>ML782282.1:1201507-1213993 GCA_009831015.1 Picea engelmannii
TCCTTGAACAAAGCACAATAAAATTTCATGACTTAATAAATGGGGGATTGAGAGTAATTAGATTTACCTTATGCTAAATATACTCTTTGGTTAATGAAATTAAATGGAGTAATTGGATGGTAATTAATCACTATTGAGTCATAGAAATTTCCTTGTCATTAATATTGGTTGGTCATTGTCTGAGTCTTTTCGTCTTGCGTCTCTGTAGAGGACATGGTCATTCTCGGTTTTGTTGTGCTTGGTTGTTTTAATTTCGTTGCTTGGTCTGTTTGTGTCGGACAGGATGTAGACACCTCCATGTTCCTCAAAATAGTCGCCAGCCCTGAGACCTTAAATGGTTAAAATCAAGGGGAACCTGGGCTTTAGCGTTGATTATGTGTCTTTGAGGTCCTAACCATTGCAGGGTAGGACGAGCGGGTAGTCAGTCTTACTTATTGTCATTTGATCGTTGTTAAACACATGTTGTTACTGTGGTATGTCGTATGTCGTCTTGTTGTGTTCATCTGGCTTGCGTCTTGTCCATCGATGGATTACTAGTTTATGCCTGAGCAGTTGACCAGGAGCCTATCTGACCTTCTCTCTCTCTGGAGAAGAGGACTAAGATTAAATGCCCTACTTTCCTGTGCAGAAATAGTAAATTCTACCATTTTGGATTCTTCATTCTGTCTAAGGTCGTTTAATGCTTGCAGTTACTTGTTGTGTGCCTTGTTTTCTTGTTGTGATCATCGTGGTTGCATCTTGTTAGTCGTCGGGTGGCGACGTAGAGTCCAGTGTGTTTGTTCCCTTTTACACGCGTGCACACAACTCAAGAAAAAGAGAAAAAAATAAAAATTGTTGCACCTGTGAAAGAGTTGTTATCGTAACGAGGAGGGCGTTACATATGGTATCAGAGCCGGTTCGACCCGCAACTTGGGATTCACTATGGCTTTCGTGACATGATGTGATTTGATTATACTCTTGTTGATCGAGTTGATTGTGTGCGTGCAAGTAATCATGGTTAGAGGACGATGTGGAGGCAGATGACGAGGTGCTCGGGGAGGAGGCGTGATGCCTCCAGTAGCATCCATGCCTGAGGGGTCTAACCCCTAGGGAGGCGAGCAGGTTCTCAGACAGGAGTAGATAACAGTTGGCGATGTGGTCGGGATGATGGGATCTTTTCAGCACATGTCTGAGGCACTGATCAACCGATTGGACAGAGACGAGGCCAGGGCTCTGGCACCCACTGAGGTTCCACCGCGTGCACCAGTCGTTACATGCACCATTCATCGTCAACTTGAGAAGGTTAAATTTCTCGAGTTCTTTGGTGCCCCGAATGGCGCCGTCGCCGAGGCATGGTTGGAGAGTATGGCGATGTGCTTCGCGCTTCACGATTATACCTCCAACATGAAGGTCCACATGGCGGTCTTTCAGCGAAAGGGGAGCGCTCTTCTATGGTGGAAGACGCTCCTGCCGCAGCTGAACATGGTCGTTGAAGATGTGTCATGGGAACTATTCTAGGAACGTTTCCGAGAGAGGTACCTTTCAGAGGAATTCATTGAGCATCATCTCAATGAGTTCAATGCATTACAACAGGGAGGTATTATGGTGCCCGAGTACGAGGTATGTTTTATGGAGCTACTCCGGTATGCTCCGCACCTTAACACTTAGAAGCTCAAGGTCAATAGGTTCATGTTTGGCCTTAATGACAGCCTGCGTGAAAAGGTTAGGAACTTGATGCCTCAAACCTTGCACGACGTTGTCCAAAAGGCCTTCATAGCAGAGGAGGAGCTTATCAGTGGGGGTCAGACCAAGACTCGACCGATACTAGCAGGGCAGGGTTGATCGGGAACGTCGCAGCACCAGACACCAGCGAGAGATACTCCAGGATATCGTGGCTTGCAGAGGGGATCCACTTTCACTACACCTTGACGACCGCTACCTTAGCAGTGGACACCTTATCGGGGACCACAGCACCAACAACAGCGTCGCCCGTAGTAGCAGCAGTTTAGGCTTGTTCAACGGAACAGACCGGGGTTGCAGGCTAGTGGGCCGTCAACTTCTACTTCGGGTACCAGGACTACTAGGCCGAAGAAGGGGTGTTGGACGTGTGGGGAGCCACACTACTAGCGCGACTGTCCTGTGGAGAGGACCAGAGTGTCCTGATCAGCCGGACCCACTACAGTGGGAGATATGGGCAAGGCCCATCGGATTCATGCAGCGGTGGATAACCGCCAGGCAAAGCACCAGTCGACTGTTCTCTAGACAACAGGTACTGTCGCTGACTAGAACCTTAGTATTTTGATAGACCCAGGTGCTACTGAGAGTTTCATTTCTGGTGCAGTGCTAAAAAGGATTAAGGTAAAGGCAGTCGAACAGGATGAGTTTAGCTTCGTAGAGATAACTTCAGGAGCCAAACAAAATGCTGGAGGAAAGGTTACGGGTTGTGCCCTTAACCTGGGAGAGTTTGTCACAAGGGTCAACTTGTACGTCACGATCTTAGGATCTTATGACGTCATGATTGGTATGGATTGGTTGGAATCGCATGAGGTGATACTCAACTGTAAGACGAAACGGTTGAGCTTGGTCGATGATGAAGGACAGAGACGTGTGATAGTAGGAAAGAACCAGGGAGTTTCCCTGAGGTTCGTCTCTTCCTTACAGCTACGGAAGAGTATGCGCAAGGGGTGCAAGCTTTATGCGATCCTTGCGCTAAATGAAAAGGGAGTGGCAGAAGGTCTAGAACACCTTCCAGTGGTGAAGGAGTTTGTAGAAATATTTCTAGAGGATTTATCGGGGATGCCGCTAGAAAGGGAATTAGAGTTTAACATAGACCTAAAACGGGGGACCGAACCGATAGAAAGAACGCCTTATCGGATGTCGACCCCGGAGTTGCAAGAGCTGAAAATGCAACTGAAGGATTTGTTGGACTTGTGATTGATACGCCCTAGTGTGTCACCATGGGGTGCACCAATTATTTCCATACGAAAGAAGCACAGGTCGTGGAGGCTTTGCATTGACTATCGTCAACTGAATAAGGCTACGATCAAGAATCAGTATCCCTTACCAAGAATTGATGATTTGTTCGATCAAATGAAGGGTGAGACAGTGTTCTCCAAGATCGATTTGCGATCAGGGTATCACCAGTTACGGATCAAGGAGGATGATGTCCCTAAGACCGCCTTTAAGATGATATTTGGACATTACGAGTTTACTATTTTACTGTTTGGACTGACAAACGCCCCAGGGGTATTTATGAGTTTGATGAATGGGGTTTTCCACAAGTAATTGGATAAGTTCGTCCAAGTATTCATTGATGATATTTTGATCTACTCTCTGACGATGGAGGAGCATGATGAGCACTTGCGCTTGGTGCTATAGTGTCTACGAGAGCACAAATTGTTTGGGAAGTTGTCCAAATGCTCTTTTTATCAATCGAGGATTCACTACTTAGGGCATGTCATCTCCGACGAAGGTATCGTCGTGGATCTAGCCAAGGTTGAGGATATTATGGAATGGATTGCGCCGACGAATGTCACAGAAGTGCGTAGTCTTATGGGTTTAGTAGGATACTATCGACGATTTGTTGAGGGATTTTTGAAGATAGCAAATCCGATCACGGAATTGTAGAAGAAAAACAAGAAGTTCGTTTGGACAGAGAAATGCACGGAAGCATTTCGGAGGCTTAAAGAGTTCTTGACAACAACGCCAATACTAAAGGTCCCTAACATGGAAGAAGACTTCTTGGTGTGCACTGTAATGCCCATATTTTACTAAGGGTCATTAAGTTTCCTAAACATTTTAAGAAAGTAAACTGAAACAAAACTTCATAACATAATATTGACTTTTATATCAGCAACTTCAGTAACTAGATTTATCAATAAATACTAAATGATGTACAGTATGAAATAAATACATAACTTAACAAGTACCTGGATCTGATGCTAAATTCGGTTGCCTCTTTGCTTTGTTGCTGCCTTTCTGTTCCCTGCTACACAGATCAACCCTGCCACAAACAGGAAAATAACTGCCCAAAACTACTGTCCTCCCTGCCAACTAGGAAAACTACCTAGCTCTAGGATATCTACGGATATCCTCGCCCTCTATGCCCAAAACCTCTAGCAACTCGGTGCCTCCCCTGATCAAAATCCACAGTCCAGAACACTCTGTTCCTTGGTCCCAGCAAGCCAACAGTCCACAAAGAATACAACAGGCTCACAGTTGATACCACAGTACAGAGCAAATACCACAGTGCATAGAAATGTTTCTCACCGCACAATGCAATGGCTCTCGGCCAATACAGCTGGCTCAACAATACATTCCACAATATCCATCCCCACCGAATGGTGCACACATCCCCCTCTTCTTGTCCCTTATTCATCCCTGCCGACTAACGCAATTACTCCACAACCTCCCCCCGTCCTCTGTCCTGCGTCCCCCTTTAATATTTTATCGTCTCGGGATTTCTGGGCTATCCCGCTCTGCATACGCCACCCCCTGGGCATACGCAACTCTTATTATATCCCTTTTTTTTTATTGCTTAAATTTATGTCACAGGTCATTAAATGTGATCTTCAGTCATATTATTATTACTTAGTTAATCCTCAATTATTCTTTAATTAACTCTTACTTAATAATCTTAATCATTTATCAATTTAGGGTCGTTACATGCACTGACGCATCCAAGGAAGGTTTAGGCGGAGTCTTGATGCAAGACGGACGAGTGATTGCTTACATTTCAAAGAAACTAAGAAGACATGAGGAGAACTACGTGACACACGATTTGGAGTTATTAGCCATCATATATGCCTTGAAGTTTTTGAGACACTACCTTGTTGGACGAAAATTTGAATTAAAGACCGATCATTGTGGACTGCAACACATTTTTACGCAAAGTGACCTGAACGCACGACAATGGCGTTGGTTGAAATTACTTAGCAAGTACGACTTTGAGATTACTTACATATAGGGAATGGTGAACCAAGTGGCGGATGCTTTGAGTCGGAGGCCACGCATCTTTTCGGTGTTGCCTCTTCAGGCGAATCTACATGAGAAGATTCGCACTTTACAACGTAATGATAATTGGTACAAAGAGTTCGAGGGATTTATCGGACAAAACACCATGATTGTACCACGATACGAGGGATTTTCATTTGATAGCGATGGGTTATTGAGGTTTAGAAGTCGAATTTACGTACCGCCAAACAAAAATTTGAGGATGTTGATCCTGAGTGAGGCTCATAGAGTAGTTTACATGTCTCACCCAGGAGTCACGAAGATGAGGGCAGACCTTAAACCCTTATTCTTCTGGAAGGGAATGAAGGCCGACATAGTCAAGTTGGTGGCTATATGTCTAGAGTGTCAGTAGGTAAAGGCTAAACATAGACACCCGACAAGATTACTTCAACCACATACCATTCCGGAATCGAAATGGGAAGTTATTTCGATGGATTTTATTGTTGGATTTCCACTAACGGCAAGGAGACATGACTCGATTTTTATAGTAGTAGACACTCTGACGAAGAGTGCTCACTTTATTCCTGTGCATATGACGTATCAAGCACCTGACATAGCGAGAGTTTTCATCAGTGAGATTGTGAGGCTGCATGGCGTGCCTAAGAAGATTATATCCGATCGAGGATTGGTGTTTACTGGATGATTTTGGACGAGTTTCCAAGAAGCCTTGGGAACCCAACTTAATTTTAGTACTGCGTATTACCCAGAGACTGATGGACAGACCGAACGAACGAACCAACTTTGGAAGACATGTTGCGCATGTACGTGATGGACCAACAAAAGCGTTGGGAGGAATTCTTGCCTCTAGTAGAGTTCGCTTACAACAATAGTTACCAGAGCACCATTAACATGGTGCCTTTTGAGTTTCTTTATGGGCGATCATGTTGGACGCCCTTGAGTTGGGATCGACTTGAGGATAGGGTCCTGGTGGAACCAGAAGCGATCCAAGAAATGGAAGAGAAAATGTAAACCATAAGACAAAGGATTAAATAAGCGCAGGATCGACAAAAGAGTTATGCCAATGCGCACTGAGTCGACCGTAGTTAGGAGGTCGGCGATTGAGTCTTCTTGCACGTCAAACCGCATAAGAGTTCGATCAAGTTTGGAAAGGGAGCTAAACTCCCTCCTAGGTTCGTGGGACCTTTCAAGATTTTGGAGAGAAAGGGGCCCGTGGCCTATCGACTAGCCTTGCCTGATTCTTTGAGGCGTATGCACGATGTTTTTCATGTATCTGTTTTGAGACATTATATTAGTGATCCTACACACGTGATTGACCTGAGTTCCTTGTAGATATCGGATGAGGGAGCGCTCACAGCTGAGCCAGTCCGCATCTTAGATCATCGCGTTCGACAGTTATGACGTCGAACGGTAGATCAGGTCAAGGTCCAGTGGGACAGTTATAGTCCACACTCGGCGACCTGGGAGGATGCATATGCTATGCGCCAACAGTTTCCTTTTTTGTTTGATATATAGACTTATGATACTGTGATACTTTTATTTCGGCATTTATACTGAGAAACTTCGGGACGAAGTTTATACCAAGAGGGGGTGTATGTAACATCCCGCTCTGGCGCACTGAGAAAACTTATTCTTTGAGGACACTTTCTCGCAAGTGATCTGGACTTTTATGATGTTAAAACCTTTATCCTTGATTATGATGCGTTATGATAGATGACATGATGTTTTACTGCTTGACATAGATAGGTGCTTTTGACTCAGTTTTATTGAGTGTGCAGGGTTTTTGGACCTTGAGGATGCAGAGGCATCGGTGGAACCCCCTTGGACTCCGGATTGAGTCAAGGAGTGTGCTATTGGGTTGATTTATTTACTGTGATATTTCATTGATTTGATGATATGATGTTGACATGTTCTAACATGATTTTTGGATGATGCACAGCTGATGATAGCTTGCCGACCAGATTCACATATGGAGTAAAGGGGCCACACACGATTTCCAAAGCGGTTGAGGGAGAGGTGTAGACAGCAGCCCTGCCACAGCCTGCTAGCACTCCCGCCATGGCTCGAACTGTAGGTTAATGATTACCTAGTTCGAGAGGATCCACGATGCCGTGAGGGCGGACTACGACAGTTGCTCACGATGATTCTAAGGGGCACGCAATAAGGCGGGGGCCTTATTCCTTAGATTCCTTAGTCTCCCACAAGTTCACCTGGCGGAGTGTTGACTCCAGGGGTTATAGATGTCTACCAATCAGTCAAGTTGGCGAGTGGCACCCTTGGAGTACGTGGTGCATCCTGAAGGGCACGTCGTGCAAAAGAAACATAAGTTAGCGAGTGGCACCCTTGGAGCATGTGGTGCATCTTGAAGGGCACATCGCGCAAAGGAAACGAACGAGGCGAGTGGCACCCTTGGAGTACGTGGTGTGTCATGAAGGGCACGTCGCATTGAATTGATGAAGGAAACAAACCTAAATAGCCCTAAGACAATAACGCCTTAATAAATCCTTAAACAACTTCCCTAAGCCAGTGTCACCCAATTAGAATCTAAGTCCTAAGTCTAAAACTTTTCTAGAGTAAAATTTAGCCTAACCCTAAGAAAAAGACCCTAGAATAAAAATAACAATTTAAACAAAAACCCACTTAAGTAATAGTTGGGTCTTCATAAAATTCTTGGGTTAATGACGAGGGTAATAATTAAATTAAAACTAATGGTTTTAAAATTTTGCAAAGAAGAAATTATTTCCTAACTTGTGAAAGAACAAAAGATATTAAATAAATAATAAATGGGAAAGATTTAATAACGCAACTGCCATTTTGGGCTTTGATAAAAAGGGGAAAGAAGGGAGTAATAAGAATTAGGAAACTAAGAAATGGAGGAAACTTAATAAAGGAAAGATGGGAACTTAAGGTAAAAAGAACGGTCAAGATAGAAACAACTTTAGGAACAACTTTTTTTTAGGAAAGTATTTAAAACATGTAATGGGATCTAGGAACACCTAAGAGTAAATTTAGGAGTGATTCTAGGTGAGTGAGGGAAATGAGTAACTTATTAAATTAAAGAAAATAATTACTTGAGGAAAGAGAGGGATGGACGACACTTGTGCGAAGGAGAATAATTAGAATTATTTTATTAAAACTAAATTAAAATGTGTTTTAGGAAAGTTAGTGGGTCTCAAAACTCTATAAAAGAAAAAGGAGATGGGGAAGAAAAGGTATCGACTGTTAGCGTAACGTTATGCTGTTGGATTGTGACTCGACTGATTTCTTGTGAGGAGTTGGGATTTTCTCAGCTCGGATAGGAGTGGTAGCTCAGCCTTGTGAGGTGAGCTAGGAAGCTAGATCTACCATCTGGACAGTGTGTGGCCCCTTTGCAGCTCAGGGGTCTGAGGGGGAAGCAGAGTACCCATAGCGATTGGCTGGGAGGTACCGGTGAGGTCTCTACGGTCGACGAGTGGGAGTGGCACGGTGTGCAGAACGTCATCCGAAGCAGGCGAAAGGCAACAATATGACTTTTATTTCTGGTAGAGTAGAATGCATTTGGATATATGGCTAGATCTGCATGTGTTTAAGTTGGTAAACTGATTTTAGTATTATGACTGAAATTTTTATATATAGCCTGCCTGTATGATTGTTGATTGAATTCTGTGACCTTCTTTGGATCTATGCATTCTCCTACCATGCCTTACATTTTTATGATTGTCTGCAATTGACCTCATGCTTGAGTTTTAACTTGGAGACTGAATGTTTGGTGCTGCTGTCGGGTTAGAAAAATAGTGGATTACTCTGCGTTTTCAGATGATTTCTATGCACTCTATCACTGCGTTTTTTGGGTACGACCTCCGCGATTTATTGATAACCCTAACACTGGGTGGATATCGTCTCTGCAATTTCATTATTGAAACCCAATACTTGGTCTGGTCCTTGATAGTGTTTTTGGTCTTGTAGTTGCTGTTGTGGTGACATAGTGACATTCTCTGCATTTTGGTTCAATTCCCAGCGTTTTTATAATTTAAAATCCCTACGTTTTTATAGTGACATTCTCTTCATTTTTGGTTCAAATTCCCAGCGTTTTGAAAATTTAATTACTCTGCGTTTTACAGTGAACTTCTCTACGTTTTGGTTCAATTTCCCAGCGTTTTTATAATATAAATTTCCTACGTTGAACCTTGTAAGTGTTGTGTAATAGCTCATCTTAGACTATGGTTTGTTTTCTGTCTTCAACGTGCCTCTTCTAGGGGTGCTTTTGGGACCCCTTCCGCCGTTTACTTTAGGCACACCAATCATAGCCACCTCCTCCAGCTTGGGCTGTTCATTCCCGGAGTTTTCTTTTTGCAATTGAATTTTTGGATCGAATTTATCAGTCGGGACACCTGTTGTTAGTTGGTGTTGTTGCTTTTAGTCGAGGGCATTTTGGGGGCGAGTCGTCTGCATCATAGAATCGCACTTTACCTCTGCAAATCTTGGCAAATTTTGAACTCGTCCTGTTGGTTTTCCTTCTGGCTTTTCGCTCAAGTAGTCATTTTATTTTTATGACTAGTCGATCTGGCAATTTTCGTTCTGGAATGTGTTTGGCATTTTTGTATTTTATTTATCCTTCAATCAGTGAAGAATTCGTTTCATGGGGTTTGATTTCGTTGGGCGTTTCTGGAATTCGTTGGGCATTCTTTTATTTTATTTATCCTTCGTTCAATTGAAGAATTCGTTTTCGTGATGTTGAATTCATTTTGGTGTTTCTGGATCTATTTGGCATTTCTGTAATTCGTTTTCGCTGGTGCAGTTGTGGTTTCTGGCATGTAAATGCGTCGAGTGGTATTTTTCCTATCTATCCGTTAAACCTGCCATGTCAGTGCCTGGTTGTGGTTGCCAAATCCTTGATGCTAGTTGGGAGATTGTTGTAGTTTAGAAAATGTCTTTATTGCCAACAATAACTTCTTACCTGAACCCTGAAATTCTGACGACCACACCCCCGCGCGTCTTGCTACTTGGACAGGAGTTAATTACACCTGTGTGTCCTGCTGTTTTAACAGAGTATCCTTTACGCCTTTTCATCCTTACCTTTAGCGAATGAATGTTTTATTACATCGAATAAATGACGTGTTATTTAATTGCCATTTTATTTATTTCATTACTATTTAAATGGTGGCTATTTCATTATTATATTTTAGTTTCTAAATACTTAACACAGAATGTTACCGCAGGACCTGGGCAGTTCATTGATAGCCCTAGAATTCATTTATATATTTTTATATTTAAAAACTGATAGGTAGCACCAAAATTTATCTATATCTTACCAGAATGCTGAATATACCAGGTGGCTGGTATTGATTGCCAGTTGATAGAGTCTCTATTGAGGTTAATTAAATATGGTGGAGCGATTTTTAATGAATGGACCATAGAGTTTAATATATCACCATGGTCACCATTGATTAAGAACAAAATCAAAAGGGAATGGCGGATTACATTACATTTGCTTGGGTTCACATTTTAGATTGGAATAGATCTGTTTTCCTTCCAAAAAGTCTTGACACTATGCATTCTGTTGAATTTAATGAAATGTAATGTGATATAATGAGACGTTCAGATAAGGTAATAAGTAATGGAATGTTAAGGTAAGGCATGTAAGGTAATGTAATGCTAAGGCAATAGTGTAACTTTTTATGTTAATACTAATATCCAGAGTAAGATAAATGTTAATAGGTTCATCATTTATGGTAAGGATGTCACAACTATTTATTATAGTTAAATACAAAATTGAATGTGATGGTTGCTAATGCAATTCGTCGTGATATAAGGGTACCATGGGCATCATTTCATGACAATGTTTTTACCATTTGTTGTTAGTGATAGCTTACGATTTTTTTGTCCTTGAAGGAAGCACAATAAGATTTCATGACTTAATAAATGGGGGATTGAGAGTAATTAGATTTACCTTATGCTAAATATACTCGTTGGTTAATGAAATTAAATGGAGTAATTGGCTGGTAATTAATCACTGTTGAGTCATAGACATTTCCTTGTCATTAATATTGGTTGGTCGTTGTCTGAGTCTTTTCGTCTTGTGTCTCCGTAGAGGACATGGTCATTCTTGGTTTTGTTGTGCTTGGTCATTTTAATTTCGTTGCTTGGTCTGCTTGTGTCGGGTGGGATGTAGACACCTCCATGTTCCTCAGAACAGTCGCCAGCCCTAAGACCTTAAATGGTTAAAAATTGATGGAAACCTGGGCTTGAGCGTTGATTATGTGTCTTGGAGGTCCTAACCATTGTAGGGTAGGAAGGGTGGGTAGTCAGTCTTACTTATTGTCATTTGATCGTCGTTAAACACATGTTGTTACTGTGGTATGTCGTATGTCGTCTTGCTGTGTTCGTCTGGCTTGCGTCTTGTCCATCAATGGGTTACTAGTTTCTGCCTGAGCAGTCGACTAGGAGCCTATCTGACCTTCTCTCTCTCCGAAGCAGAGGACTAAGATTAAACGCCCTGCTTTCCTGTGCGGAAATAGTAAATTCTACCATTTTGGATTCTTCATTCTGTCTAAGGTCGTTTAATGCTTGCAGTTACTTGTTGTGCGCCTTGTGTCTTCTTGTTGTGATCATCGTGTTTGCATCTTGTTATTCGTCGGGTGGCGACATAGAGTACAGTCTGTTTGTTCCCTTTTACATGCGTTCACATACCTCAAAAAAAAGAGAAAAAAAAAATTGTTGCACGTGTGAAAGAGTTGTTGTCGTAAAAAGGAGGGTGTTACACAATAGAACATCAACTTCACTGTAGTAGATGAAGATATTTTCTTTTAAAGATTTGTTCACAAGTACATTCCAATTTTTCAATTGGTGAATCAATTTGTACAATTTTATATATTTTTTAATATATGTTAATTGATAATGATATTAATATACATTTTTATTATTGTTTATAGTTTATTTTACATGGATATTGTTGCACCATGCAATTTTTTTTTATACTATATAATTTTTTCTTCCAATTTGTATCATTAAATGAATTATTTGTAAGTGAAAACATCTCATATGAGCAAATGAGGGACAAATCACTTTATTGACTTTTATTTACTTACATGTATTGACCTCATGTATAAATGTGAAATTTAAATTTTAAAATAAAGCTCCATGTAAATAAAGATGCCTTTTCTACCTAAAAAGTTAGAATTATATACTTGATAATTAAATGAATTATTTGTAATTGAAATCATATCATTGGCTGAAAAATCACAGTATTGACTTCTATTTACTTACATTTATTTAATACTTCTGTATAAATGTGAAATTTAAATTCTAAAATAAAGCTCCATGTAAATAGAGATGCATTTTGTACCAAAAAAATTAAAATAATATACTTTAATGCTATGTGGACTATTAGGTTAATGGAAGATGGGTGATTGGTGAATACATTATGATTTTTTGAGATAAAATATATTTAATTTCCCAATCCATCACTTATTGTAAATTTGTATACTTAAATCAACTAGAATTTGTAATTACAATCATATCATATTAGAAACCAAGAAGGCACAAAGTCGCTAAATG
>ML782283.1:0-33522 GCA_009831015.1 Picea engelmannii
GTAAAAATAGTTAATGAAGAGCATAAGAATGACGACACAAATGTAAAACCAAGATAATTTGGCTTAATAATCAAAGAAAGATTACACTCACAAATCCGAAAGATTACATTGTGACAAATCCATAGAATAAGTTAGAAAAAATAATTAATTATCTTTAATTTAGGATAATTCATTATAAAAAGGTTAATTGAAAATCTTATGAAAACCATAAGCAACCAGAATTAGAAAGCTTGAAATATGACCAATATGCTAAGCATTAAATATGAGAAAACATTATGTTAGGAAGAATTTCTTAAAAGGGAAAAATTAAAGGTTAATCTTTAATAAAAATTAATGGGAAATAAATGAGATATTAATAGTAGATATAAGATAATATATGGAATACTTTATACAAAAAAAAAAATTAAAAAATTATATTAAGAGGAAAAAAATAAGATAGTTATTAAAAGGTTTCTTCCTAAGAGGTCACAAGTTCAAATTCAAAGGGGGTAGGGTATATATGCCTATGTAGACTTTAGCAATCAAATCGCTACATGAAGGGGGTCCCCTATCGAACAAACAAGGGGGTCTCATACACCAATTTGGTTTTTGGCTTGGTCGTGACCTTAAAATCAGATTATTATTATTATTATTATTATGAAAAAAGGGGAAAATAAAAAACTAACAAATTATGTTGATATCTTAAAAAGGGAATAGATATTAAAATAAGAAAATAAGAAAAAATGGTCCTTCCCTTCATTCAAGGTGTTATCGACAAGTTAACTAGAATTCTTAGGAAGTATAACATTATCATTGTTTTCAAAAATGACCCTATCAATCCCCTTCAATACAAATGTGTTTATGAGATCCCCTACTCCTTTGGGAAATCATATATTGGGGAAATTGGTCAGTCTTTTTTTATCCGTTAGCGAGGGACTTATAGTCCACTCACTTCACCAACATGGATACTATGCACAAAAATTATTGTCTTTGTCTCAGTCTTGTACAGAGTGCTCTATCTCCAACAACGTTGTTAGGCTTGTTCCTTTGCGATGTACAATGTCTCTATCTTTGAGAGGCTACTAGGCCTCTATGCTCTGCATTGTACAAGGATCTTGGTTCTTCTCTCCTATACACTAAGCTTTTCTTAGTGTTCTTCAAATGGCTATAAGGCCTATAATATATCTACCAAAGTGGGACACTGATGACTAATGTAACCTACACATTGTATTTAGTGATCAATGCAATAAATAACATGTACCCCTGTTGATTGATTATGCCAATGGGGTCTTTTGAGTTCTGCAATCTATTCTTGGTGTATGGTGAAAGGTCGAGACCACTATCCATCAACACTCTCCCAAGACCCATTGTCCATCAACACACTCCCTCTCCACTCTTCCTTTCATTCACTAGCATTGATATAGAAACATGCAATCACTTTCTCAATTCCGAAGGCTTATTCTTGGTTGTAACCTACACACCACAACCACTTATTCTCCAACAAGAAGGTGAGGATGCTTCTTTCCTTATGCTCACTGAGATTTTACTCTGCCATTAGTTGGAATAAGTGGAATCATGGACCTATGGTGTCCAATGTTTGTTGGGTTCACCTATCTTCAAGACTCCAAACTCAATGAGTGATTTTTCTCTCTAGGAGTTGTTGTTGTTTATTTGAAACCATAGTACCCTCTATAACCATTCCCTCAGCCTCATTTTCTTGTTGACATTTACCTTGTTAAGAGTTTTTCTTTCCATGTTATCATTCTTCTTTGGAAAGATCGTTTGAAGGTTTATTTGGTTGAGTTATGTCAATAATTCTCTTGACTATAAGCAAGGTTTAATGTCTAGGAAAATCAATTCTAGAAACATTCTCAGCAAAATAAATAAAGCTTCCACATGAATATTTTGAGTTGATACGAACCTCTACTCCTTGCTTTAGTTTTCCCAATTTTTTCTAAGATATGTGGATCTCTAGTCCACAATCCAGCATATCTCAAATGAGGACGAAGTGCAGTTTCAAAAGAAATTTTATTATTTGCATAATCAATGGACAGATCCAGAATTTACCTACATTTCCTCAGGCATAGAATAACGTTCCAAGTGAAAGGAACTCATGCAACAATGTAATTAAACTGACAAGCAATAGATTTAAGTTGATTTACAAGTGAGAATGACCAAATAAATGAATTAGCCAAACAATGAATCGACCCATCTATATAATTAAGCCGACCAACAAAGTAATCTATAAACCAAGGAGAAGAAAACACCCAACAATAAATTCACCACCCAACAATGAAATGGAACACCCGGTAATTGATTGATACACCCATAGAGAGAGAGAAAAAGGTTGTGTGTGGTTTGTATGGCCTAAGGGGAAGAGGAAATGTTCATCTAAGGAAAAATTGACCCTTGAGAGATAAAATTGACTCAAACAATTGATCGATGGTACAGAGAGTAAGGAAAAATTCATACACATAATGTACGACCTGTAGGGACCTCGTACTACCGCGTGGATGAGGCAAAACGACTTAGGTAAGATAAATTCACCCCATGCAATAGAATATTAGCTCGGGGAAGGAATAATTCATCCTAGCAATGCATAATCACTCAAAAGGAAGAGGACCTATGGTTGTGGGGAAGATAAATTCCCCTAGGGAAAGAGAAAAAATGCCCAACGACTTGTGAGGGATAGCTTGCTAGATATGAAGGATAGGAATTAGTAAACTACATGAAAAGTAGAAACATAAAACTTCTAATAACCATTGATCTTAGACTTCGATAGAAAATAAACAATGGACATTCCAGAGCTATTGTGGTGCCTCATTTCCATTAGAATTCAAATATAGGCAACAATTCAAAACACATGGGAATCCATATATTATCACATAAATGAAGCAAACAACAAAGTTATAACTCAACAAAATGAAATCAAACATAAGAAATCACCATGAACTCAGATGTTTTACCTTGGAAACCCAAATGGGAAAACTAGGTTTGAATGAGGCTCAGTCTTTTCATTCTAAAAATCTCTGGTTACAATGTAGTTGATGTTCTTTGTGCATCCTCGTCTCCTTGTCGAAAAGACCCTTTGAGAATGAGAGTGAAGGAAGAAATAGGGAGAGATGGGAGTATGGGGAGGCCAACAACCATGCCCCTTCACTTCTCATTCCTGCGCCTTCTCTCCTATTCAATTTTCTTATTACATTTAATCCTCTATTTTCCTCTGACATTATCATTTTTGTCTTCTTCGACTTTCACATGTACATTGCTTACATAGTTTGTTGACCCTCATGAATTACTAGTTTAATCTTGTAAGTACTAAGTCTTACCCATTCACCCATTCATTGGTTAGGATCATTTTCAATTAACAATTAAAGAACATGAAGATGATATCAGACTTGATTGTTTATGTACCTCTACTTTCTACCAACACTCCCACAACACCATACACTAATTGTGTCTTGAGCATACAAGGGTTATTGCTAAGGTGGATAATTTACTATAAACATAAGTTTAGAAAAGCAATTGAGATTGTTAAACATCCTCAAAATCTAAAAGGAAAGTGATTCGGAGGTGAGCAGTAGCTAGATCCCTTTACTACATCAAAGAATCAAGCCAACTAAAATTAATAATAATAATACTAATTAATAATAACTACTAATTTTTTCTCAATTTCCTAATATGATCCCTTACCTTCTTTCCTTATAATAATGTATATTAAATTCTTCTTATCTAATAATCTTACTTTTTAATTTTCCTATTTTATACCTATCCTTAATTTCTAAATCCTATTGCATTTTTAAGATATTACCTTATATGGTCAATTTAAGTTTTACCCTTTCTACATATAACTTTTTACTAAATATCCTAACTTTTTTAAAATTTTCCAATATTAATTTTTTAACTTTTTTTTTAATATAAATAAAGCATCCTAACTCTTTTTCTCATTAATATTTAATGAAAATTAACACTTAATTCTTCTCGTGTAAGAAAAAATTAATTTGATTTTGATGTTTTTCTTATTATTATTTTTAAACAATACAATCCTTCTTTGATCATTAAAACTACTTATCTAGTATATCAACTTTACTCATACCTAACTTCTTTGTATCTTAAAGATAAATTTGACTTAATGTTTGAAATATCTATTATTAAATAATAATAAAATTAATTTAAAACATTTATTATTAATTTTTTTAATATGTAACTTCTATGTGTCAAAAATAAATCTAAATTTCATTAAAATTTTAATAAATAATCTTATTAAGAAAAAAATATATATTAAATAAATAATAAACCATTCCAAAGCCTTCACAGAGAAGCACATCGTGAGTGGTATCTAACTGCATTTATTTATTTTGTAAAATTCTTATCTATTCATACCCATACCTTAAATACATATTGTATTTTTTTCCCGTGCATTTCAATTGTCGTATCAAAATCACAACAGGTGAACAGACAATTCTTAATCTATTCATACCCTTGGATTCGCACATTATATTGTCTTTTTCCCATGCATTTCAATTTGTTGTATCAAAATTACAACTGATTCATAAGGTGAACAAACAACCTACAATAAGAGGGCAGCAATTGAACTGTTCGCAAACAAAACTTGATAATTATCCATGTAAGAAAAATTCAAGGAAAACTTGATAAGGCATAATTATCCCTGTATGAAAAATTCAAGGTAAATATATTTATAGGGCAACAATGTTGAATAAGTGAAATTATCTTTGAAATAAAATAATTCAAAGAAAAATCATTTGAAAAAAAAAAAACAATCTAAAAATCTAAAATGGGAAATAGGTGAAAATAAGAAAGTGTATATTATACAAATGTGGGAAATAGGTGAAAATAAGAAAGTGCATATTATACAAATGTCCAGTTGGAGTTTAGATCACAGAAACAGAAAATACAAGAGAAGAAGACAGATTGCTAAAAAGATAAAAACAATAAGGAAAAGGGGTCACTAAACCAAAATAAAGACATGTCAATAATGACAGATTTTGAAACAAAAATAGGCAACATAACAATAGATAAGGGAAGGAGTTAGCTCAACCCGATGTCATCAATGTTATTGGGCAATAAGTATTTGGTTAATTCCATGCCAGCAAGTGCTAAACATGAATCCTTTTGGGATTACTAAGGATACTAAACATGAATCCTCTTGGAATTACTAAGATACCATCAAAAAACATACTAAACATGAATCCTCTTGGAATTATTAAGATACCATCAAAAAATGTAGAGAAGCAATCTTTGACTTTTCATATAAAAGTTTGTTGGAAAAAATAAGATAAAAGAAAGGCAAACGAAAACTTTATAATTTACTTTGTAAATCCAATTTTATATATCTAACAATCCAATCTAAATAACTAATTCTTAGAATGTTACATATGCAGAATTATTGATTCTTAACCTGTATATGCAAACTTACCTAGATTTGATTATCTTCATTGTTCGTTGTAGGAAACCTTCTTAAACTTAGGTAGAATTTCAAAATCTCTCTGAAATGAAATGCTCAACCAAAGTAACCAATTCATTATTTTGAATCTTCTAATGAAATTATCACTCAGCCATTACAAGCCCTTCCAATTTATTATAGATAACAGAAAGTCGAAAGATGCCCGTGTGCTTATATTTGCATAGTTGTCTGGATAATTAGGGTGCTGAGATGAAGGCCACCACATCTGAGCTCCATATAAAGATGATGTGAAGAAGGTCCAGTATGAGAAGTTGATGGTTGAGGGAAGCTTGCAGGAAGAAATGGGGTTGGTAGAACTCCTTATGAGGGTACTTGGGCAATTGGCATTATGCCTGCTGAGAAAGGAGGTACTGCTTGGAACTTCTAATATGAATAGATGGTGGGCCAACTGGTGGATTCATAGCATTGGGTTCTTGAGGGAAAGGATGACAAGTCACAGGAGTTCCTTGATTAAAAGATGAAGCTCCATTGTTCATTTCAGCAGATGTGTTCACATTCCTTGTAGGGCCAAAATGGGGCCTCAACCCATCCTAAATTGTCTCGGTGCAGATGATGACAATACTGCAGGTGGTCTGGGAGGAGTATTAGCTGGTTGTAGAAAAGGGGCAGATATGGGCCTTCGTATGTTACTGTTTGGTGCCAAAATAGGTGGCGAACCACCATAAGGCGGTCTCGCAGGCCCGGGCGCTAGATGAATAAGAGGGCCAGGCCTTGTTGCATTGCTAAACGATGGAGGACCGCGAGCCAGCATGACAGATCGTGGAGCAGCTGGTAGTGGTGCTTGAACTGGAGTTGAGAAAGGCATACCCATGGGAGGACTACTAGCTGGTGTGAATGAAGAAGGCCCAAAATTCTACATACCCTACAGTCCTGGACCTGGCCCTGGGGTTTGTGCTCCTGTCCAAGGAAGCGGAGGCCTACCAACATAAAGATTCTGCATGTTAGCTGCTAGAGATCCTGCAGAATCTGTAGCTTTCCACGCAACTCACATGTGATCTCTTCATATTAAGATCGGGAGCCCCATTTCTTTATTCTGTAAGAAAATTTAGCTAGAATAAACCCACAAAAAATCCAATTCAAAAATCCCCGCTCGAATGCAGAAATGTTGGGTTACCTGCTTGGGTGATTGGTTAACTAATTTATGAACATCGCCACTCTAAATCCTCTGGGTAATCATGTTTCTCTCAGAGTTTCCAACGTCACGTAATACAAGGATTCAACCCCATATAAAGATCATTTGACTAGCCTATACCAGGAGAACCCTAAGACCAAATCAAACCCTAGGAGAACCCAGTACTAGAAATTACATTGCGAAGTTCAAAAATTTGATACCTGGAATAACAAGCATCCTTCGTCGAGGGAAATAATAGAAAATTCTATAATAAATACGCAAAATTACTCCTGGAGACGGGGTTAAGAGAGATCTGGTAGAAACCTAGTTCAATTGCAGAGGAAAACGCAGCTGAAGATCCTGTTTAAAATAGAATTCCCGGATCTACGCTCCATGGTGTAGATTGCGAGCAGATCCAGTGATTTTGACGCCGATTTGAGCAATCTGACGGAGTTCTGGAACATGCAGATATTCTTATTTTAGTATTTACGGGTAAGGAGAAAGCACTGATGGATAAGGTGAATATGTTAGAGAAGCGTCAAAACAAAAAAAAATATTAAAAGATGTTAAAATAAAAGAAATAAAAAGAGAGATACTCTATCGCTGCCACCAAATTTAATTTAATTGGTGTTTGAAATCCGCTTAGGTGTGATGGTGATTCATAAAAATGATAATAATTGGAGTGAAATCTATAAATTTGGATAAAATTAAATTGCGTTTCTGAATGTATAAATGGATTTAATTTACTGAAAAATCTTGAAAAATTTATGAAGCTTTAGGATTATACAAATTTAGTCACTCAAATATGCCAATTCAACAATTTCTGATCAAATTTCAAGCAAAATTTAACAGAAAATATTTCTGAAAAAAAAAAAAAAAAACTTAAAACGTTTAAACTACAACAACATAATGTATTGATGTAAAAGTTGATTATCACTCCAAAGTGTATAGAAAGGTTATAAAATTTCTAGTAACTTTTGAGAAGGATATTTGAAAAATTGGATATTGTGAACCGTAAGTGGAAATTCACTAATTGCCCTGGTAGAAGACATGTATGGAAGGATTGCCTAAAATCAGATAGGAAATGGGTCTTGAAGACAAAAGTGCATAATCCGATAGAAGGGGCAAAAGACATTTTCTACCCATGGAAGAGTGAGGAGTTGAAGTGGGGAACCACAATAGTAGGCACAAGGATTGAAACTTCGAAGGAACTCCAAAAAAGTATTAACAATAACCTCCAAAATCCCTACTTTACGTCTCTTCGAAGGAACTCCAAAAAAGTTATTAACAAGAACATCCAAAATCCCTATGTGTTTATAAAAGATATATATATCAAGAGTTTGTACATCAAAGAAATCTCCAAACCCAAGTCCTCCTCATGCTAGCAAATTGGATGTTATTGTCCAAAGGAGATCTTCGTAAGAGTCCAACCCTCTTAGATAAAGGGTTTCATAGCTTAGAGGGTTATTCCTTAGTGAGTAGTTAGACTCGTGAGATGGAGAGATTTAATCCAGAGGTAGAAGGAAATTGTCTCGGTACAAGTTAAGACTTGAGAAGATAGCTACTCAAAAAGATGTTATGGGAGTTGAGGTGGATATAGACTTAGGGAAACACTCTATAGTCAACCAAAAATACTACTTGTCTAAGAAAGCTAAAAATAATAAATTAAAGAATGAAAGCAAATGATTATTAAAGGGGCCTTTAGAATAGGGAGTGTCTCTTATAGGGTGAGCATGTGATTATCCTTTCCTTGAATGTGAAAGGGGTAGAGAGTACCCATAAGAAGTTAGCCCTCAAATGATTGTTTACCAACTATAAATCAGATGTATTATTGGTTCAAAAGACTATTTGTGATGGGACTGAAGTTGTGGTTATATTATCCTCTTACTTAAAATATTAAACCTTTTGCTTCTAGATTTGGATGGGAGGTTGGGAATTTTAGTAACATGGTGGAAAAAAAACATTGAACTTATTAACTCATTGGTTTTAATGGCAGGTAGAGAAAAGTAAGGTTTAAGGAATCAGGGAAAGCATTTTTTATCATCAATTTGTATGGCCCTTACGAAGAAAAAAAGGATTTTATTTTTGGGATAATTTAGGTTGCATGGTATGATCATGACTAACAATTTTATTTTGCTGGGTGATTTAAATTTGATAATAAAGGCAATTTAAATATCAGGGGATAGTACTAGAGAGAATCCCCTAACTAATTATATATCTTAGATGTTTGAAATTACGACTTTTTGATGTGGAACCTTCTATTTTGGCTCCAACATGGAGAAACTTCATAAATGGTAGAGAAGGGGTTTCAAAAAGGTTGTACAATTTTCTAGTAGCAAAAACAATTTTGGAGGAAACAAGTAGATTGAAAACATGGGGAGGAGAAGTAGGAAAATAATATTGAACCCGTCATTGCATACAAGTGGAACATAGGTATCATTTTGAGGTTTGGTCAATTAAGGATGGGTGTCAAGGAATAATACATGGTCTTGGATCAAATCCCTAGGTGTTAGGACCTAAATTGAGGTTCAAAAGGGTAAAAGGTTAAAAGGTTCTCAGGGTCATGGGAATGGTGAGAGAAGGAACATGAGCGTCTTCTATTGATATGAAATTTGCATGATTACTTGAACCTACTTTTTATTTTGAGGACTAATGATCAAATGTAGGAGTGATGATACTTAATAGTGTTAGATAACCTGTTGGGGGGGACTATGGATGTCTAATACATGTTGTTGAACTAATACATGCTACTATGGAACCAATATATGTCATTATAGAATAACTTGTGTACTGTGGAGTACTCCTTTTGCTATAGAATTTAGCTTCTTTTTGCTACAAAAGAATCTTTATACAATACATCATTTTTTCTATGGAAGGCACTAAGCTATACCAAAAGACTCTTTCTACAAGCAACTTCCTTTTGCTATGAAAGAACACAAATTTTAGCATCAAACCATGGATTATGTACAAAGAACCATGTATAGTGTATAAACCTCAAAATTGATATTGTATCCCACTTACATGTGAATGATTCCATATGAAGGGTTTCTATAGTGGTTTGGGGCCCCGCACATGGACCATGAGCTCTAAAGGAAAATGTTAAGACCCATGACACTAGATTTTTCCTTGTATCATGGGACAAGCCTTACAAACCATCCCTAGTCCACCTCTCGTTGAAATGGTGACCATATCTCACATGTAGGATACATATTCCCTACATAGGACCTATGTGGTAGTCTAGGTCACCATGGATGGTCCATGAGCCACAAATGATACAGATTTAGGAGCGGAGTGAATTGATTAACAGAATGAATACAATAAACACATAGATATGAAGAATAACACAAATATTCAGTGAACAATATCTTTTATTAAATAATGAAATAGGCTGAAACTGTAAAACTGCAGAACTGAAACACTTGCTCGAATGGTGATAGCTATCTCTGAGAAGAGATGTGGCTACTACACGCATCCATCTAAGCATAATGGATTACAATGAGGCTACAGAGGCATTTTTGATATTACTCATGAATTCCAAAACCCTATACATCCAAAAACCTAACCCTAGAAGGTGAAACGCCAAAAGTCATGTGGGCCCTATGGGCAAGTTGGTGTAATTTGGTACCTCAACTTCTAAGGGTCGTAACTTTTTCATACGACCTCCGTTTTAGGCGTGTGATAGCCCGTTGGAAAGGTATTTCAGAGAGATACACATTTCTCCATCAAACTCTAACTTTGTTTACAGTTTGACTGTGGCGAGACAAAAAAACAATGTTTAGGGGCCCAAAATGGCCCTGGAAGTACAAGAAGATGTGTTCACATGAAAACATACAAAATAAGCCAGTTGGATTAGGTGAGAGGCCACCCGTATCCACCTGGAGGATGTGTGGGGATTTAGATATCCCTAGAAGTGTAGAAACCACAATTACAAAGAAGTACAAAAGAACATGTTGAACAAAAAACGGACAAGAGGAGTCAGTTGGAATCGGTGGGTGGCCACCAATGTCCACCTAGATCAACAAAGGTGATCGATATGGACTTGTACCCTGGATTCAGATTCTAGAACATAGCCTGGGCCATGAAAACTATCCTTAATATTAAAATTGTTTGAATAGACAATATATATTTCTTATAGGTGAAATATTCTCTAGGTGGGACCTATGCAATGACATAGGTCCCATGAGACATATAGGAAAATGCTATGTTCCGAGACTATGTCTTTTGTCCTAGATAAATTGTTGTAATGAAAACCTCAAAATGAAAACCATATCCCATTGTTGTGCTAGCCAGGGATCCTCACATGGCCCATGATCATGATAAAGGCAATTTTATGGACTAAGACTAGATTTTTTGGCCTTCATAATCCATTGTAGTGGAAACCTCAAAATGACAACCATATCCCAAGGAATAATTGTTATGGACCAACAATGTGGATTTTGTCATAGAACCATGGCTTGGACACTAGGATGCATCCCTAAGATGACAAACCTGAAAATGATCACCATATCCCACTTATAGGACAAAGACTCCCTACAGAGGGCCTATGCGGTGTTTCAAGGCCCCATAGATGATCATGAGTTGTAGAGGGAAATTTCATGGCATATGACCTTGGTTTTCATCTCTATACTATGGAATGAATCCTAAGAATCATCCTTATTGCTCTGATCCCTAGATCTTTAGAACCATCCTTGGATTTAAGGAAATGAATGACACCACAAACCACCACACATTACCTTTATGTGGAATATTTGACCTTTGAGTGGGGATATGAATGCCATTATGATGTTTTGAGCATCATGAATCAATATCATGGCCTTGAAAATGGTTAAGGGAGGAAACCCAACCCTTAGGCCCTAAAGGACTATTATAGGGATACAAGGCAATGAATGATGCCTTAAACCACCATATATGACCTTGTAAGCACATCATTGGCCTTCATATGGGGATAAGGAAACTATTAGGATGTTTTGAGCATTAAGGATGGGTCTTGAGGCCTTGGACATGGAACTATTAGGGGAGAAAAATCGAGCCTTAGAACAACATCCTAAGGCCTAAAATATGTTTGTATGGATCATGGAACATTCACATGGTCAAAAGCCACAACACAGAACCTGTAAATGGAATATTTGGCCTAGAGATGTTCTATGGGCACCACTATAATGTTTGTACACCATGGATGGTTCTTTAGGCCCTAGACATGGTCCAAGGAGGAACAATAATGTCATAGGGTCTGAAATATTCTTTGGTGGCTTGGAGATCATGCATAGAGTCAAAATCACTACATAGGTCATGTAAAGGGAATATTTGGGAAAATGGTGTTGTATGGGCACCATTATAGGAGTATATTCATTTTTTTTACTTGTGCACAAAATCTATTCACACAAAGGATGGGAAGTTCAAGTAATCACTCAACAACCATTCAACTCTTATGTTAGTATAAGATGGAAGCTTACTACCTTTGTGGATGTCCTTGGTTGGCAAGAGGATCATGGTATATTGACATTTATATAATATTTCACTAGACCAATCCTCACAACCAATATGACATGGCACTAATACTAAGATTAGAAATAAGAAACACTAACCTAAGCCACCTAATACACACACCTAACCCACACCTTGATTCATCAACCTATATAATTCACTAATGACTTTGACCCCTATCATAGTAACTCTTAACACCTAATCATTAACCAATAACCCATTGATCCCTAATGCCTAAACCACACATTAATTTGTTGTAGTTAAGTAACGCTTCACTTCTTTCTTCCAAAGATATTTTTTCTATCAAAATTCCACTCAATGATGAGAGGGTGAATGGAATTCATATTCCAAACATATGAAGATGAAAATGGGATTCTAGGTAGGGGATGGTAGTGGAGGAATGTACTCATGTCTCTCTATACATGGAACTTGTGCTTCAATATGAGGTTGGAGAGGTATTTTATACAACCAATATGGATTAAATTACATTATTTACATGGTTTACTTAGTTAGATCCTTATTGGAAGAAGGTGAGAGCTACTTGAAGCTCTATCTGATACATGATTGAGCACAACCTTGTGGAAGTATATCTTAGAGAAGGTATAGTATATGATATTTCCTTGGGGATCAGGGGGGAATGTTACTTTCAAAACATATAATATGTATGAGTCCCATTTTGGTGTGCATGGTGCCACTCTAATGGACATATACCTAGTGATTGTCAGCTCCACCAAAAAAATCAAGAAGAGGAAGGACCCAACAAAAACAAATCCCTAAAGAGACTTTTAGACCTGTTGTTGAGGGAAAAGTTCCCTTCTCAACAACATGGGGTTCTCCATGATGTTCCAATTAGAATTCACATCATTTGGAATAGGGAACCCACCTACATTTTGTCCCAACAATCGTTACTACATCAAGGTGAAATGAGTGGTGAAATGCAAAATGTAGAATTCTTCTAATCTGTATGCAAAATGCAATCCTATTTAACCTATCCTAGCTAGGAGCTTATGTTAACTAGTAAACATGAGATTAATAATATACTCCCATTAATATTTCTAGAACAAAAAATTATTCAAGAAAATAAAAAATATATATGTTTGAATAGAAATGAAAATCAAAGAAGTCAATTATTACATTATCATTCACAATCTCACATCCACCATCTCAAAGCAAACATTTAAGAACTATAATATTCATTGTAAAAAAGTCAACAATGTAACGATATGGTTTTACATTGATATCAATATTAATATAAACAATAGAAATAATCCACATCATATGCATTACTTGACATAAATGCTCCTCCTCAAAAAATTGACCATGGGAGCTTCTTCTCATTAAAAACATTGGAAAATATTTTACCAAATCCAAACAAGCTAAAATCCCTTTCTACAGTAAATCGATGATCTTTTATAACCTTTCAATCTATAACTACTTCGTGTCTTCTTGGATTCCTTCTGGTAGTTATAAATTGTTCAACTTCCTTGTTTTCATCTTTTCTGAAGAATATTCTAAATTACAACTTATGTCCCACCATGGTCATAGTCGACCATGTGTTTTATCTTCTATGAAGGTGGCTCACAACTCATGTTGTGAAGATATACATAGGATGCACCTAAAAATAAATTTCTTAAAGGAAACTTCATAAGACACTAATTCTTTTGGCATGAGCCCCATTCCTCATTTTAGTGTTCTAAGAAAAGAATTAATTAAGTTAATTTCTTTGGAGGGGGTAGCAATATATTCTTTTAGGACATCCATGGAAATTCTTGGAGTCATCCCAATTGTGATTCCCTTTCTTCTAAAACTTTCCTTTAGCTCATTTAATATGTCTATCATGGACCTTATTGAACCCATGTCTCGAAGTAATGAAAGGTGACATCCTTCAATTACGTTTTTTACAACAAGGTGTATAGATTTGCAATTGTTTATGAAAGCAATGATGCCTTTCTCGAGTGATGTTCTTATTGCTTGATGAATAATTACATTGACATTATCTCTTAATCATTATAGGAAAGTCCTTTGGCATGTACTTCTCTTTTGTTTTCCATTTCTTGAGTCCATCCATATTGAGTTGAACTCCATACAATATGACCTTTTTATCTTTGATGTTCTCAAGGTAAGTGAGAAATTGGTTCATGTGATTCTAGAACTCCTAGATATTTTTGTACATTAGCCTCTGAATGGTATTGAATTCATCATGAAGATTGAAGGTGCCAACCTTGAACTATGATAGGCTAGTCATGTCTACCTTGTAATGGGATACTTCTTGTTCTAGATTTTCCACTTTTTTTCTATATTCTTCAATCTCTTTAGCCATCCTCTGAATGTTAAATTCTAAAGATTTTGAAAAAGAGACACCTATACTAAAGTTGTGGCAATGTGGTTTTTTTTTCGTGTCTACCATCAATGGTGTCTCAATAGTGATTGTGATTTCAAGAACTACTAGTAGATTGAGTCACTTTGTTATGTGATTGCTTCACTAGCATGCATTTGGTCTTGTAAAACAAAATGAGTCTACAACTACAACTGCATCTTAGAAGGGATGAATTTCACCAAAGCAATCATGCCTAGAGGGAAATGGTCTCCTATGATGGAGGTTCCTAGGGTGCTACGCACAATTTTAGGATAGGAAGTTCTAGTGTCCATCAATTATGAACCTCTAGCTTCCTCTTCTCTTTTATTATCTTCTTCCTCTCTCTTTTTTCTCATTGTCTCTTCCTCCTTGTTGGCTTCTTCTTCTTGGGACAATCTCAAGTCTTCACTCATTTTTATTTCCTCATCCTCATTTTTTAATCTTAAATATTCACCCTCTTTTTCTTGTTTGGATTTAGTTTCTATTGTTGTTTTTGCTTCTCTATATCTAGTCTATTTCTCAAGTATATCCTTCTCCATTTTATCCTCTTGTTTGTCCTTGACTGCTCTATTGTTTCTACTCCAAGGATGAGAATATTCTTTATATTTTTCCATCGATCCATACTTCATTCTAGTGTGACCATCTATATTTGCAATCATGGTAGTGGTGCTCTATAATTTTTAATGGATTGTGCCTTTTGAATATCTCATCACCAAAGTGGAATGTGGTCAAGGATTTAATTTATGCCACTACCTATTTCACGTCTTTAAAGTCATAGGCCCCTATGTGGAAGGGAAATGGGAATCAAAAATATTTATTATCATGGGAAAGTGATGCACCTATCACATGCAAAAATGTCTGATAGTATATTTTTGTAAGGATAACTTATCATGAGATAATTTGGGTAAAAAATGCCTTGCTTTTATGGCTATACAAATCCTTATATATGTTCCTCTTTTTATTACATACCAATCACCAAATTTTCTAGTTTCCTTCTTAGAATTTTTGTTCATGCACTGGGAAGGATTGAAAAACATTATCTTGTACATGGTCACTATGAAATGTTCATACATATTCGCATAGTGAATTATGAAATGATTCCCCCATAATACCTGGTAGTAAAGATGAACTGGTGCTTCACTTGGTTTCCATTGCTATCACATTCCTAGAAAGTTGTTTTCTACATAGGTGATATCCAATAAATAAGAAGACATGAAGAAGGATTCATGGGCCATTTGTTTGTCCTTGGAGGTGGCTTGGGCCAAGGATGCTAAAAGTATGGAAGCTCGGTTGACTATTGTGTCGATCTAGATAACTGTGTGGATCAAATGTACCCATGGTTCTTTGAACTGCTATGTGTCTTTGTCCCCATAAAATATGATAATAACAGATCCACTATGATATTTGTAGGGTGTTCTCAAATTCCTTATGGGGTAAGCTCCCAATATTATTTCCTTGGATTCCTTGAGATTGACTAACCATCTTTTGATAAGGTCCCTATAGTTCACAAAAAAATTTAGAATCCACTTCTTTGTGAGGTTGACAACCAATTGGGGAAATTTGTAGAAGATGACAAAGGCTAATGGTTGAAATGCAGTAACAACATTATTGGATGCATATTTGATTAATACATTCTTTATTTATACTTTCTTTATGAGCCATGAAATGACTTCGACGCAAAGTATATCTGTAGGCCCAACTATAACCTTGTGCAACCTTGAGTTTTTAATTTGTTAGTAGATTCTAGAGTTTGGGTTCACCTCACCAAGAAAAAGTGGGAGGTATAGGTATGTTTCCTCCTTAAACATTTGATACAAATCACCACATTTGTAGGTGGTAATTACATACTACACATAGTGTCTCCATACATTATTCCTAGGACACCCACTTCCATGTAAAGGTTTTCTACTTCTTTCTAGTCTGGACTTAGTTCAATCATGTTGGCACAGGGGAAGACCCAGGGTTCAACACTTAAAAGTGAACCAAAAAAACCTTGACTACCGGCCCTTTTGGAAACACCTGCGCAGTAGGAGAAGTCTCACCCGAGGTAGAAGCAGGGGGGGCTATAGGATGCAGATGTCTGTAACCAGACTGGGACATAGATATGTGATAATAACACTTCTTAAAGTATTCTAATAAATCTAGGAAGTGACATGCATTAGTTTATTCACCTTATGAGCATCGTAGAACATATCTAAGATAGATCTATCACAGTAACAACAAATATTAAGAACTTAACTAATTATCACTTAGTAATCTTAATAAGATCTAGCATTCTAACATAAGCAATGAATTTAAACAACACATACATATTCATTACACATCTAATCTAAGCACTAAGAAAAACATAACAAATATAACATAAATACCATAGCACAAAGAAAACCAAAGACATAAGATATACATGGTTCACCCCTGTGTGGGGCTACGTCCACCAATAACTTCGCCTCTTTATTATTCATCAATCTCTTGTATTATGTTACTCCTGTGCACTAAGACACAGAGATGATCTTCACACCAGACAGGATATCTACGCCCTAAGCACTATATCCTCCTTCCAAAACTAGGTCAATGCATAGAGCCAACTCTCAATTGAGCACAAAGATTTAACATACATGCATTCCTTTGCACAAAGAAACTCAACTACTTGCACTAAGCTCAAAAATACCACTACTTCTACCATACATTCTTCTTTTATTTATACTTTTACAAACCCTTACAATAGGGACAAACATGGGAAAATCCCATGGGCCGACATCCCATAACCCATTAGAAAAACCCTAGAGAACCCCTTACTGGGTCCACATATCCCTCAAAAATGGGTGAGATCCATGATTTCAGCTCCGCCTAGGCGCTCCTTCTTTGAAAAATGTGTCGAAGTCCAAAAGTGGGCCAACTCTAACCAAGGTATCCTCAAAACTTGGTCGAGGGCCAACAGGCTCCCAACACTCACCTGTGGCTCGTCCCGAGTCACTCAATCTTAAATCTAGTTGCCTCGACTTGCTTCTTTGCTTGAGACTACTGCTCAACAAGCTCCTGGATCATCTTCTATGTAATAGACCCTTCCAGGCATTGTTCTACTGATGCAACCACTTGGTCTAATTGTGAGCCATGCCCATCAATCTCTTCAAACACCTTGCAGGCTTCATCCTTCACAGGTTGTAGCTTCTGCATCACTTCCATTACTCTACCCTCGAGGGAAGTGATATGTTGTTGTACTGCGCATTGCTCTTGGGATATCTTCATTCTTTTTACCACAGTGAGTAGCTTCATCTATGCCTGCATGAAAAATGTCTGTTGTTGCGCCTCCTGTAACTATGCTTCCAGCTTCCTTAGTTTTGGATCCTTGACGAGGCATTCATATGTTTGTGCGCTTCTATCACTTAGTTGTTTACATTCTAAGGTGAGTTCTCTTATTCTTACTAGTGTGTTATTAGCGGTCTCCTCCCTCTGGTCACTCACCTCCTGCAGAGTGCTCGGTACTGTTTGGGCCTCCAATTCAATTATCCTCTCCTGAAGTTGCTGGAGGGTCTCAGCGAGATTCACTATTTGTGCTTCGACCGGTTCTTGCTCTTCCTATGCCAAGACTGGCACAGAGAGATATGCTTTACTCACCACTTCTTTGATCATGGCCTGCTCTGCGAGCAACTGCTCCTTTTCTCTCTGTAGCTAGGCGTTTTCCTCTTGAAGCATCGCCTGGAACTCTTCTCTCTCACTTTCATAGGCGGCTACACTGTACTGCGCTACTCATAATTGTTCTAAGGATTCATCTTTCTCTTGTTTCAAGGCTTTTGTAGCCCTCTCCTTCTCTTTCTAGACTCTATGAAGTCGAGCTTCTATTGCATCCACAAGTCTTCTCAATTGGTTTCGTTCATCCCCCAATTCTATAATCTATGACAAGGAAGGCGCAATAGGTACTGTGTGGACCAAATGAATAGATTTCTATACTTCAATTCCTTCTTGACCCTTCCATATATCTCTTCGTGCTTCTCTCCATATCTATGCAAGATGTCCTCAGAACCGTACTCCATAGCTTCGCAGACTAGACTGATATCATCCTCCATGAGCATGGCCTCCAAATGGGGCTTATTAGCATGTGTCTTCTTCCTGGCTAAAGGTTTCTTTGGAGAAACCTTCCTCTTTTGCGGTGTTACTGTTCCAGTAGGGGGGAATGCAGGCAGTGTAGATTCGCCTCATCCTTTCTCTTCTCCTTCATCCCCTCCTCCTTGTCCATTTTCTTCATATTCTCCTCCTCCTTCGAGAGAGAGCCAGACCCGTTATCTTTAGAAGCGTTGTCCTCTTCATCAGTCTCTATATCCTAGACTTCCTTCCGCTTTTTCTTCTTCGTCGTCCTACTAGACTGTCTGAGATGCTCAACCCAGGTGACTATGGGGCTTCCTATGGTGTAATTGTCGGAGAGATCTGCATCAACAACAGGTACAAGGAATTCCTCTGTCCATTCCTTTGTGATTTGCTCCATATCATCATCCGTCAACTTGTAGTATGACTGTAATTCTTCTTGTTTCTCATCTCTGTGCGCGCTGATGTAGATGAAATGAGGATCAACGCATAACTTTTCTATTGGTCGATACTGGTGTAAGGTGTGCAGTGTCATGCATGGAAATGATTCGATAGTGACCTTTAACTACTGGTAGTATGCATGAAACACGACATTGGAATGCCACTGCTTCGTCATGTCGTTGGTGTACCATAGGGTGGAAAACCGAGCGACCAATGACTCCGAGGGTTTGATCTCTGGGAAGGTGGATCCTTCAGGCATTTTCCAAGAGACAAATACGATCAAAATGATCAACTAGCTATATGGAATTCATATTCCAAATCCTGGGCTTTGCAACAATCTTTCTCCAACTCATTGACGAGGTAGTTCACCCAGTTCATATGCATTCCCTCCACACATTTTCTTGTGAGGTCCACCATGAACCCAGTGACTTGTGTGGATCGTTTATTCCTTACGATCTTTCCAGCTATGAGTTGGAAAGCAAGGCACACTACACCATCCTGTATAGAGGCTACCTTGTAACCTCGCTTTCCTTTTTTGACTTCTCCGTAAGATTTCTTGATGTGATGTGCCAGGGAATGGTCTGAGGCCTTCCCTGGGTAAAACTATTGAGGGTCAGGACCCTTCATGCTTAATCTGGTGATCTGTTGGATCAACACTGGATCCACAGTAATCCTTCTGTCGAGCCACAGGTATCCTCCATGATATCACGATAAGAGGAGTTTAACACGAGCATTAACCTCCTAGTGGCGACCAAAATGTGGGATCTCTCCTAACTGACTCTGAACTACGCGTATTCCTTTCATAATATACGTAGTGAACATGATGTACTCATAATCTTGTGGGATGTTGTTGTGGTTAACGGTGCCAGCCAAAGGTGGAATGTACTCAGGTAGGATCGACGAGATCTTCTTTGCATTAGCCAGATCGTCGCAGTGATTACTTCACTTCTCATTCACGGGGTTAACATGGCCACATCAACATCCAGTCGAAGGGGATGCCTGCATTCCCCTAGTCGATGATGCCTGGACACCTTTAGATATCATTCTGTCAACCATTAGCTTCTTGAGGAATTCCTCGACAAAATTCTCTAATTCCCTAGGCTCTCCCAACATTCCAAATCTTAAAAAGACAGGTCGGGGTAGACAAACTGACAGGCGGGGTTGACGAGCGAATAGGCGGGGTCTAATTTTAGATATCAAAGCTTGAAACACGGACAATTCTCTTCTTGGCTCAGTTAATCACGGGTGGACAAAAGTGGTACCGATGCAACACCTAACGAGTTAAATAAGCAGGCGTCATAATGGATTCTTCCAACGACCAGGAATGCTTCCATCAATGTGAATATGTCTATTATGGCGTGGTCTCAACATCCCAAAATCGTTCCAGCAACCCATAAATATGTTTTCTAACCATTCTGGAGCGTCATTATAACGGTCGGGGTGTCTCCAACAGTCATATAACTTTGCCAGGGCGAAGTCCCATTCTGTATGGTCCTGTTGTTCTGGCGAGGTTCAAATCCCGTGAACCTACCTCCTGCAACATTCCAGTCTACAAAGTATTCCATCTGGTTTCTGTAGCTTCTTGTAGATTTTCCAACTTAGCCTTCTTTTTATTGAGCTTCCTTACCTTCTTCCCTGTGATCTGAGTCTCTCTAACTATTTTTGGGATCCTCTTTCCATTCTTATTCTTATCTTCCCCTAGTGTAGTGGCTTTGCACTGTGGAGGTGCCCTCAAAGGGTCTGAAGTTAATATATCTTTTCTTAACACTTCCTTATTGGGTATACTTCTTCCTTGAATATATATTTCCTTCAAACCTTCTTGCATTCTTTCGACCTTGATAGCTAATTCTCTTACTTTCTATCCCTTCAACGTTGTTACTTTGTTCTGGTTCTTCAACTTATCCTCTCATTCTTCTATTAGTCAGTCTATTTTTCTAGATATAAAATCCCTTAGTTCTTGTTTTTTATTTTCTGTGGCTTCTTCCTCTTCTTTTATTTTGATCTGATCCTTCTCCATCCAAGTCATACCTAGCAATAGTGGGAAAGGGGTGTTGTCCCCAACAAATCTAATGACTTAAATTCTTCTTCAGTCGATGCTCCATGAACAATAATAGGTACATTAGTAGCTCTTCCACATAGGGTTATCATATTTCCCTTAAACAAGCCTATCCTTCCCAATGAAGGTATCACAGTAGGTTTTCCCAAAAATTTTGAAGTTTCTTCTGTTATAATATTTACTTGTGTTTCTTCATCCAAGACATAGTCTATGTCAAAGTCTTCTATTCTTGCACTTATGCATTGTTTTACTTTCAGGATATCTAGTAAAATGACATCTTTATGAACATCCACCATTTATTTCAGCTGTACTAATGTAGTTTGAACTTCCTCTGGCCTTTTATCTAACAAGTCCTTAATCTCTTGACTTCCTCCATAGTTTTCTTGTCTCATGTTCATCCTTTCAACTTTAGAAATCATATTTGGAAAATCCTCAACCTCATGACCAACAATCTTACAACAAAGAAAAATAGGACCTACGCCAGGGAATTCCTTAGCAAGATGTCCCAACCTTCTCCAGTTATAACACAAAGTTAATCCTCTTTTTATTTTAAATGTTCCCCAACCTCTTCTGTACTATGCACTAGGATCATAGTGTCGGACTTGCAATCTGCAAAAATTCTTTCTAGGTTCCTGCATCCACTTATTAGTTCAAAAAATATTTCTATGCATAGGAATAACATATATTTCTTTATTTCCATTAAATTTACTCAAATCAACTCTTTCTTTCAACTATGCCCTAGCCTTCAGACTAGGACAAATTCTATTAAAAATACTTAAATTCTTGCTTTTGAAACAAAAAATTTCACTTATCTTACTCTTTTCAAAGCACAAAGCTTTACCTCTTTTAGGATCTTACCTCTTTTCTTCAGATCAGCTTACTTTCTTAGCAAAAATATTCACAAGTCAAGTAGAGTACTGTGCACTTCAACAATAGATATACGCACAGAGATTTACTTCAGTTCCCAACAATCACAGTTTCAGGTCCCAACAACGCTTAACAATGCACCAACAAAACCCCGACTACCAGCCCTTTTGGAAGCACTTACGCAACATGCGAAGCCTCACCCGAGGTAGAAGCAGGGGGCGATATAGCATGCAGGTGTCTATAACCAGGCTGGGACATAGATCTGTGATAATAACACTTCACAAGTATTCTGATAAATCTAGGAAGTGACATGCATTATTTTATTCACCTTATGAGCATCGCAGAACATATCTAAGATAGATCTAGCGTAGTAACAAAAAATATTATTCACTTCAACCACTTAGCACTTAGCACTCTGAATCAAATCTAGCATTCTAACATAAGCAATGCATTTAAGCAACACATACATATTCATTGCACATATAATCTAAGCACTAAGAAAAACATAACATATATATCATAAATACCACAACAAAAAGCAAACCAAAGACACAAGATATGCGTGGTTCACCCCAGTGTGGGGATATGTCCACCAACAACTTCGCCTCTTTATTATTGATCAATCTCTTACATTTTGTTACTCCTGTGCACTAAGCCACAGAGTCGAGCTTCGCACCAGATGAGAGATCTGTGCACTAAGCACTAGATCCTCCTTCCAAAACTAGGTCAATGCACAGAGCCAACTCTCGATCGAGTACAAATCCTTAACATACATACATTCCTTTGCATAGAGGAGCTCAACTACTTGCACTAAGCTAAAATAGACAACTACTTCTACCATACATACTTCTTTTATTTTAAAAACCCTTACAATAGGTCCAAACATGGGAAAACCCCATGGGTCGACATCCCATAACCCATTACAAAAACCCTAGAGAACCCCTTATTGGGTCCACATATCCCGCAAAAATGGGTGAGAACCGCGATCTCAGCTCCGCCTGGGCGGTCCTTCTTCGAACAATGTGTCGAAGTCCAAAAGTGGGCCAACTCCGACGAAGGTATTCTCAAAACTTTTTCGAGGGCCAACAAATCATAAGTTCCTTTTGCTTTATTTGTATTTTCAAAGCCATCTCTCAATCATGTGACTCATTTATTTCAACAATAGAGCTCACTAGTGGAGTTAGACACCAAAATCAAAGTAAAATTCCTATTATAGGGAAAAATATTCTCTTAAATTGAAGATAGGGGAGGCATGATTCTCATGAAGTGGTTTCAGGAACCATGTCTTTTAGTGTTGGGAATTCTAGTAGAATTTGAAATCCTTCAATAAAAAATTTCACTTTGTATCCATTCTTGAGATTTTGGATCAAAGGTCTCAAATCTTGGCCTAAAGGAAATGATAATAATGAAAAAAGCTATGTTGAGGAGATAAAAGTAGTGAATGTAGAACCCATTTCAAGTATTACACTTTTATTATCTTTCCATGATCAAGGGTTTTAAGGCTTTGCAAGAATACTTTTGGGCATGTCTCTTTGGCTTATTGTTGGGTTCAATCTCATTGGCTAACTCAATTTAACTTAGTAGTAGGATGGCTTTCTCGGTTCAGATTCTTCTCTCCCTTTTCTTGACCAAACGAAATGAGGGAACTCCCTCAATCCCTCACATGATCTCTACTCTTCCCTTGATCATGCCAATTAAGGAGAAGGTCATTCACCAAAACGTGATTGTTATTTGTGACCAATTACCCTCCCTACTCCCTTTGGTTTTGAAATCGAACAAATTGTTTGGTGATATAGGGTACATATTTTTCCATTTTCATAGTGATTTGAAACTAGGACCCTAAATTTGATTCCAAGAGCCCCTTTTATTTGTGTGGCTACGACAATTTTCTTGGCAGGGGGTGGTCTAGGGTACTTTTGAATTGTCTCTTTTTTTGTGTGTGTTTGTGTGGTAAAATGTGAAATTTTTAGTTGTTCTTGCACAATAATTTATTTTTTCTATTTTTTATTTATTAGGTGGCAAACCAAAAAAAATAAATCTAAAACCAAAAGACTAATTATATATTCAAGGAAAGTAAAAGAAAGGTTCAATTGGGAGGTGCAATGCTTACCTAGAGTAGAATACATGTGGCAACAACCAAGTAGGTGATTGAAGATGGGTGATTACCTTTTTTATCGCAACTGACACGAGGGGATTTTTACTATTCTTTGTCTCGATCGATGATTAATGTGCTCCAATATAGAAGTGAAAAATATAATGAATAATAAAATACCTTTGTCACATTTTATAAACAAGAGTTGACCCTTTTCCCCCCTTTTTCCCCCTTTTACCCTTTTAAAAAGGGTCACTTGGCATGTTCCTCACTTGAATAAAATTCGTGTCAATGTTGTTTATCACATTGTAAGAATTTTTATTTTAAACTACACTATGTCATAAGTATCAAAGTTTCCATCCTAGGATGTGTCACCATGAAGAAAATTTTCAAGCCATGATATATCAAGTTAAATAAAACTTTCAAGCTATGATACATTGTGTTGAAGAAAAATTTCAAGTTGTGATACACTGTTTTGAATAAAACATTCAAGTTGTGATACATTGTAATGAAGAAATCTTTTAAACGTGTGATACATCACAACTTCAATTTTTTTTGAGGTTGCAATGTATCGTGGGATAGAAAAGTTCTCTAAGTTGCAAAGTATTGGAACTTTGAAAACTTTCTTGAAGTTGTGAACATTGGATTTTTCTTTTCGTGAGAAGTGTATTTCATTGCAGACATGAAAGTTTTACAACTTTGTGGTGTATCGTGGAAAATATAATTTTGGTTGTGCCAAGTCACAGATATTGAAAATTTTCAAAGTTATTATACCATGTACTTAAGATACTAGTCAATGAAAGTTAGTCCAAAATATAGAAAAGCAATTTGAAAAAATTGATGGAATCCTTAAGAATATTTTGAGACTTTCTCAAAGTGAAAATTTCTCTAAGTCATGATATGCAAGCTATAAAGAGTAGTTTTCCAGGATTTTAAAACAAAAAAGGAGGGGTACCAACACTTTTTTGTCTTTGTCATGTGAGAAGACCTAAAAAGGGTACGTGGAAGTTATTGTTTTCTCAACATTTGGTAACACACTAAGAAAACCATGGAACTGTGCAAACAAAATGTTAGATGATTATAGGTTTGGATAAGGAAAACAATCACCTTTCATTAAGAATCTTTTCTCTAGTCCTATGGGTTACCATTTGTCCTTTTACCTTTGATAAACTAAATGAGAACCACTTTAGGCTTGAGTTAATTTCCAATTATAGATGCAAGGCCAAATAGCTGGAGTCTATTTCTTGACTTGATTCTTCCTCAAATGCCAACATAGTGCTATAGAGTTGTTGCAAATAAAGGATGTTGAATTTTTATTCAAGTTGTTTATTCTTTTTCTCTAGGTGTTTCCCCATTTCCAGTGAGCATCCATAGCCCTGGAAACGTTACCCTGGTATCACATGCCTTTCTTTATTTCCAACAAGCATCCATAGTCTGAATAGAGATATTGCATGTTCAAGATGATCTCAAATGCCTTTTCCAAGACTTTATCTTTTAATTTCATTTCAAGAGAGGTGGATAGGGGATATCAGTAACCCTTTAAATGCATGTGGGATAATACCTATTATATATCTGAGAACTAGTTTTATATATGCCTAAATTGATAATGATAATCTTCCTTATATGTATAACACTAGACACTACATTAGCTTCTAATTAAAACATTAACCACTATTATGTGTATTGATGGAGCCTTGGAGGTGACTAGTGAGGCATTCAAAACTTGAGCTCTGAGCTATTCATATCCATTCATTATCCAAGTTGTGTTTCTCAATTGAGTTGATAACTCAAATACCTAAATTAATTCATTGATTACATATAGTTTTGTGAATCATTTTTTTAACCTATGGGATCAAAGGAGAGTTCCAAGGATCCGATTAACTACGCTTAGGGATCCTAAATAAATCACAACACTCACAATGTGCACTCAATTATTTTTGAGGAGAGAAAAATAATTTATGAAATAAACTAACTAAACTAAAGAAAATTAATAAGTAATTGATGTTCAAAGAAAAGGCAAACTACCAGTACTCTATTTAAAGTAGAAGAAAGAAGAAAATTTTTCTAATGAAGATTTTGAAAACAAATATTGAAGGAAACATTCCCAAGAGGAAACTGACTAAAATACCTCTTCAAAATATGGCCATTGACATGAATGAGGTCTACTTCTCGATCTAAAATTTTCAACCTATACATGCCTATGATTTTTTCAACCACTTGGAAAAGAAAAAACCATAACTATTGAAACTTAGTGTGTTGTGGATTGTCTTATTTTAAAATGAGATCCACCACCTAAAAATATTTATCTCTTGTTGATCGCTTGTCAAACCATCTCTTAACCATTTATTGATTAACGAAAAATTCCTTATCTTCCTTCTCTCTTTCTTCTTCCAACATAAGAAGGGTATCAACCCACTTTTGAGTGATTGAGTAGATATTCCAACATGAGGTTTGGGATAATTGGAGAGATGGAAGGAATATATTCAAAGGGATAATGGATTCTTTTCCATAAACCAAGAAGTATGGAGAAGTTTCTAGAGAGACCTTAGGAGTTACCTTTTTAGCCCATAAAGCATTTGGTAATGCACTATGCTAATTTCTGTGGTGATCGATGACATCTCTTTAAAATTCGTATCATATTTTTATTAATTGAATCAGCTACACCATTACCATGGGGGTAATAGTTTGATGGGTATCTTTTGATAATCCCCTTTTCTAAATAAAAATCAATTAAATTCAAAGAAGAAAAATAAGTATTGTTATAAAAAACAAGAGTTGATGGCATTCCAAACCTAGTAATCAGATGGTTCTCTAAGAATAGGATGACTACTTTCTCATTTACCTTATTTAGTGGTACAACTTTAGTCCATCGCGTGAAGTAGTGTATAGTATTAATGAGGTATTTGTGTTTCCTGGAGGGGTTTGGATTAATTTCACCAATAATATCCAGACCCAATTTCTCAAAAGGTTATCTAATCATCACAAGTTGTAGAGGGAAAATTAGTCTCTTATCCTTTCCAACACACTTCTGATAAATTTTGAATTTATGGATACATGTGTGTGCATATATGAATACCATTGACCAATAATAACTAGCTCTCAAGATATTCTAAGATGTTTTTCACCAACGGAATGTCCCTTGGCTAGTCTATCATGGATTTCTATGAGGAAATTCTCAGCATCATGTTTCTTAAGAAATATGCTAAATAAGTCATTGTAATTATTTCCAAATGAGACAACATTGGTCAGTTGGTACTAAGATGACCTGAGCCTCAGTTCCGTTTTTCTGTTTTGGAGTGAGATGGTTGGCAGGAGTATCTTGATGTAGATATTATCTCAAATTGTTGTACCAAGAGTCTATTCTGATGGGAACATGCATAATTTCTTGAGTGTAGAGTGACATTTCATTTTCCCAACCTTCTTATGATGAATCAATTAGGTCTAATTATTTTGTTTCTATTCTACATAGACCTTGACCTTTGACTATGGTGGTAGGTTTGAAATATAAATCATGTTCCTATATGTTTGTCAATTAGTTTCCTCTTCATTCCCTGATTTCTTACTATATGAATAGTGACCTCAAATATAGGTTGGTATTATTATCTTTCTTTGGTTCTTTAGGATATAGGGCCCAAATTGTTCAACAACTTTATAAACAATGAATTTATGTTTGTCAATTTCTAGGTAGTTTAGTTATTCCCTTTATAGACCAATGTTCATGAATGAAATCAAATATTCATTCCCTTTATCATCCTTTTTTGTGAGAACTATTGGAAGAGAATGATCAAATGTGAATGTATAAATAGAGAAGTCTTTATTGAAGTCTAGGTTGTGTAATGTTGGTGTTGAATCTATGGTAGCCTTGACTATGTCAAAACCCACTTTATAAATAGAGGTCCATTTGAACTAGGAATCCTTCTTTATCATTTATTGTATATGTTTGGAAATCTCAATGAAGTTAAATACAAACCTACATATGAAATTTGGTTTCCCGAAGAAAGACTACAAAGACTTCTTTCTATTGAGCATGGGAATTTGCATGATGTATTTGGTTCATTATGGATCTACAGAGACCCTATCCCTAGACATGACATATCTACGCAATTTCCCTTTTGAAACAACAAAGATTATCTTATTTGGATTTAGATATATACCATACCTATGGCATATTTCAAAAATCTATTTTAGGTGTTGTAGGTAGTCTGGCCTTCTTTCAAAACAAACTATAATGTCATCAAGGCATACCACAACAATTTGACCAATCAATATTATGATGGATATGTACATTGGATGTTATAAAATCACACCTATGTTTATCATTCCAAATGGAATTCTTTAATATGCATATGTTACCCACTTTGTGTGGAAAGTGGTCTTCAATCGATCAGATTTAGCTACCAAAACTTGATTGTAGCTAGAAAACCCTTCTAATAATGAGAACATTTCAGTTCTAGAGATGAGTTGTAATATGTTTTCCAGTGAAGGAACAAATAATTATCTTTTTTAGATGCTTGATTAAGATTTTAAAAATATACAAACAATTTAGTCTCCTCTTATTTCTTCTTGATAGGCACCAGATTCACCACATAAGTAGAATAGAAGACTTTGAAGATGACCTTATAATCTAGTAGCTTCTTTAGGTATTTCTGTATAAGTTGCTCAAAAGTTGGATGAAATTTGTGTAACTTCTGTTGAAATGGCTTGAGTCTTCTTTGAGTGGGATGAAATGGTGTGAGATATTTGCATCATAAGTCTTTAAATCATCATAAGTCTATGGAAAGACATTCTTATATTGCTTGAATAGTTGTATGTAGTCCTATTTTCTACTTCTCAACAATAGGTTCCCAAATTGATGTATTTGGGGTTCTCCTTAGTACCCAAATTAACTAACGCATGACTCATAGAAGGTTTGTTTATCTTCATGTGAATTATTTTCCAAAAAAATGTTTGTAAATTAAAAAACTTTTCTAGAGTCAAAACTCCTTTGGGGATTGGGTTACTTTTGAGGTTGTGCATGCCATCCCTATAGTTCTGTATATTGTTTTTTTTTCCTCATCATCTATAACAACATCCTCAAATGTGCTTACATTGGTGAATAATTTAGTAATCTATTTATCATCATTGAACACCCTCTACTTGGTTATATTATTTGGGACTAAGGGCCAAAAAATGAATTCAAGAGAGAATCCATTATTCAGAGGAGGAAATATTGAAGTAGTATTGGCTAACATATTAGTTGCTACATTTTTTGAATGACGTCTAGAAGTGATTTTGAATCCATCAAGATTATTAATCAACTTCTAAACTTCCAATTGGAAAACTTTTAGATGTGGAGATAGATAGTGTATGATTTTTTTTTATATGTTTGATGATGATTTCCGAGTCACGAAAAACCTTTAAGAATTTTACCTTTAGATCGATATATTTTTCGAGACCTTGGAGAGAAGCCTCATACTTAGTCATGCTATTGGTGCACTCAGGTTCTAATTGGTATGGGATCAAATTCTTTTTCTTGTATGAATAAATAATAATACAACTTGCCTTGTCTCCTTCATGTGATGTGGAGCCATAAAAAAAAAGAGTCCAAATGTTAGTATCTACATTTACATCAAATGAATTAGTACTAAATAAATATACTATTATACAATCATTATCATTATCCTATGTGTAATGAATGAGTTTAAACCATGTTTTTTATTCAAGAGGTGATCGTTGAGCTCCATAACACTCAAAGTTGGTTTCCAATAAGTAATTTCTGACGATTGAATGTGGGAAATTGATAGTTTCATTCTAACCTTCCAACTCTATAATGGTGTGTTTCATGTGAGATTCTTTGTATACCCTAATTTGATTCATTTTTCCTTTTTAAGGACATCATAGGTGTGACGAGTCAGTATAAAAATAACCCAACAACTTTTGTGACCAATATGTACTCAACAATCAACCGTAAGATTTAGGAATTCCAACAATAATGATATTGATAATTTGGTAGCCTCTAGGATTTGAAGATAATATGATCATGACATATTTAAGATCACCCATAAATTTCACATTAGACCTATCCAACTAAATGATTCGAATGGTACACTTGGAAGGAATGACATTAATTTTTAAAAACAATGAATATGGCATCACATTGGATGATGCTCCCAAATCTACTAAATAATTGTGTACATTATAATTGTAGATTTCAGAAATTAAGAAGAATGGGGGTGTTTTTTATTTTGAGTGCATGCCTATGCTAGCTATGTTTATTTTATCTTTTTGTTCTTTTTAAACTTCCTAACTATCTTCAATCTTATGTCTATTTTCAATGGGATTTTGTTTTCTCTCACAAGTGGCTATATTTTTTTGTTGATAATTAGAGAGATACTTGAGGGTGATCAAGAGTAAATCTCTATAATGAGGGAGGATATAGATGTCATACATGGAAACGTTGGATCTCATATTTTTCATATCTTCTATGACATTGTACTCCATATTTTTCAAGGTTGGGTTTTCCATTATGGCCTTATGGGTTTGGGTAACACTAGTGGAAATCTTGGGTTGAGTTAGAGTTGCATTATTCTAAGTTTGAGAAGAGGGTGTGACCTTCATAAAAATTATGTTGGTTTTAGGAGTATTTATATTGGAGATATTCCCTTTACTTATTAGGTTATAATTTTTTAGGGTAGATCGAGTAGCATGAAATTATCCCACTGACACTTCTCCTACTGCATCCTCCTCGGGCTCAAGTGCCTAGTCCCAAAGGAACATAGTTGCTTCACTTATTTCTTCCCCTTCCTCTTAAATATTCTCAATCTCAGCTTCTTGGGGAGTTTTATCTGATAGTGACTATTGAAAAAGAAGTTGATTTATAACGAAGAACATGGAATTGATCCACTAAGGACACGTTTTCTTAGAGTCATTAGCCTGATGGAAAGTGAAATTTTTTTCTATTCCCACCTCCTCCATAATTGATCTTAAATTAGAAGGTTTTGGGGATTTTTATTGGGTATTAGTTATTCTATGAAAAGGTCTAAATTTTCTTTGGTTAGATGTCCCTTCACCAAAACCATTTTTGAGATCAACTACTTCATTAGAGAATTTTTTAACCATTTAAAGTACACTTTCCAAATAAGTAGGTTCCTTCTATATAAGTATGGTTGATAAAATATTTTTATTATTTACCACTAGAGATTTGTGTTGGCAGCCAGGCTCTGTTGATGTTCGACAGTGCTCGCAGTGACCTTGAGGAAGTTGGATGGCTCCCGTTCATACAAAAATTTGATGGTTTTAACCTCTGCGCTGCTCGGCAATTCGCTTTAACCTTTGATGGCTGCTCGGCCAAGGTCGGGGATGTTCAATTGCAAATTGACAAGCAATTTCTCAGTTTAGCTACGGGTTTGCCTGCCACTGGACAATGATGGTCAAAAAATTGCAAGGTGGAAGAGGTCCCTTGGACTCTGCTCTTTCAGTCGTGTAAGGTTAGCTCCTGTGATAAGGGTTTGCCCATGACCATGCTGAAACAATGTTGGCATGAGTTGTTGATGATTATCAAACAGTTTATCACCTGCGAAGGTCGGTACGGGTTTGTTTTCTTACACCACCTTCATTTTCTTATTTTTTGCATGGGTTATGAGCTTAATATGCCTTATTACTTGCTTAGAAGCCTATTTAAAATGTCTAAGAAATATAAAAGGAAACAGGCTGATAGCAGCCTCTTTCACTATGGGTTGGTTAAAATTATTGTCGTCTGTCATTTGGGGTTACACGGAGACTGTTGGAACGATTTCCTTGCACACAATAATTTTGAAGATTCAAACCCTCCACAGGTTGATAAACCTGTGGTGACCGAAGACAAAGCTATACCCCCGGTACCCTACATTATTCTGTTACCTAAAACCCTACCCAACTCACCTATCGACCTACCTCACTCTGTGACCAAGGATGTCGAAAATGTTAAGCCTATGGGAAAGAAGCCTAAAGCCAAAACTACTGCAAACGCCATAGGAAAAAAAAATGCCCGTCTAATTTCTCGGATGGTGAGGAACAAGCCAAAGTCTCCTGTCAACCCTGACCCTATCGTATTAAGTGAAGACTCTGACTCGGAAGTGGAGCATTTCTTGGCTAGTGAATATCCCTATTCGGAAGGTCTGTGTGCCAAACCCTCGTACGAATTTGTGTCAAACCTACCACCTTGCTTGCAAAATGACCCTAACTACCCAGGCATTAAGCCGCCTTGTGAAACCCCCGGTCATTCATCAAAACCCTCTCCTGCTCTACCTCAACCTACAGTGCCATCCTATGATCAATGCAGCTCATGGTTAGAGAGATATTATCTTGATGTGCCGATGCTACAGTCAAAGATTAAATCTTTGGAGGACCAAGTTGCATTGCTTACCAGTCAAAAGGATGAGCTGCAAGTCACTGATAAAAAACAGAGGATGATAGGCTCTATTTTGTTTAAAAATGTTGAATCAGCTACAACAGTCGTGAATTCAAAGTTGGCATGATAGCAGCCTCATTGGTATGTTCTATCATTTGTTTATACAACGAGGTCGAATTCTCTGAATAGCTCTATCTACAGCGTGGATTTTCTCTGTCACATTATATGCATTATGTACATAGTTTTGTTTTGATAAATCAAATTTCATTTTCCCAGTTTAGCCTTGATTGGATTTCCTTCGATTTGATTAATCGTGGTATGGATTGAATTGGTTTGATTTGGCTTAAATTAGATGCTCTGCTGTCATAAACATAAGCTATTTCTCATATTCGATTCTGGAGACAATCACATTTTGTTTGGATTTCATTGTAATACATATGCTATGTTTGGCGACAATTGTGATATGGTTAACTGTTACGGTGACTTTCGACCAAGCTCGAATACAGTTTGGATTATGTTTAATGTGATTCTCTTTTATATACACCCAAATCGTGAATAGATACGAATCATAACAGTTATACCCAGTTGGTTGACTCGCATTGGTTTACGCCTCCATGTTCTCATTTCGATTCATATTGCAATGAATATACTGTTTAAATTTGATTTGAGGAAAGAAAGTGACTATACCCAGGATCACGACTTGTTTCTATATTTAAATCAGTCACGATTTGTTTTGATTGTTGCCCAGTTTACGATTATCACTTATATCGATCTGATGATGGTTGTGATCACTATTTGATTTTTCCTGTTGACTGTGTAACGCTCAGCAATCGAAATCTATGGCAAATTTTGGTTGATGTTGTTATGAATGTTTTATTTGTCCATAATTGTAACAATTAAAACAACATGAATCTTATGCTACATTATTATAGCCATAACAAATGGATTATGATTGGGTTGGATTAGATCGTATCTCATACGATATGACTCACTATTAATTTCATTTGATATGAAACAGTCTTGTTAAAGTTTGACCCTATTTTATGGTAAAAGAAAAACTGAGTATTCTTATCCCTGTTTCGATTGAATCACTTTTGATTTTGTTTAAATTTGAATGATGAAATCATTTGAATCATTAGTGATTCATTTTTAATCTTTATTGAAAGAAAATTGGATTTGATTCTTTTAAAAAGATTTGATTTG
>ML782283.1:35791-72176 GCA_009831015.1 Picea engelmannii
AAGAAGATGGCAGAGGAAAGAGAAAGGAAGATGACAAAAGAAGATGAAGAAGAGATAAGAACATGCAGACTCCATCAATGAAGAAGAAAATAGAAGAAAGCAAAGAAGAAGAAGGCATCAAGAACAATATGAAGGAAGAAGACAAAGAAAGAAAGATATAGACTCTTGAAAAATAACAAAATAAAAAAAACAAGGTCAGTGAAGAAATCAAAAGAAGCAAAAACAATGAAACAACAAAAGAGAAATGAAAAAAAATGAACATAGTTTGACACAACAAAAGAAAGAAGTAGCAACAAAGAAAGGTAAATAAATAATACCATGTGTTGAGATGAAAATCCATAAATCCATGAAAAACAAAATCCTTAAGAATTTTAATGGTCCTCCCAGAAACATATTTTTTTTTATGATGGAAAGTAAATGATCTTGCCCCAATTTTTGTATAAGGGCTATATTAAGCCTAAAATGGAATTTTGAAATTGTATGTACCTTAATCAATGTTGATGTAAGCCATGTAGAGGAAAGTGTATCCCCATAATTTCTATGTTGAAAAGATCATGGTGCTCTAAAAACAACTTTGTAGTGCAAGGTTTGTGGTAATCCAAAACCGCTTGTCATGAGAGAGGAAGGTTCATGATCAACCATAAATCACTTGATGTATCATTTGTGGTAAGTACAAACCACTTGAGGATGTTATGGTTTAGGGTAACCTAGAAAAATACAAAGTGTAGTTACAGGTAATCCAAATAAAACCTAGGATGATGATTGATGATGATGCAAGGGGAGTGAAAAATAATCACTACAAAATTGTTGTTGAACCATGTATGAGAAAATTTTTCTTAGAGAACCGGTAGATATAGTGGATGGTGACATTTTTTTATGGATTTCAACAAACACATTGCTTAATTTTGCAGGTGCAAGATGAACATTGAATAATATTGAGGATAAAGAATGAAGAATACCAAATATCATAGAAGATAGAAGATGAAAACAAAGAGCATAGAAGATGAAGATGAAGATGGGACCAATTCAAGAGAGAGTTGAAGATTGCATATTGAGATCACAAATACACGCTAAGAGGGAGTATGAAGGATTAAAAAATACTTTTGAATCATGGATAATATGATGGATTTGTAATAATGTAGACCAAGCATAGAACTCTATGGAAGAATTTAAATACGAGAAGAAAATAGAGATGTTAGGGATGAAGATTGGTTGAAAGATTCATGGAAATATTTGAGATATTGTGGAGGAAGATATGAATATGGTCAAAATAAACATATAATTATGACATAGTTGTTATGGTCACTTATTGTTATATAAAGGGACCAATTGTAAAATAGAAACACACACAAGAATGGTATAATTGAATAAAATTTCCCCTTCGGGGGTTTGTTGAGTGTAAACTCCCTATGTCCCTCACTTCATATATGTTTGTATGTATTTTTTGTGGGCTATTAAAGCCAAAAATGAATAGTAGGTAATTAGGAATTAAAGAAATTACACATTTTTTCATAAAATGGACAAGTAGCTTGAGCTATAAATCCTATAAACAAGGCTTGAGCTAGAGATCCCACACATTTTTTGTTCCCTAATATTGGATGTTTATTGTAATGCAAATTTTATGTTGGTGAATTGTTGTTGATTTTGGCCTATATAGAGTTTGATTGAAGTGGGGTGTCATAATAATCTTGACGGATGCACTCTCTTTGCAGTTGCTAGTATTATACCTTTCATATAACCCCATTGCATCTCAAGGGTCCCTAGGGAAGGATAGTGCCCATTAGGAATTGGTAGCTTGGTCAACCAATGAACTTTCTGATGATTGGGAAGCTAACACAAAGAGGTTCAAGTCTCACCTTATGTTTTTTCTTTAGATTAAGAATCATTATTGGTTTTCTTGGACATTATTTATTAGTTTTCATTGGCTTCAAAGTTCATACATGTGACTTGTCAAAGGATCCCCATGATGCACAAGAGATTTATCTTCTTGCCATTTTGAATTTTATGTTTTATCATTGTTGGATTGTGTTGGGTGTTTGGAATTTGGGTTTTCATAGAAAAACTTTAAAATCTTAGCACAAGATTCTCATCTAACAATTTTGAAAAGCTATGAGCACAAGATATATAATTTTATGAGATTTGTGTGTCTCCTTTGATAGCTTGTCAACAAATATTTGTATTTGAAAAGGATATGATTGTTCACTAGTTCATTCTCTTTGACTTGATCAATTAAGATCAGTATACCTCTCTACATACTTGAGGCTCTCTAGGTTTGAGCAATACAATTCTATTACATAGTCGATGAGACAAAGGGAAACCAATGCTCTAGAATACATGTTTGTTATGAAGTTGATATAGTTTACCTTGAATCTTGTATTATTTTGATCATGCTAGAAAATATTGCGATGGTTGGTCTCAAGGTTAGGCTTGGACCTTGCACTCTCCTCAATGTGGGACTACACTACAAATATTAATTTTGGTTGGACATTGCACTTTTTCTTATTTTTTACACTATTAATTTGTCTTTTTCTATAGTGTGAGTCTATCTCTATCAAAGAGAAATGATGTGTTGGACGATATTTCATCTAGGTGGAGACTGGTGGCAACCCACTTGTTCCACATCTTGGTAGTTTTTCTATAGTTTTTTGGGTCCAAAAAATTCAGGGTTGTTTTGAGTCCCTAAATGATTTGTTTTTGGCTTGGCAGTGTATAACATGTAGCCAAATAATTTTTTTAGGATAAATAGAATGTGTACTCCTTGATTAGACCTTTATGACGGGGTACTGAGTACCCCAAACAGAGATCGTATACAAAATTTATGCCCCCGGGAAGTTGATGCATCAACTAACGACATCGAGTCCCAAAAACCTTTTGTTGTCTCATCTTCTGGGGTTCGGGTTTTGGATTTTTTTGGTTTGGTCATTGATGCTTTATGTTAAAAGGACTTTTCTACCTCTTTGTAATCAATTTATTGCGAATGATCATAGCCATCACATATTTATCTTCAAAGACATGCTACCACCATTCTAGCTAGCTTGTCTGCTGTGCATTTTACAATTTTTTGTATTTCAAACAATGATTAATAGAATATGAGTTTAATTGTATTACTATGTTTCTTGCAATATATTTTTTTGTTTCATTGTTATATCCTTTCCTTCATTACGTTCTCAATATAATTTGGATCATTCATATCGGAGTAGTCTTCTCCTTGTTGTTTCTTAGTGTATGTCCTTGACAAGGTCAGGATATAGAGAGCTGGGTCTTGAGGTATTTGTTGGCATATTTAGAGACAGAAGATGCAGGCAGCATGTTTTTCATTGATGGCGAGATCAACATGATCAGTAGAGCAATGATGATGGCATGGAAAGATTAACAATGAATATCAACAGTGATCATTGGATCACCCACTCAGAATTCCCGATGATCGGCAGATCTGAATACAGATAGGAGGAACGTGCAAAATAGGAGAAAAAATATCAAACGTTGGATCTCAGCACGAGGATCAACCATTGTTGGATACAGAAGAAGGAGAAATATATTTAAGTACAAAATGAATTGGGCTTACAAAGTCTCAAAAGCAGGAGGATCATCCATCGTCGAGGAGGACATGTGGCGAGCGATTATAATTTCACTGAATTGCACATTGGAGGAGTCAACGGAGAATGGTGTTGGAACTCGTGATATGCGATATCCCGAAATTATTTGGGCTATTGGATTGAGGATTGATATGAAACCTTGGATTGAGGGTCATGGACTGTTGGATGCAGACTACACATGGTGAGAGATCAGCCTTACGCTGACCGGAAAGTCAAAGGAAGGAGGAGCTCTATCCTTTGAAATCGTGAAACACGAAACCGTGATTCAATCTGAGTCATTGATCAAGGGAGAGTGTGGACCTTTGATCTGGCTCCATTTCAGAGTTTCAGATACCGGAAGTTGGAGGAGTCAAGGATACTCACGACAAAAGTTGTGAATCACGAAGAACGCTTTGTGGATAAGCGCCTGGTCATCGTCGATGGTCACAAGAAGGGAAGGAGCCAGTCTAGCGAAGCTCCATTTCGGTGATCGTGACATAAAGAGTCAAGACTCTTCATCACAGAAGTCCCGAAGTTTCGAATCGTGAATCACTTTGTGGATAAGCGCCAGGTCACCACCGATGGTCATGAGAAGGGAAGGAACTAGTGAAGCCAAGCTCTATTTCAGCGATCTCGACATGGAGCATCGAGACCCTTCATCACAAGAATGTCAAAATGTGAAATCACAAAATCAATTCTTCTTAGCATTCGGTCACATCCAATGGGCATATGAGATAAACATGAGACCCTACGGAATTAATCCAACGATGTTGATTAATTGGGAATATGATTGAAGGGATATTGTTTCACTTCATAGTTAATTGATCATTTATGATTCAATTAGCAGAACTGAATCATAGTTCTTGGACATTTGGAGATTCAGTGGTTGATGCATTTTCTTGGAGATTCAAGGTGTAACTGAATAGGTGGTATAGGATAAAATGAAAACACAATGACTGTGGTAGGTTGGTTGTTCGAAATGGAAAAATGAGTTGAACTGTAATAAAGGTAAAATTAGAGTATGCATAGTGTGAGATAAAACTTAGAGATGCTAAATAGAACGAAGTAAGAGCATAATTGCAGAATAGTTTGAAGCAGAGCAAAACTGCAGAATAGATAGAAGCAGAGCATAATTGCAGAAAAAATAAAAGCAGAGAAGAATTGCAGAACAGAGAAGAAGTGGTAAGAATTGAAACACATGTATTGTTGGTTATTCAATCATTTATTTATAATCAGGGAGGTTGGGTAGTGCTAGGGAGGACTGTAGTACTTTGTTATTCAAGTTGGTGCTTGAATACTGAAAGTTGGATCTTTCATCTAGTTGTGGCTAGAAAAATAGGGTGGCGGGGTGGTGCTTGGGAAAACACAGAGTTTTATGTATACAAGTTGGTTCTTGTATAAGTGGAAGTAGGTGCTTCCATCCAGTTGGTGCTGGAACACTTAGGGAGTTGGTGCTTCCTTCTAGTGGGTGCTAGAGAAACCAGAGAGTTGGTTCTCTCAACAAGTTGGAGCTTGTAAAACAGAGGTAGTAGCCTCACTTTGAGTTGGTGATCTAACATAGATGATGTACAAAACTTAAAAGACTACCTATCATTCGAAGAAGAAGAGGTTTTCTCCCTTTATGGGTTTCCTCGTGAAACTCTGTCTCTGTGTATATCTTATGTGTGATTGATGTTCATTACTCATGTTGTTCATATGTTGTATAATATTGATGGTCACTTGGAAGAGACTAATTTTTTTTTGAATAGTCATAAATTGTTTAAGCACAGTAACAACTGATTCACCACCCCCCCCCCCTCAGTTGTCTTAGTATTTTCAGCACTAGTTTCTCTTAAGGACAACTGATCTTTCCATCCCAAGCGACTTCCCATGGTAGAAGAAAAGAGAGATGACAGATTAGGAGATCCTATCAAATTCTTTCTCAAGGAATCCCTCCTGCAATAGAGGGATGAGATGATAGATAATTTATCCCAGATACTTCGATGAATACCAACAACAATTGTGACCCCTTCAACCAACAGTCACTTCAGAGGTGAGACACCCTTCAAGGTACAATTTTAACTTTGATATTCCTTTATTTGAAGGAAAAATATATGTTGACTCTTTGGAAAATTTGTTAAGTATACTAGAAGGTTATTTATTTGTCTAGAGTTTTTCTAACGATGATAAAATCACCTTCGTGCTCCTTAAATATCTTCCACATGTTAGAGATTGGTGGGAAACTTGTTGTGAGCAACATTTCAGAGATGAGTCTGCAATTTTTGGGCTAGAACCCACTTGGGAAACTCTTTTTGATTCCCTCAAGGAGCAATACTACCCTGTTGGAAGCTATGATGACTTGTACATGAGATGGACAACTCTTCATCAGGGGAGAGAACGTACGGTGTCAAATTAGACCAACATATTCCATACCTTGCACACAAATATGGGTATTAAATAATGTGAGCAACACCTGGTCCTAAAGTACCAAATTTTCATACATAGGTATATCCAAATAGTTATGGAATTCCTGGACATCTCCTCACTGGGAGCCAATTACCAATATGTTGTCAAGATCAAAAAAAAAATTCAAGTAAAAGAATAAGCGGGATTTCAGCTCTACAAACCCATCGAAGGAGAAGCACAGTAAAGGTGGATCTAAATCCTAAAGTAAAGGACAAATAAAGGATGGCCATCCCCAAGACAACCATCCCAAACCACCAACAAATAAAGGTAATGAGAAGTCGAAGAATGACACTAGAAAGTGGTGCAAGTTCCAAAAAATCCCTTGGCACAACATTGATGATTGTCCCTACAAACAATCATTGTTGGCTGAGACAAAATCCTCAGAGTCGGATGTTGAATCAGAATCTGATTTGAAATAAAATAAGGGAAAAATAATCATTGACATAGAACATGGTGTCATTGTCTCTACCACAAAATTCTAGCTAGAGGAACTAGAGGAGTTGTTACACCTCAAAATTACTCACTTCGATAGTGTCACAAGTTTCATCATTACAAGTGTTGTAAGTGTCATATCTTGTCCGCAAGTGTTGCATCTTGACTATAAGTGTTTCAAGTGTCACAAACATCATACTGCCATCTTGCCCATGTCGTGCCTCTAATGACATTATAAGGACACTTAGGACACCTCAAAGGCTAGTTTGGAAGAAAAGAAGTCATTTAACAGGGAGTACAAACCTTTTGACACTTAAGACACCTCAAAAGGTGGTTTGGAAGAAGAGAAATCACTTGACAAGAAATACAAGCCTTTTTCCATGGAAAAAACACTCAAAAATAGAATTTTGGAGAGGAGCGCTCCCCTACCCACTGTTAGGGAGTGTTGGCACTCCCTGAGCCTCTTTGGGGGAGTGCTTGAGTGCCCTGCGCACCCTTTTGGGGGAGCGCTACCCTTTTTTTGGCAAATTCTGGGTTTGTTGAGGAAAATCAGGGAAGAATCCCTCAACTCCTGAAGGTATTTGGATTCGAATAGATGGTCAAGGAATGATCTTAGGGGATATCCTCAATTGAAGGAGAGGAATCCTCAACTCATCCCAAATATCTCTTAAGTGGTTGGACCTCTCCAAGTTTATATGAGACCTTCTCATGGTGAAAGGTACATGGAAAAGAATGGAGATTGGGAATTACATAAAAATTATGATCTCATGAGTGAGATGTCATCAAAGCAATCAGTGGAGATTATTTGAGAAAAGGGGTTGGACAAGGAGAACTGGAAGAAGCTGCTACACCTTCATTTAAAGGATTGTAAGTACTTTTACTTGTTCTCATTAATAATCAATGCTTGGCCTGTTTCTTTCAAAATTATGCTTGCTCCATATGAGTTTGTCTGTAGTATATGGATCTATGATTGAGATAATCTCAATCGAGTAGGAATTCCATTATATCTTTGTTTGTCTTACAAGATCTATCAAGGAGCTCAGGATTGAAGCTTAGCCAGGACTTTGCAAGGACAAATGTCGTTAATAAGGTAGATATATTTCTCCTTATATTTCATTTATTAGCTTGATTATATCTAAAAGGAAGTCAGTGTCCATGTTAAGAACTTTTCTTTCTTGTCCTTAGGATTCTAGAGACCAAGAGGGAATCCACTTGTTCGCAGGGGGATTCACCTACAACAGAAATTGGCGACTCCACTGGGGATGATACTCTGATTTTTGTTTCCATTCCCAGATCTTGTTTTGGCCCTTTTCCCACTGATTTGATCTTCTCCATATTTTATTTTATTCTTATATTGGTTTGATTGCCTCTTTATGTCATCATGATCACCCTGATTAACTGAATTTTCTTGAATTTTTGAGTTTCTGTGAACTTTTTTGAGATTTTGTAGCATAATGTTCCCCTTCCCTTGTTAGCAGAGTGCCAACACTCCCTGGTGGTCTTACACAGAGTGTTGGAGCACTCTGGTATCCCTTACAGCAGAGAGTTATCCCATTTTCAGTGAAAAACCCTCTAGTTTTTCAATTTTCTAGGTTTAGTTTTTTTCCTTTGCACTTGCTCAGGGTCTCATACTCTCAGTCCATCTTGGTATTGGCTTTCAAACACCTTATTTCTGAGAATTCATCCTCTTTTTTTTGTATTTTTTGACATTTATCCTTACTTTGCAATTTGTCCTTCACGATTTGGAGTCAATTTGTCATTTTCTTCTCGTTTATCTGAATGAGTGAAAAAATTGTAAGGAGTTTCAAGGGTCTTTTGTACTTTTCTTTCTGATCTTTGAGTCATCTTGTCCAAGCTCTTTTTCCTTCCTTTTGAGTTTTTGGCTTTTTATTTCTTGTTTGATCACAACAAGGGTGCTTTTGGTTCATGTGAAGTTTGCTTCCAGATTGCTTGAATCTCACAACTCTTGAAGTCCGATTATCATAAGAATCTTTACATCTCCTGGTTATCAGTCACATACAAACATTTTAGCATTGCATTGGATTCCTTATTGAGGACTATTGAATGAGGTCATTTCATCTTAGTGTTTGACAATGAACTGAGTCATAATATCATTAGAATTCACTCTCATACACCTCTGAGTAAAAAACAACCACTAAAATCAATGCTTAACTTAAACTTATCAGACTTTTTTACATCTTTTTTAGCAAACCTACATTAGTTTAAGGTGTAGGGCTTTGGAATAGGTTGAAAGGATAACTTTCCAAAGCTATCAAACAAACTTAGCATCTTGCGATAGGGAGAGAAAATCCAATTGTTTTATAGGATTTCTGGGATCCCCCTCTCACATAGGGGTTACGCACGAGGTTGCATTCGGGAGAATTACGGAGATTATCCCTTCGTGGTTCAATTGTTTGTAGTGGTCAGATCGTATATTGGGGGTCACTTGAGGGTATACCCATGATTATGTGTGGGAGCCTCTCGAGTTGATTTCAGACTTGTTATCCTGCCCATACACTCGGATCGGACTATCGACTATACCCACCTAGGGGCTGACTGCGAGTTGGTGACCTTAGTAGCCATAATCTTTAGGGTCTCACACAAAGTTACGGTGAAGGGAAGTCTCACTATACATGGAACATACGTTGGCCAAACTCACTCGGGCTCCTTGGAGGGTAAATCCACAATTACTGTTGGAAGCTTGCACCAAGGCGTAAGTCCGTTAAGCAGGTCACCAACCTAACTGATCCACCCGCTCTATCCCCGCCCCTTCCTATTTTGATCTCGCGATGTTGTATTTCATCACCAACTAGTGGTTTCATTGTGGGAAGCTTTTGTTTGATTGTTTGCTTCTCAGATTCATAGCATGTGTTGGTTGTGTTACTTAGTGGACCTTAGGTCGAGTCAATGTTAATGGAATCAAATCTTGAGAGTACCAATGGATGAACCCCTTCTCCTAGGTAACCTTATACCTTTCCTTCTTTTGGAAACTTTGGTCCTCCATACATTGCCACACTGAGTCTTCCGGGACTCACCATCAGATTACCAGTTTGGTTGTTTTCCACTCCAGCAATCTCGAATCCTCCCAATGTTTCAACTGCACCTAATACTTTAGATGTCAGTACACCACCCACACATCAACCTCATGTCAAATTTTCACCTTCTTCGCCCATTAAGTCTCCTTCCCTTTCTCCTTCTTCATCTAGTGAAATATCTAAATCAAGTAGCCAGGTTGATCAGAAGAAGAAGAAATGTAAAGAGAAGAAGAAGAAGAGACCGAAAAGGACTAAGGCTCCAACAACATCAGATATTGGATCCAAGTAGCCAACTATTGTTAATAGTACTGGGAGTGTTGATGAGGTCAACAAGATTAAAATGAAGAATCTGAAACCCAAATTCCCTTGCAGTCTTTGTAAGGGTGACCAATTTCTGAGGGATTTCCCTGGTATTCCGAAGGTATTAGAAATGTGGTCCTCCACATCATCAACCTCTGCTGGTCATGCTAGTGATACCCCGTCAACTAGTGATGTTAAGGTTGGTAAGAAGAAGACAACTGTCAAATTCCCTTGTATGTTATGCAAAGGTGATCATTATTCTCACATTTGTCCTCGCATGGACGAGGCTTCTTCTCTTTTGGAAAAAATTCAACTTCCAAAAGGATATCGTAAGCTTTCCCCCAATCCATTGTTAGTTGATGGACTGGTCAATCCAGTTCCATCCCTGGTCAATCCATTTGATCAGGTGGTCAATCTAGTTTCCTCCTCGATTGAACCACAAACCCAAGTAGTTGATCCAGTTCCGTCATCAATCAGCCCTACTCTTCATCAAAAGAGTATAACCCAAGTAGTCGATCTGTTTCATCCTCGATCAACCCCATTCTCCCGTTAGAGAGTGACACCAAAGAAGTCAATCCATTTCCACTCATCGACCCCATCCTCCCCTTGGAGAATGAAACCCAAGTGGTCTATCTGGTTATGTCATCGGTCGATCCCACTCCTCCTTTGATGAGTGCCAAAGTGGTTGATCCAGTCCCTTCCTCAGTCAGTCCCACCCTTCCTCTGAAGAGTGCCTACATGGTTGATCTGATCCCATCATCGGTCAATCCCACTCTTCCTCTGAAGAGTGCCTACATGGTCGATCTGATCCCATCATCGGTCGATCCTACTCTCCCTCTAGAGAGTAAATCTGATACTTCCCGCGTTTTTCTCATTGATACTGTTAGGATATTTAGACACTTAGGATTTAGTTAAGATCTAGTTGGTATAATATGTCGTTAGGTAAAAGTGTGTTTGTTAGTGTGTTTCTTTAGTATGCATTAGTATGCATTTGTAGTTAGGATATCCGACGGTCATGATATGTTCCTGACATAGAGTGATCCAATGATTCATACTCTCCTCGATCTTAACGACCATTGATCCATGGCTTAACACCCGATTGGTCCATGATATCTATTTAAAGAGCATGGAGGTTCATTTTTCAATGATCGATTGTGAGAAACTCTCTTGTAAAATCTCTTTGTAATCTTTTTATTTTCATTAATAAACTGCTCTAAGTGGCCGCATTGGTTGGGGTCATGGATGTTTCCCCACAGGGGTTTTACCACATGAAAACATTGGTGTGTTGATCTTTGATATGGTTATGTGATTGGTTACTGAAGGTGTCTTTCCTCTGTTGGAATACCTGTGTTGTTGAACATGGTATCAGAGCCTGTTTGAAGACTCGCTCCTGTTGTAGATCGAGATCGTGAAGCCGAGTTTCCTCATCTACATTTTCTGTCACTTTCGTACATTTATGGGATGAGAGGACTATTCCATTGCGTCCAGAGCACTCGTTTCATTTAGGAACACTTTTTTTTTCACTCGAAAAGGTTTCTGTTTGCCCAAGATACGACCATTACAGTCAGATCCGGAGGTATAAAGCCTGAATACGCATTTTTTAATTTTTTGCAAAGTTTTTATTTTATTTTATTTTGGTTTGTATTTTTTATTTCCGGGTTGCTACTCATTTAGATCTGCGTATTCTCTTTGTCCTGTGCCCTGTGTGATCTTGAAAAATCATAAACAGATAGGAAAATGTGCATCTTTTGGGTTAGCTAACCGGCCCTTGTTGTCATCGAGAAGCGAATTTTTTTTTCTTGTGTGAAAATAGTTTTTTTTAGCATGCTCTCCAAGGCCGTCTTCCACAACAACAACAACAACAGCCCCAATCCTCCTTCTGAACATTACAATATGTTTTGCTAGAACATTTGGTTAAAACTTGCCTTATTAAGTAAGAGGTCTTGAGTTCAAGTGTCTCTTTTGTTACTTTTTTTGAAAAAGTTCATGCTAAAAATTGTAAAATGCATTTCAGTTCAAGTATAAAACTGAATCACTATAAGTAGCTTTATATTTTATTTTAGAGTTATTTATTTTGCATGCAAATTTTTTGTTATAAGGTAACTTCATTGTAAAAGTGATCCCCACTTCTCTTTATAAAAGTGGGTCACTTCATAAAGTAGCTTACACTATCACGTGGTTATTTTGTTACCGTTTATGCCTTTTTAAAAAAGGGCATAACTCTCACATCGAAAGTCCATTTTTAGTGTGGTTTTTTTTAAAACCCCATAAATTTTTGAGATCTTTCCATCCAGATCATTAGTTTCTGTTTTTAAATCCACATTATCTGCATATTTAATATGGCTTCTACAAGTAATGTCTTTCTTACCAGCAACAACTACTTCTAATGGAAATCCTGTATGGAAGATTTATTAAGAAGTAAAGGTCTGCACCAGATTACTTTGGGAAAGGAAACACCACCCATTGATGATGATAAGAAATCCAAATGGGATAATAGGAATGATGAAGCACATGGACTAATCGGAATGTCCATATCTCCTGATTTAAGGTACCACCTTCAAGGAATTGATGACCCCGAAGAAGCTTGGAACACGATTGAATCTATGTTTGGTAAACTCAATATTATTCGAGCACAACAGTTAGAAAATCAAATACTGACCTTGAGTCCAAGTGATTTTTCTTGCCTTGGAGATTATTTATCTAAGTTTAAAACACTCATAATTTTATGTGAAGAATGTAAGATAAAAATGGAGGAAGAGTGTTGGATATATATTATTCTTTCTAAGCTAGGTAGTGCATATTATGTGTTTGTATCTACCTTTTATGCCATGAAAGAGGCTCTAGGGAAAGCTTATGTAAAACCCACACTTGAGTCCTTTTGTTCTTCTTTGATTAGAGAGGAAGATAAGCTTGTACAACTTGGAGTGATCAACACTGTAGGTACCTCCAACAAAGCCTTAGTTGCCCAGCAGAAAGATAAACCCAAGTATCCCAAGAAGCAACATCCTCGCTACAACAACAAACAACCTAAGGGTCCCAAACCCATCAGACAACTTCAGCTCCTAATGGTGATAAAGGAGAAAAATATAAAAGTAAGAATACTAACAGACATTGCAACTTTTGTGATAAATATGGTCATGATGAGTCCAAATGTTTCAAGAAGATGGCAGCCTTAGAAGCAGCGATAAAGAAGCACAACATGAGTATTGATTCTTCTTCTTCTTCTTCTTCTTCTTCTCATGGACATGCACTTTATGCTTCTAGTTTTTCCTTCAATACACCTTCTACTACTACTTCTTCTTCTTATGAGTGGCTTATTGATTTAGGAGCATCTTATCATATGGCTAAGGATAAAGCCATATTTTCTACTCTAAATGAATGTAACACCAAGAAAATATTTGTTGGTGATGATAGATCTCTTAGTGTTGTAAGATCTGGAACAGTTCAAGAAGAAAATGGTCATTTCAATGATGTATTATGTGTTCCAAATCTTTCTTGTAACCTTCTATCAGCATATCAAATCACTCATTTAGGTGAAGGTAAAACCATCGATTTTTAACCTCACCAAGTTGTAATCAAGGATCTAAAAGATCCTAAGCATGTTCTTGCAACTAGAATTGTTGATGATATTACCAGGTTGTACAAGTGTGACAACTTTGGGTCATCAGATTTTTCGTCAGTTTTTGTTGCTCATAGCGATGACTTGAGAAAACTCTGGCATGAGAAGTTTGGTCATATAAACTATCGCTCATTGCAGCAACTATGTAATCAACAGATGGTGACTAGTCTTCCACTTGTTTCATGCAGAGATGGTGTTTGTGCTGGTTCTGTTCTTGGCAAACATCATTAGGACGGTTTTGACAAACGTGCCTCTTGGCATGACTCGGGTCCTTTGCAACTTGTTCACAGTGATTTGTGTGGTCCACTTTATTTTCCTTCTTTTTCTGGATGCAAGTATTTCTTAACTTTCATTGATGACTTTCCCAGATGTACTTGGGTTTACTTCTTAAAACTCAAGAGTGAATTTTTTGACAAGTTTTTGGCCTACAAGGCTGATCCAGGTGGATATTGGTGGCCACCCACCTATTCCACCTGGACCCCCACCATTACTTCTTTCAGTTTTTTAGTTTCCACACAATTTACTATTTTTAGCAGTTTTTCGGGTCCTGAACTTCCAGAGCCATTTTGAGGCCTTAAACGACGTTTTTTGGGAAAATGGGGAGCAACATGGATCGTAGACCATGTTGCTAACCCAAAAGTTGTATTCCTCGGATAGATATTTCTAACGAGGTATGGAACGTGTCAAACGAAGATCGTATGCGAAATTTACGTCCCCGGGAAGTTGATGTACCAACTTACCCAAATGGGGCCCATAGTCTTGGCGTTTCATCTCCTAGGGTTAGGTCTTTGGATGTTTAGGGTTTTCCATTGTTTCTCAATAATAATAGGCCTTCAAGCCTCACTGTAACATAGTTCAGAGGCCAGTAGTTTCCACATCTCTTCTCAGAGATAAGCTACCAACACCCTAGCTAGTTTATTTCCATTCTGTCTGTAAGCATATTTCAGTCATTTGTTATTAATGAAATGAAGTATTATTTTCATTGCATCTCTTCGTTTATGTGTATTTCTGTATTTCATTGTGTTCCTACATAAATTCAGATCAGTGGTATTAGAGCGGTCTACTCATTCTCGATCCTTCTTTGCATGTCCCCAATGAGGTCGGGATATAAGGAGTTGGGGCTCGATCTGGTTGAACCTTTGCAAGATCAGCCTCGCAAACCCCAACGACTACCCATGGGGGAAGAAAAGAAAGATGAGGGAGAAGGAGATCCTATCAAAATGTTGCTCAAGGAGGCCCTTGAGAAACAAAGGAACGTGATGATGGACAACTTTGCCCAGATTCTTCAACGGATTCCCACTGGCGGCGCATTGACATCCAACAACCACTCTAGAGGTGCCACTCCTTTTAAGGTACAAGTAAAATTTGACATTCCTGTATTTGAGGTCCAAATAGATGCATATGTCGAAGATAGATGGTTGAATCTGTTAGAAGGATATTTCTCGGTTCATGACATTTTCGACCGATAAAAGATTATTTTTTCACTCCTTAAAGCTGCCCCCCATGTCAAGGATTGGTGGGAAACCTACTCGGAGTAACAGGATGAGGGAGAACCCTCTCTGTTCTTGTCTGCACCCACTTGGAATTATTTCCGAGATGCCATCAAGGAACAATATTATCCCGTGGGGAGCTACGAGGACAAATACATACAATGGACTACGTTGCGGCAACAAAGGGACCAAGATGTGCATGAGATGACGAATTTGTTTCATACCCTACGCACAAAGTTGGGTATCAAAAATTCAAAGAAACATTTGGTGTTAAAGTACCAGATTTGTCTGCACAGATACATGTAGGAGGAAATGGAGTTCCTCGACATCTCCTCACTTGGTGTGGCATACCAATATGCTGCCAAGATTGAGCAGAAGTTCAAACAGAAGAGGTGGGACTTTGGGCCTGCAAATCAGAAGCAAGGGAAAGGTACCCCCAAACCGCAGAACAAAGGACCAAGCCAAGGTGGGGCATCCTAGGACAACCCCCCAAAGCCACAAGAAAAGAACAACACCACGAAGCCAAAAAAGGACATGGGGAAGTGGTGTGAGTTCCATAAAAGCTCCACTCACAACACAAGTGAGTGTCAGGCCAAGCAGCCACTGGTAGCTGAGCTGAAGGATTCTGAATCAGATGCATGCTCCGACTCTAAATCAGAACCTGATAAGGGGAATGACAGGGGGAAGTAGATTATCGATGCAGAGCCCAATGCCACCGTTGCCACCACGAAGATCCAGAAGGAGGAACTAGAAGAGCCAGAGGAGTTGGAGTGTCTCTTCCATTCCAAGATGTGGGTAAAGGGTTCCCTGTTGCAGTTCATTGTCGACAGTGGGAGCCAGAAGAACCTCATCTCGGTAGAGGTCGTGAAGCATCTGGGCTTGCCGACCATAGCACACCCACAACAATACACCATCGGGTGGTTGCACCAAGGACGAGACCTCCGCATCAGTCAACAATGTCCCCTTCCCTACAACATCAAGCCCTTCACGGATGAGGTATTATGTGACATTTCTCCTCTTGATATTTCTAATGTATTATTAGGCCAGCCATACTTGTGGAAGAGACATGTTGTGTATGAGTGCAGGCCTCGTGCTGTAATTATCACTTTGGTCAATAAGATGTACAGGATACCAGAGATAGCACCTCCTACCACCATCTCTTTGGTTACTGCAAAATAATGCAGTAAGCTCATTTCCAAAACCAGGAAATTTGTTTTCCTGATGATCCACCCTCAGGGAAAGAGGAATACTGTGGCCATGACCTCCAGACAGGGCCCCGCTGCATGAAAACAACAGATGGATAAGGTCATGGAGGAGTACGAGGAAATATTCACCTCCCCCGCAGGGGTGCCTCTACACTGCCAGGTCAAGCACCCCATCGATCTGACCCCAGGTGCGCTGCTGCCCAATGGACCCATCTATCGGCGATCTGTTTTGGAGAATGATGAAATCAAGAGGCAGATTCAGGAGCTGTTGCAAAAAGGTCACATCCGGCCGAGTTCATTGCCCTGTGGGAGCCCGATCGTGTTGGTGCAGAAGAAGGATGGGACTTGGAGACTCTGCATTGACTATCGGGCACTGAACAAGATCACTTTCTAGAATAGGTACCCGATCACACGGATTGATGACCATCTAGACCAACTCAAGGGGGAAAAATATTTCAACAAGATTGAATTGAAGTCTGGGTATCACCAGGTACCAATCGAACCCTCTGATGTGTGGAAGACTGCATTCAAATCCAAGGAGGGCCTTTTCGAATGGTTGGTCATGCCTTTCAGGTTGACGAATGCCCTTGCAACCTTCATGAGTTTAATGGACGACATCCTACATCCATTCACCAACTCATTTGTAGTGGTGTACTTCGATGACATTTTGATCTTTACCCAGACTTGGGAAGAGCACCTCCACCACATTTGACATGTCCTCCAAACATTGCGGCAACACAAGTTGTGTGCCAATTTGGAAAAATGCACTTTTGGTATGACCCAGGTTCAGTACCTGGGATACATTATTGATGAGCGGGGGGTGCATGTGGATCCAACAAAGATCAAAGTCATTCAGTATTGGCCAGCCCCAACCACCCTAACAGAGCTCCGCAACTTTTTAGGTCTTGCCAATTTCTACCGTAGGTTTGTGTTGGGATTCTCTCATATCACTTGGCCCTTGATTCAAGTCACCAAGGGAGGAGCTAAAGAAAAATTCTTTTGGTCTGAATCTCAACAGAAGATGTTCAGGGAGTTGAAGCATCGCCTCTGCTCTACACCAGTGCTCACATTACCAGACTTGCAACAACCATTTGAGATCGAGACAAATGCCTTTGACTATGCTATTGGGGCAATCCTTACTCAACATGGACATCCAGTGGCATATCACAGTGAGACACTTTCTGACACAGTCTGGAAGTATCCCACTTATGACAAAGAAATGTATCCCATTGTGTAGGCTTGTCGGAAATGGAAGCATTAGATTTTGGGAAAGGAAATGATCATCCACATAGACCACCGACCCCTGCAGTTCATACAGACACAAGGGAAGTTGTAGAATGATCACCATCATAAGTGGTCCACATACCTGCAACAATTTCATTTGAACATTAAGTACAAAAACGAAAGCATCAATAATGTTGTAGACTTCCTCAGTCGACCACCCATCGTGGCAATAAATACTGTGCTCAACTCTTGTGGGAACGAGACTTCTGATTGGCCACTTCTCTACATAAGTGATCCAGAATTCAGCCACACATACAATACACTCTTGGAGGGTAAGCAAGTTCCCAATTTTCACCTCCAGGATGGCTTGCTTTGTCACCTGGGACACCTTTGTGTTCCTTCAAGTGAGCACGCCAAGATGATTTGGGAGGCGCACTACAGTCGAGTCGCTGGGCATTTTGGGGTTGAGAAAACTGTGGCAGTACTGCAAAAGTATTTCTATTGGCTGAACCTTCGACAAGATGTCGAGAAGTACATCAAGTCTTGCACTTCTTACGCCATTGCCAAACCGACCATCAAGAAGCAAGGCCTCTATACTCTACTTCCTACCCCCAGTCGACCTTGGGAATCCATCTCTATGGATTAAATGTCGGGCCTTCCTTCTACTAAGCATGGAAATGACTGTGTTTTTGTGGTCGTCGATCGATTCTCGAAGATGTCCATTATGATGGCCTGCAAGAAGAATATCACAGCAGAAGCCACTGCTAAACTCTTCTTTGAACGAGTGTGGGTACACTTTGGGATCCCATAGTCTATCATATCAGATCGAGACAGTAGGTTCCTCAGTACATTTTGGTCCAGCCTTTGGTCGATGCTGGACACCAAGCTCACCAGTTCCACAGCTTTCCATCCGCAAACTGATGGCCAGACAGAGGTCGTCAACTGAATGATCGTACACATTCTGCACATGTACAATTCAAAGAATCCACGCACATGGGATGAGAGCCTCCCCTATGTACAACATAGCTACAACCGAGCTCTCCATAGCTCAACCAACCACAACCCCTTTCAAGTGGGCTTGGGATTCCAGCCACTATGTCCCATTGAAATAGCCATGCCATTTGTGGCTACTCATGAAGATTCAGCTCATGTCCAGTCTGAGGCTGACAAGGAAAACAACTTCATTGATCACATTCAACACATCCGCCAACAGGTTCATGACATCTTGGACAAAGCCAATGCTAAGTACAAGCAGTGACATGATCAACATCGGGTGCCACACAACTTCCAGGTGGGTGACAAAGTGTGGCTGCATTTTCAAAAGGAGCGCCTCGCTGGCCCCCACCGCAAGCTTCATCCACTCTGATATGGGTCATACACCCTCACCAAGGTTGTAGGGGAAAATGACCTTGAGCTCAACATTCCACCATTCCTTGGTTTGCACCCAATGTTCAGTGTGGACCGCCTTCGGCCCTACTTTCCACCTCTACTAGACACATCCGACATGGCAGAACAACTCACACCAATAGAGTTAAATCCAGACTGCATGGAACAATCCAGAACTGATCGGATCATGGATACACAGATCAAGCACACTCGAAAACAAAGGATACCGCTATATCGAGTTGTCAAAGTAGGCCAACTCCTTCACCAAGGCAAGTGGCTCACCAGGGACCAAGTTCAACAGAAGTTTCCTCATCTCATGGAGGAACGCAACGCAATGGGGACCATTACTTCCTAAGGGGGGAGGAATGATATAGGTGGATATTGGTTTCCACCGAGCTATTCAACCTGGACCCCCACCATTACTTCTTTGAGTTTTTTAGTTTTTGCACAGTTTACTATTTTTATCAGTTTTTCAGGTCCTGAACTTCCGGAGTCGTTTTGAGGCCTTAAACGACATTTTTTGGGAAAACGGGGAGAAACATGGATTGAGGATGAATGATTTTCACCCACCCAAAAGTTGTATTCCTCGGATATATCTTTGTAACAAGGTATGGAACGTGTCAAACGGAGATCGTATGCCAAAGTTACATCCCCGGGAAGTTGATGTACCAACTTACCCAAACGGGGCCCATAGTCTTGGCGTTTCATCTCCTAGGGTTAGGTCTTTGGATGTTTAGGGTTTTCCATTGTTTCTCAATAATAATAGGCCTTCGAGCCTCATTGTAACATAGTTCAGAGGCCATTAGCTACCACATCCCTTCTCAAAGATGAGCTACCGACGCCCTAGCTAGTTTATTTCCATTCTGTCTGTAAGCATATTTCAGTCATTTGTTATTAATGAAATGAAGTCTTATTTCCGTTGCATCTCTGTGTTTATATGTATCTATGTATTTCATTGTGTTCCTACATAAATCTGGATTAGTGGTATTAGAGCGGTCTTCTCATTCTCGATTCTTCTTTGCATGTCCCCAACGAGGTCAGGATATAAGGAGTTGGGGCTTGATCTGGTTGAACCTTTACAAGATCAACCTTGCAAACCCCGACGACTACCCATGGGGGAAGAAAAGATAGATGAGGGAGAAGGAGATCCTATCTAAATGTTTCTCGAGGAGTCCCTTGAGAAACAAAGGAACGCGATGATGGACAACTTTGCTCAGATTCTTCAACGGATTCCCACTGGCGGCGCATCGATATCCAACAACCACTCTTTAGGTGCCACTCCTTTTAAGGTACAAGTAAACTTTGACATTCCTGTATTTGAGGGCCAAATAGATGCAGATGTCATAGATAGATGGTTGAATCTATTAGAAGGATATTTCTTGGTTCATGACTTTTTCAACCGAGAAAAGATTATTTTTGCACTCCTCAAAGCCGCCCCCCGTGTCAAGGACTGGTGGGAAACCTACTCGGAGCAACAGGATGAGGGAGAACCCTCTCTATTCTCGACCACACCCACTTGGAATTCTTTCCGAGATGCCATCAAGGAACAATATTATCCCGTGGGGAGCTACGAGGACAAATACATACAATGGACTACGCTGCGGCAGCAAAGGGACCAAGATGTGCATGAGATGACAAATATATTTCATACCCTACGCACAAAGTTGGGTATCAAAGATTCAGAGAAACATTTGGTGTTAAAGTACTGGAGTTGTCTACACAGATACATTCACGAGGAAATGGAGTTCCTTGACATATCCTTGCTTGGTGTGGCATACCGATATGCTACCAAGATTGAGTAGAAGTTCAAACAGAAGAGGTGGGACTTTGGGCCTGCAAATCAGAAGCAAGGGAAAGGTACCCCCAAACCGCAGAACAAAGGACCAAGCCAAGGCGGGGCAGCCTAGGACAACCCGCCAAAGAAACAAGAAAAGAACAACACCATGAAGCCAAAAAAGGACACGGGGAAGTGGTGTGACTTCCATAAGAGATCCACTCACAATAGAAGTGAGTGTCGGGCCAAGAAGTCACTGGTAGCCGAGTTGAAGGCTTCTGAATTGGATGCATGCTCCGACTCTAAATCAGAACCTGACAAGGGGAATTACAGGGGGAAGCAGATTATTGATGCAAAGCCCAACACCACCGTTTCCACCACAAATATCCAGAAGGAGGAACCAGAAGATCCAGAGGAGGCGGAGTGTCTCTTCCATTCCAAGATGTGGGTAAAGGGTTCCCCATTGCAGTTCATTGTCGACAATGGGAGCCAGAATAACCTCATCTCGGTAGAGGTCATGAAGCGGCTGGGCTTGTCGACCACAACACACCAACAACCATACACCACGGGTGGTTGCACCAAGGACGGGACCTCCGCGTCAGTCAACAATGTCACCTTCCCTACAACATCAAGCCCTTCATGGATGAGGTATTATGTGACAATGCTCCTCTTGATGTTTCTGATGTATTATTAGGCCATCTGTACTTGTGGAAGTGACATGTTGTGTATGAGTCCATGCCTCGTGCTGTAATTATCACTTTGGGCGATAAGATGTATAGGATACCGGAGATAGCACTGCCTACCACCATCTCTTTGGTTACTGCAAAAAAATGCAGTAAGCTCATTTCCAAAACTAGGAAATTTGTTTTCCTGATGATCTGCCCTCAGGGAAAGAGGAAGGTTGTGCCCATGACCTCTATATAGGGCCCCACTGCATGAAAACAACAGATGGATAAGGTCGTGGAGGAGTACAAGGACATCTTCACCTCCCCCGCAGGGGTGCCTCTACACTGCCAGGTCAAGCACCCCATCGATCTAACCCCAGGTGCACCGCTTCCCAATGGAACTATTTATCGGTGCTCTGTTTTGGAGAATGATGAAATCAAGAGGCAGATTCAGGAGCTGTTGCTGAAAGGTCACATCCAGCCGAGTTCATCGCCCTATGAGAGCCCGATCGTGTTGGTGCAAAAGAAGGATGGGACTTGGAGACTCTGCATTGACTATCGGGCACTAAACAGGATCACTGTCCGGAATAGGTACTAGATCCCATGGATTGATAACCTTCTGGACCAACTCAAGGGGGAGAAATATTTCAGCAAGATCGACTTGAACTCTGGGTATCACCAAGTACCAATCAAACCCTCTGATGTGTGGAAGACTGCATTCAAATCTAGGGAGGGCCTTTTCGAATGGTTGGTCATGCCTTTCGGGTTGGCGAATGCCCCTACAACCTTCATGAGGCTAATGGACGACATCCTGCAACCATTCACCAACTCATTTGTAGTGGTGTACTTGGATGACATTCTGATCTTCAGCCAGACTTGGGAAGATCACCTCCACCACATTGGATAGGTCCTCCAAACACTGCGGCAACACAAGTTGTGTGCCAATTTGGAAAAAATCACTTTTGGCATGACCTAGGTTCAGTACCTGGGATACATTATTGATGAGAAGGGGGTGCATGTGGATCCAAAAAATATCCAAGTCATTCAGGATTGGCTAGCCCCAACCACCCTAACAGAGCTCCGCAACTTTTCAGGTCTTGCCAATTTCTACCGCAGGTTTGTGTTGGGATTCTCTCATATCACTTGGCCCTTGAGTCAAGTCACCAAGGGAGGAGCTAAAGAAAAATTATTTTGGTTTGAATCTCAACAGAAGGCATTCGGGGAGTTGAAGCATCACCTCTGCTCTACACCAGTGCTCACATTACCAGACTTGCAACAACCATTTGAGATCGAGACATATGCCTCTAACTATGCTATTGGGGCAGTTCTTACTCAACATGGGCATCCAGTGGCATATCATGGTGAGACACTTTCCGACACAGTCCGGAAGTATCTCACTTATGACAAAGAAATGTATTCCATTGTGCAGGCTTGTCGGCAATGGAAGCATTACATTTTGGGAAAGGAAACTATCATCCACACAGACCACCGACCCCTGTAATTCATACAGACACAAGGGAAGTTGCAGAATGATCGCCATCCGAAGTGGTCCACATATCTGGAACAATTTCATTTGAACATTAAGTACAAAAAAGGCAGCACCAATAATGTTGTAGACTGGCTAAGTCGACCACCCATCGTGGCGCTAACTACTGTGCTCAAATCTTGTGGGTACGAGACTTATGATTGGCCACTTCTCTACACAAGTGATCCACAATTTGGCCACACATACAATACGCTCTTGGAGGGTAAGCAAGTTCCCAATTTTCACCTCCAAGATGGCTTGCTTTGTCACCTGGGACACCTTTGTGTTCCTTCAAGCGAGCGTGCCAAGATGATTTGGGAGGCACACTATAGTTGGGTTGCTGGGCATTTCGGGGTCAAGAAAACCATGGTAGTAGTACAAAAGTATTTCTATTGGCTAAACCTTTGACAATATGTCGAGAAGTACATCAATTCCTGCACTGCTTGTGCCATTGCTAAACCGACTATCAAGAAGAAAGGCCTCTATACTCCACTTCCTACCCCCATTCGACCTTGGGAATCCATCTCTATGGATTACATGTCTGGCCTTCCTTCTACTAAGCATGGAAATTATTGTGTTTTTGTGGTCGTCGATCGATTCTTGATGATGTCCATTATGATGGCCTGCAAGAAGAATATCACAGCAGAAGCCACTGCTAAACTCTTCTTTGAACGAGTGTGGGTACACTTTGGGATCCCACAGTCTATCATCTCAGATTGGGATAGTAGGTTCCTCAGTACATTTTGGTCCAGCCTCTGGTCAATGCTGGACACCAAGCTCAACAAGTCCATATCTTTCCATCCGCAAATTGATGGCCAGACAGAGGTCATCAATCGGATGATCATACACATTCTACGCATGTACAATTCAAAGCACCCACGCACATGGGATGAGAGCCTCCCCTATGTAAAACACAGCTACAACCGAGCTCTCCATATCTCAACCAACCACAACCCCTTTCAAGTGGGCTTGGGATTCCAGCCACTATGTCCCATTGACATAGCCACACCATTTGTGGCTACTCAGGAAGATTCAACTCATGTCCAGTCTGAGGCTGACAAGGAAAACAACTTCATTGAGCGCATTCAACACATCCTCCAATAGGTTCATGACATCTTGGACAGAGCCAATGCTAAGTACAAGCAGCGACATGATCAACATTGGGTGCCACACAACTTCCAGGTGGGTGACAAAGTGTGGTTGCATTTGCAAAAGGAGCGCCTCGCTGGACGCCACCGCAAGCTTCGTCCGCTTCGATATGGGTTGTACACCCTCACCAAGGATGTAGGGGAAAATTCCTTTGAGCTCAACATTCCACCATTCCCTGGTTTGCACCCAATGTTCAATGTGGACCGCCTTCGGCCCTACTTTCCACCTCTACTAGACACATCCGACATGGCAGAACAACTCACACCAACAGAGTTAAATCCATAATGCATGGAACAAGCCAAAACTGATTGGATCATGGATAGACAGATCAAGCAAACTCAAAAACAAAGGATACCACTATATTGAGTTGTCAAAGCAGTCCAACTCCTTCACCAGAGCAAGTGGCTCACCAGGGACCAAGTTCAGCAGAAGTTTCCTCATCTCATGGAGGAACTCAACGCAATGGGGACCATTGCTTCCTAAGGGGGGAGGAATGATCTAGGTGGATATTTGTGGCCACCCACCTATTCCACCTGGACCCCCACCATTACTTCTTTCAGTTTTTCAGTTTCCGCATAGTTTGCTATTTTTAGCAGTTTTTCGGGTCCTGAACTTCCGGAGCCGTTTTGAGGCCTTAAACGACGTTTTTTGGGAAAATGGGGAGCAACATGGATTGACGATGAATGTTTCTCACCCACCCAAAAGTTGTATTCCTCGGATAGATCTTTCTAACGAGGTATGGAACGTGTCAAACAAAGATCGTATGCCAAAGTTACGTCCCCGGGAAGTTGATGTACCAACTTACCCAAATGGGGCCCATAGTCTTGGCGTTTCATCTCCTAGGGTTAGGTCTTTGGATATTTAGGGTTTTCCATTGTTTCTCAATAATAATAGGCCTTCGCACCTCATTGTAACATGGTTCAGAGGCCAGTAGCCGCCACATCTCTTCTCAGAGATAAGCTACTAGCGCCCTAGCTAGTTTATTTCCATTTTGTCTGTAAGCATATTTCAGTCATTTGTTATTAATGAAATGAAGTCTTATTTCCATTGCATCTCTGCATTTATGTGTATTTCTGTATTTCATTGTGTTCCTACATAAATCCGGATCAAAGGCCCTTTTAGAAAAGTAATCTGGACATCAAATTCAAAGGTTAAGAACAGATAATGGAGGTGAATATCTAAACAATAATTTTACAAGCTACTGCACTACATAGGGAATCCAAATGAAACACACTGTTCCATATACACCACAAAAAAAATGGTGTTGCTAAGATAAAGAAGCGCACATTAAAATAAATGGCTAATTGTATGATCCAATCTAAGGGATTAAGTCTAAAGTATTGGGCGGAAGCCATCAACTATGGAAATTACATAGTAAATCGCACTCCCACAAAGGCTCTTAAAAATATAACATCGGAAGAAGCTTGGACTAAAATTAAACCAGATGTAAGTCACTTCTGTGTATTTTGTAGTATAGCATGGGCTCACATTCTTGATGAGAAAAGGAAATCATTACAGCCTGAAAGTGAGAAGTGTATATTTGTTATTTATTCTGAAGATGTCAAAGGTTACAAACTTCTTCAATCACATTGTAATGAAATTATTCTTATAAGAGATGTTAAATTTGATGAAAATCTCTTGGCCTACGAGCCATCTTCGACGATTGTGCCTTCTTCGGCCTGCAAACCATCTTCAATGTTTGTGCCTTCTTATGATCTGGTTTCTTATTTAGATGATGATAGTGAGGATGAAAATCCACCTCCACCTGCTCACCCTCCTCCATATGAGTCCTTTGAACCTGAACCAGCACCCGCTCCACCGCTTCCTAGATGGGTCTGTTCAACATGAGAAGCAGTTGGTGATCTTGTCGGTGATCCTTTAGATCAACGTCGGACATGTTCAGAGTTCCAATGAGCCTCTTCTCTTTTGGCTCAAGTTTCAGAAATTCATGATCCAGAGACATTTGCATAAGGTTCAGGTCATCCAAATTGGGATACAACAATGAATGAAGAGTATTGTTGTTTAATGGAAAGCGATACTTGGGATATTTTACCTCTTCCAAAATGAAGAAAACTTGTTAGATGAAAATGGGTCTACAGAACTAAGTATGCATCAGATGGAAGTGTTGAAAGATACGAGGCTCGGTTAGTTGCCAAAGGATTTTCCCAAGTTGACAGAATTGACTATAATGAAACCTTTTCCCCTGTAGAAAAAATGAATTCCATCCTCCTTGTTCTTGCCCTTGTTGCCTCACATAAATAGGAGGTACATCAGATGGATGTTAAATCTGACTTCTTGAACAGAGATTTGGAAGAAGAAATCTACATGGAACAACGTCCTGGTTATGTCTAGAATGACTCTAGCCTTGTTTGTCGCCTCAAGAAATCTCTTTATGGTCTCAAGAAAGCTCCCTGAGCTTGGTATGCCAAAATGGATAGCTTTCTTATTGCCACTGGATTCTTTAGATGCCATTCTGATCCTAATGTCTATACCAAGAAAGTAGGAAGCCATATCATAATCCTTGTCCTTTATGTTGATGACCTTATCATTACTGGTAGTGACTCAAAACTTTTAAACCATGTGAAAACCAACCTTAAGAATAAATTTGAAATGATAGACTTAGGTTTTTTGCACTATTTCCTTGGCCTCCAAGTTTTTCAAACTAATGAAGGAATTTTTATTTCCCAGTCTAAGTATGCTTGTGACCTTCTTCATCGCTTTCACATGGACGATTGTAAACCAACCCCTTCTCCCTTCTAGTATGGACTTAAGCATTATGTCACCTGTACTTCTCCTGAAGTTGATGCCACCCTGTACCGTCAGTTAGTTGGTAGCCTCTTATACTTAACTCATACCCATCCTGATATTTCCTTTGTTGTTGGTCTTATTGCTCGATTGATGCAAACACCCCATGAAACCCATTGGAAAGCAGCTAAAAGGATACTTTTCTATGTTCATGGTACAATTCAGTTCGGGATACATTACAGTTCAGGGGGGACTCCTTTATTGGTTGGTTTCAATGATTAATATTGGGCCAGTGACCTTGATCATTAGAAATCTACTGCAAGTTATGTTTTTATCCTTGGTTCATGACCTGTCACTTGGGCCTGTAAGAAACAACAGGCTATTGCATTTTCTTTAGCAGAAGTAGAATACTAAGAAATGGTAAATGCAAGTTAGGAAGCCCTATGGCTTCGAAATATCCTTTCAGAATTTGGATTCCAGCACCAGCATCCGACCATCCCTTGGTGTGACAATCAGAGTGCCATCAAGCTCACCAAAGACCCAATTCAAGATCAGCATAGAAAACACATTGAGATACACATGCACTTCATCAGAAAGCTAATTCACGATCAAGTTATTGAAGTCCTCTTTTTCCCTACAAAAGATCAAGTTGCAGACATTTTCACAAAGTCTCTTATAGAAGTGAAGTTTTCCAAACTTTGATCTATGTTAGGAATTTAGGAAGTTGTCATTAAGGGGGGATAAGCTCTAATGCCTCCTTCCTTCTCCTATTGTGTCACTATTGTAAATCCTTCAATCCTATCCCAAGTTGTTCTTAAGAGGGGATGTTAGGATATTTAGAAACTTAGGAGATAGTTAAGATCTACTTGGTCTAATATGTCGTTAGGTAAAAGTGTGTTTCTTTAGTATGCATCAGTATGCATTTGTAGTTAGGAAATCCAACGGTCACGATATGTTCCCGACATAGAGTGATCTGACGGTTCATACTCTCCTCGATATTAATGGACATTGATCCATGGCTTAACACCCGATTGATCCATGAGCTCTATTTAAAGAGCATGGAGGGTCATTTGCCGATGATCGATTGTGAGAAAATATCTTGTAAAATCTCTCTGTAATATTTTTCTTTGCATTAATAAACTTCTCCAAATGGCCACGTTGGCTGGGGTCATGGGTGTTTACCCTTAGGGGTTTTACCATGTGAAAACATCGATGTGTTGATCTTTGATCTGGTTATGTGAGTGGTTACTGAAGGTGTTCGTCCTCTGTTGGAATACTTGTGTTGTCGAACAAATATAGAATCTATCGTGCTGGGGGGAATTCCTCATTCTTCCACAAAACCCCCTCTAAGTAATTAGGCCATCCTTTTTGATTGGGGTGTGCTAACTGGACCTCGTCTTCCCTCTCACATTCCTTTCCAAATTACAGTACATGTTTGTGGTCGATGCGTTCCTCAAACACTGATAGATGAAGGTGCGTCTATTAGTATTTTGTCCTCTTTTGCTTGGAACGCTTTGGGTTGTCCTCAGCTTGCGTCGGTTACACAAAATCTGTTAGCTTTTAACAGAAGAACCAGTCAACCTTTAGGGACCCTTCCTCAGTTTCCCGTAACTTTGGGAGGGAAAACTATCTTTATTGATATCATGGTAGTCCGAGACCCCTTGGATTTCGCTTTACTCCTTGGGAGGGATTATGTTAATACCATGAGAGCAATTGTATCCACTCTTTTTCATGTGATATATTTCCCTCATGATGGAAGAATGGTGACTATCGATCAACTTTCATCGTTGGTCCTAATTGGATTACCTTCCTAAATGGTTCTTACATGCATACAGTATCATCTTTTCCACATGTCAATTATGTGGCATTATCTCCCATGCCTTCAACTTCTGATGATTTGGATCCGGTAGTTGACCTAGTGATCTCTTCGGTAGGGCTATTGGAGCCTGATATTCTTACCCCTGTCACAACCCTCGACATGTGTTCCTTCCAGAGTGATTTTCTTCCATCCAGTGTAGATCTCTTGGAAGCCATGATCGAGTTTTGTCCCTTGACATGGTGTCCTTCCAGGACGTTATTTTCTTGAAATCCATGATCAAGAAGAATCGACGAGCACAGTTTCTCTTCTCTGTGGAAAGCTCGTTAAAAAATGAAATAGAGGTCACAAGCATAGTTTTCTCTTCTCTGTGGCAAGCTTGTTAAAACATGAAACATAAGCTTTGAGCATAGTTTTCCTCTCTGTGGAAAGCTCGTTAAAAAATAAAATAGAAATCTGGGGATTGAACTCGAAGCCCTGATCATAGTTATTTTCCTGTGTCAAGATCATTAAAAAATGAAATAGTCACCTCTCCTGTCAGGTCGAGTCTTTCGCCAGATCTCATAGATGTCGAGTCGAGTCTTTCGTTAGCTCTCATATTTGAACCTTAATTTCATCCACATGTATCCTTTTTCTCCATCTAGTACAAAAATTGGTGACAACCTCAAAGTCGGTGAATGAATTGAAGCTTGGAGGGCATATCTCTAGTCTTTGATGATCATTCTGGAGTTAATCCCCCAGATTTCAAGCTGGGGGCATACCGAGCTTAGTCTTTGTTCTTTCTCGTGCTCATAAATACATGAGAATGCAACCAGGTAAAATTTTATCTCTTTTTCGGACCTGCATGGATAAACGAAAAAGGAACCCCCTAGATTCGTCTTTGAGCTCTTTTCAGACTCTCTAATCATGAAAAGATTGTCAAGTGATCTTGCTTCCTTTCCCACTCGTTAAAAGGTTTGAAAGGGCGTCTTTCAAGTGATAATTTATCTCTTTTTTGGCCTCGCAAGACTAACATTACGAAAAAGTACAACATTGGAGTCATCTTTAAGTTGTTTTCAGACTCTCTAAATATGAAAAAGAACCGAGTTTACCTTTTCTTGACTCGTTAAACAATCATACATTGAAGGGCTCATATGAGACTGAACCCTTACTTCTTCTAGTTTGTTAAACAAAGGAAGAGGGATTTACCGAAGGTGATTCATATCAAGCATGTGTTACCCTCCTTGATCTCGTTAAATTAAAAAGAGGTACTTATCTATCTGGATGGGGGAAAAATTGAAAGAAGCAAGCCAAACAATTTTTTAGAACACTACCAGTAACTCTTACAGTCACCCTTGAACACGTCACTTTTTCTTTGCACACATTTTAATCCACTGAACCTCGCCATTGGGCCAGTCCTATGAGTTTCTTTTACTCCTTTGGGTCACCCGATGAAAGTCACCGTATCCACTACATTATCGTGTTTTGGTCCATGTCAAGTTTTTGTTGTTCTGCCTCAATGTTCAAGTGAAGTATATGCCTCAAGAGCCAACCATCACAAATATCCTATTTCAATACTTGTGTCAGTCCATGTTCATTTGATCTACCAACTAAATCTCTGTGTCATTTTCATGTCGTTGATGGGGGATACATCAAGGCCCTCCTTTGACGAGTCTATTCCTGTCGACTTCAGCACATTATCTAGGAACTAGACTTAGAAATCAGTTAGTACCTTGGGACCTGCATGCCTCAATGGCAGGCCTCCTTGTGTCCAACAATGGGTTTACATCATTGACCCCTGATTGGATGATTCCACGGATGTTCGACTTCATCTCATTCATTCACATTCGTCAGAATGTACTAGAGTACCTTGGGAATCATTGACATCAATGGTGATCTCCCTCGCACTTGTTAACGGTTTACATCATTGATCAGTAATCAAGTGGTTTCTGCCATGTTCGACATCAGGACATCTATTCGCATGGTTAGATTTGTACTGCATCAGGATCGGTAAGAAGACCTTGGGTTGAGTGTCATCACTCTTATGTATACTTTGCCTAGGTTGCGAAGGATTTCTTTTGAACTATGACACATATACTGTTACATAGATCCACTTTGATTTGGTCGTGGCTATGTCTTGTTGTCTCGTAGATTCACTATGTATTCTTTGTGGCTATGATCAGTTCAGGCCATAGGAGTATAGATCCACATTGTATCTTCAGTGGTTATACCATTTTGTCAATATAATTATGGATCTGTAGTGTATTTTATGGCGGCCATACCTAAAAAAGTCTTTATCACTCAAGCATAGGTATGCCTGCCTTGGGTTTTTGAAACATGTCATAATATTTGTTTGATGGTTATGTGCATCTTTTTCGGTTTCTCTGCATCCATACCCTTTCTCGAAAAATTCTACAAAGTACTTCAGTCATCATCATCTTCTAACTTCATACTTTGTGGGGAAATCTGTTACACCTCAAAATTACTCACTTCGATAGCGTCACAAGTGTCGTCATTACAAGTGTTGTAAGTGTCACATCATGTCCGCAAGTGTCACATCTTGACTACAAGTGTTGCAAGTGTCACAAACATCATACTCCCATCTTTCCCATGTCATGCCTCTAATGAAATTATAAGGACACTTAAGACACCTCAAAGGTTAGTTTGGAAGAAGAGAAGTCACTTGACAGGGAGTACAAGCCTTTTGACACTTAAGACACCTCAAAAGGTGGTTTGGAAGAAGAGAAATCACTTGACAAGAAGTACAATCCTTTTTCCATGGAAAAAACACTCAAAAACTGAATTTTGGAGAGGAACGCTCCCCTACCCACTGTCAAGGAGTGTTGGCACTCCTTAAGCCTCTTTGGGGGAGTTCTTGAGCGCCCTGTGCACCCTTTTGGGGGAGTGCTACCCTTTTTTTGGCAAATTCTGGGTTTGTTGAGGCAAATCAGGGAAGAATCCCTCAACTCCTGAAGGTAGTTGGATTCGAATAGATGGTCAAGGCATGATCTTAGGCGATATCCTCAACTGAAGGAGAGGAATCCTCAACTCATCCCAAAGATCTATCAAGTGGTTGAACCTCTCCAAGTTTATATAAGGAGGCCTTCTCATGGTGAAAGGTACAGGGAAAAGAATGGAGATTGGGAATTACATCAAACTTATGATCTCATGAGTGAGATGTCATCAAAGCAATTAGTGGATATTATTTGAGAAAAGGGGTTGGACAAGGAGGACTGGAAGAAGCTGTTGCACTTTCATTCAAAGGATTGTAAGTACTTTTACTTGTTCTCATTAATAATCAATGTTTGGCATGTTTCTTTCAAACTTATGCTTGTTCCATATGAGTTTGTCTGTAGTAGATGGGTCTATGATTGAGCTAATCTCAATAGAGTAGGAAGTCCATTGTATCTTTGTTTGTCTTACAAGATCTATTAGGGAGCTCAGGATCGAAGCTCAACCATAACTTTTCAAGGACAAACGTCATTAATAAGGTACATATATTTCTTCTTCTCTTTCATTTCTTTGCTTGATTAGATCTAAAAGGAAGTCAGTCTCCATGTTAAGCACTTTTCTGTCTTGGCCTTGGGATTCTAGAGACCAAGAGGGAATCCACTTGTCCATAGGGGGATTCTTCTACAATAGGAGCCTAAAGAAGGGGAGTGCCTCTTCCACTCATAGATGCGGGTGAAGGGGACCCCCCTCCATTTCATTGTTGATAGTGGTATCCATAAGGAACTAATATCATCAAAGGTCGTTAAGATATTGAACCTAAAAATGATGTCACATCCTCAACTGTACACCATTGGTTGGCTCAGCTAGGGATGAGACATCCACATCATCCAACAATGTTGCATGCACTATGAATTTAAACCCTTCAAAGATGATGTATTGCGTGATGATTCCCCCCTTGAAGTTTGTGATTTTTTTTTAGGACAACCATATATGTGGAAACATCATGTTTTTTATGAATGTAGGCCTTGTAGTGTCATTATTACTTTGGGAGGTCAAATCTACATGGTACTAGAGGAAATCTCAATTATTGTGGTCTCTTTTCTCTCCATGAAGTAGTGTTAAAAGGTGGTCTCTCAGAATGGAAGATTTTTCCTCTTTATGGTCTAGTCGAATGTGAACGAAAGGTCAATACAACTGCCAAAATATTTGAACAAGGCCTCTCTACATAGAAACAACATATGGACAAGATAGTAGAAGAGCAGAAAGACATATTGTCCTCTCCTACTAGGGTGCCTTTGCACTATTAGTTAAAGCACTAAATTGATTTGACACCCAATGATCCTCTGCCTAAAGACCATGTATATAGGATTTCTATTATGGATAATGAAGAAATAAAATGCCAGATCTAAGAACTAACCCTAAAGGGCCTTATCATACCAAGCTCCTCACCTCGTGGGAGCCCAATTATTTTGGTACAAAATAAGGACATGACATGGTGACATTGTATTCATTATAGAGTCCTGAACAATATCACAATAAAAACCTAGTACCCCATCCCTAGGATTGATGATATTCTTTATTAGCTCAAGGGAGCCAAATTTTTCAGTAATATTGATTTGAAGTTAGGTTCGCACTAGGTGTCGATTAAGAAAATTGTTGTATGGAAGACAACCTTCAAGTATAAAGAAGGTATATTCAAGTGGCTAGTCATTACTTTTGGATTGACTAATTCCCCATACACATTCATGTGGATGATGGATGATATATTGCGACTGTTCACAAAATCCTTTGTGGTCATATATCTGGATGACATCCTCATATTTAGAAAAACCTCAGAGGAACATTTGAAGCACATTCAACAGGTCATGGGAACCCTTTGACAACACAAGTTATATACCAATTTGGAGCAGTGTTCCTTCAACATGCAAATAATTAGATATTTGGGATACAATGTAAATGAGTAGGGTGTGCATGTGTATCCATCCAAGATCCAAGTCATCCACGATTGGCCAACCTTGAAGACAATGACCAATCTTTGTAACTTCTTGGGCCTCACCAAATTCTACCACAGGTTTGTGTTGGGGTTATCTCATATCACTTGGGCCCTAATCTAGATGGTCAAGGGTGGAAAAGCCCAAGTTTGTTTTGGTTGCATCCTAATAGAAATAATTCAATTATTTGAAATTCTACCTTTGCTTACGACCAATCCTTATTTTTCCATACCTGCAACAACCATTTGAGATTGAGACATATGCTTAATATTATGATATCAGTGTAGTCCTCACTTAGCATGGGAATTCGGTGGCCTATCACAATGAAACACTATCTTATGTTATTTATAGATACCCACCTACGAAAAAGAGATGTACTCCATTGTGCAGACGTGTCGATAGTGGAAGCATTACATTCTATGGAAGGAAAAAATCTTCCCCACATATCACAAGCCTTTGCAATTCATGTAGACATGGGAAAAGTTACAGAATGAGCGTCATCATAAGTGGTCCATGTACCTACAAAAATTCCACATGAACATCAAGTACAAAAATGGAAACACCAACCATGTTGAATATTTCCTAAGTCAACCCTCGGTTGTGGTGCTAACCACAATTCTTAAATCTTGTGGACATGAGATTTATAGGTGGCCACAATTATAAAATAGTGACTTTGACTTTGTTTCTCACTATCAAACATTGAGTGTAGGAAAACCAATTCCATACTTTCATCTCTAGGATGGAATTCTATTCTATCTGAGTCGTCTTTTTTATTCTTCAAGATTTCATTCAAATATTATTTGGGAAGCTCATTATAGTCAGGGGGCATGACACTTTGGTGTGGAAAAAATAGTGGCAATACTGTAAAAGAATTTTTATTGTCTGAAGCTTCGACAAGATGTCCACAAGTACATGATATCTTTCACTGCATTGCACCATTTCCGAACCTGACATCAAGAAACAAGGGCTATGCACCCCTGTTCCTACTCCTGATAGGCCTTGGGAGTCCATATCCATGGATTACATGTTTGGTCTTCCTTCAACCAAGAAAAGGAATTAATGTGTCTTTGTGGTTGTTGATCGATTCTCTAAGATGGTAGTTTGGCACCCTACAATAAGATAATCATAGCCAAGGCCACCGCTAAGTTATTATTTCAACATGTTTCGATTCATTTTGGGCTCCTACGGACCATTATTTTACATCAAGATAGTATGTTCCTTAGTACTTTTTGGTCCATCCTATGGTTTATGATGGACACCAACCTGACCAAATCAATTGCCTTCCACCCACAGACTGATGGAGAAATAGAGGTAGTCAACAAGATGATTTTCCATAACCTGAAGATGTACAATTCCAAACATCCATGCACATGGGATGAGAGCATTCCTTATTTTCAACATAGCTACAATAAACCCATCCATAACTCTATTAGCCACAACCCTGTTCAGATGTGCTTGGGGTTCCATCCATTGGCCCCCATTAACGTAGCTCGACCTATTTTAGCTACACAATAATATTCCTCCCATGCTCAAACCAAGGCTAATTGAGAATTCATATTTTTTGAGAGAATCCAACACATTCAACAATAATTTCCTGCCATTTTGTAGAAAGCCAATGCCAAGTACAAGAAGCTCCAAGATCACCATCGAGTACCACATAATTTTTAGGTGGGAGAAAAGGTATGGTTACATTTTTTGAAAGAGAGCCTCATAGGACCCCATCAAAATATCTTCCCACTCTGATGTGAGCCTTACACCATCACCAAGGATATTGGTGAGAATTATTTTGAAACAAGTATTCCCCCTTTCCTTGGCTTGCACCCGATATTTAATGTAGAACTGCTTCAACCATATTTTCCACCCCTCTTGTACACTTCATACGCAATTGAGCACTTGTACCATACATAACTCAATCTTGACTACATTGAATACGAGATAGTTTATTGGATCATGGGCACCAAGATGAAGGGAATCCACCAACAGAACATCAAACTCTATCAGGTTGTCAAAGCAGGGCAGTTTCTTCACCATGAGTCAAATTCAATAGAAGTTTCCCAATCTGATGGAGGAACTTTATGTAATGAGGACCATTGATTCTTAAATGGGGATGAATGATCCATGTTTAAATTGGTGGGCACCCACCTATTCCACCAATTGAAAATGGTTCCACATCTTGGAAATTTTGCTACATTTTTCGCGGTTCTTTTGAGCCCCTAATCGAAAACAAATTGACTCAAAAACACCTAGCATGTAGTTGGAGGAAGATTCTAGGATAACTGGAATGTGTACTCCTCAGCTATACCTTTTTGACAGGGTACCGAGCACCCCAAACAGAGATCGTATGCAAAATTTGTGCCACATGGAAGTTGACGTATCAACTAACCACATCGGGGCCCACAAACCTTTTGGTGTTTCATCTTCCGGGGTTAGGGTTTTGGATGTTTAGGATTTTTTTAATTTATGCTTTATGTTAAAAGGCCATTTCAGCCTCCTTTTAATCAACTTCTTGTGAATGAGCATAGTCATCACGTCTCTATATTCAGAGATAGGCTACCACCATTCTAGCTAGCATGTGTTCTTTGCATTTTACAGTCTTTTATATTTGAGACATTCATTAATAGAGTCTGAGTATAATTGTATTATTTTGTTTCTTGCAATATCTTTGTGTTTTTCCTTGTTATATATTTTCCTTAATGTTGTTCTCAATATAATTTGGATCAGGATTGGATTATGGAAGTTGCAAGGCTCAAAGTTATCTCCTCCTAGCCAATAAAAACATTTAGTCCATTGCCTACCGATTTTTTAGATGGTTTCATAAGTAGTATATGTTGTGGAATTAAATCCCACTTAAGCAAATGTAGCTAGAAATTTAATTGAATTCATTGTTCAATCATGGAGACTAAAATACCCAACTTCCAAATTATTGGTTGTGGATCTTGATTATCTTCCTGATTCATAGGTCTTGTTCCAACTGTGTTTGGATCCCAATGCTTGATGGGAGTTTTGTGTTATATTATTTGCAATATTTTCCCCATGAATTGTTACATTGCGTCAGGTGTAGCGGGCGGGGGGGGGGGG
>ML782283.1:82127-92806 GCA_009831015.1 Picea engelmannii
TTCACCTTCCTTGTGTCCTCATCATGAATTTCATGGGATGCATTTTCACTTTCAGGTGTCTTCTCTGTTACGAAATTTTTCAATACTTCCATGATCTCCTCTTTTAAACCATCCATCTTAGTATTTATTGCCTCCAACTTAGCCTCCATCTCTTGTAGGTCATCTTTTGTTACTATCTTCTTTTGTAAATCATTTATGTCCCTACGCATTTCTTCACCTTCATCAAGAGTCCAAGTAGGATTGTCTAGAGGATTATTTGGTGTAGAAGTTCCCTTTTTGGGTGGCATGTTGGCCAAGTATCACTTTTGAAACTTGATTTTGGGGTGGTTCTACTATACAATATTTCTTTTGTTGTATCTCCCAAGTTTTGGCCCTTCTGGGTATGAAACTTTATTTTATGTAGTTCTCTGATATTTCTTATCTACAATGCCATAGGTATGATCAAAATTGGAAGTGCCAAGTGGAATTTATGGTAACTTCCCCACAACTTGTTGATTTTTGTCCTTTCCAGGAGATCTCACTTGTATAGCGTGCCCCGCACAAAATAATTGATATAAAATTTTGAAACTCGTACAAGACATAACACAGACTGTCCACTATACAATGAAACCAGTCTCACTCAATTTGGATACTCTAGGAATAATTTATGATTGTTGTACCTGGAACACCTTCTTGAGACTAGTCAATAGGAATAGTCATACCCTATCTTCCATAGGCTATATCTACAAATTTAAGATGATGCAGAAGATAATTTTTTTACCACAGATACCTTAATCATTTCAATGAATGTCCTCTGTATTTTAGGGTCTAAAACTTTACATAAAACATTTTATAGAGAAAATTCCGCAATGACTCAGTTCAGGATGATTCCATAACCCTATCTTGCATAGGATATATCTCAAAAAGTATAAGGCCTCGGGAGATGAAATTTTAACCCAATGTACCTTGATCCGTCTACTAAATATTCTCCAAGCCATTTCTTATGAAACGTTGTAGAAAAAATGTTATAGAGAAAAATGCAAGGTGTCTCAGATGTAGTAGCGAAACCCCAAGACCTTGAGCTCTGATACCATATGTTAAGAACCAAATATAAATATAGCATAGAAAAAAATTAGAATAAGTACTCAACGCCTTGAAAAAGAGATAATTTTAAATAATAAGTCTCTTCGAGGGGGCAATGTCCTTTTACCCCACATAAATGTTCAAGTACAAGATGACTCCAAATGAAAATGTCTCCTTGGTATATATACGAGACTAGGAGGTATAATTACAACTAATGGAATAAATCCAACATAAATAAAATAACATTACTAATGTAATATGCCCCAATTAAGGGGTAATGAGCCAATATTAGGGCTTAACAAAAAACCAACATGGTATGGGAGATATGATACATTTATCATAAAGTTGTATGTGTGGTAAATGGGCCCATACGTATTCATTCATTGATTATGAAAAGGAATAATATGGACTCAAGGTACTTGAAGTCCTTTCCACATGTCATTTAGCATTAGGTCGAGATCCACTCATAGGTCTGTACCTGTGGTGAAATATCCTGGTGTGGTCTTTGTCCTAGTCATGGTGATTTGACAAGGAATGATAAAGACTCAAGATTCTATATGATATTACATGTGGACCCAAAGTGAGCCTAATCTTATAGATATTTAATTGGCTCAGAGGGAGAGTCGCAGAAGGAGTTTCTCCTCGGTTTAGGTGACAGAGATATTTCTCCTAAGACTGAGAGAAAAGTGTCATGAGTCTAGGGTGAAGTTTGTATACTTCAAAGACAAGCTTGGCATGTTGCAGAATCTCTCCCTCATTGAGAGGGACTATTGATGTTTGGAAAACATCGGGAATAAATTCTCTTAGAATAATAATTAATAATATAATTATTGATTATTAAATATCATATATAATAAGTAAATGATAATAATAAATAGTTATTGATTATTCAAAGGACGCATCCTTTCATGGATGGTCACCATATGTTCCCTATATATGAAACACTCATCATTGTAATAATATATCGATCATATCTCAAATTAAGAAAAACCAACATTGCATTCCCCTCCCCCTTATTTATGCACTATCCTTAGTGTTGTATATACAGATATACAACCAAAATTTCAAAAGTATTCAAAACGATGCGAGTATTCTTCTCGCATAGCATCCTCATGCTCCCAAGTTGCATCTCTAGGACCATACCAGGTCCATTGGACCTTTACTATATCTACGGCTCGATTCCAGAGATGCTTGATATTTTGGTCCAATATGCACACCAGATACACTTGAAAGTCGCCCTCTTGCTCCACCTGAATCACATTCCAATCAATGACATGATTAGTATCAGGTACATACTTTTTAAGCAATGACACATGGAAGACATTATGAATACACATTGATGTCGGTAAGGCAAGCATATATGCTATAGGACCAATCCTCTCCAGGATATCAAACGACCCACAGTAACGTGCTTCCAACTTTGAAATTTTTCCCAAATTTAGGGTACTTCTCTTGGATTTTTCTTTCGAGAACTCATCGTCACCCACTTTAAATTCTCTGTGAGTTTTACCTTTATCAACATAGATTTTCTGCATGTCCTAGGAAGACTTTAAATTATGTTTTATTTTCATGATCTTCTCTTTCATTTCCATGAGTAGTTTTGGCCCAACCAATGCTCTGTCTGCTGGGTTGTCCCAACTCACTGGTGTGTTTGCACTTTCTTCCATAAAGTGCCTCAAATGGGCTCATCTTTAGAGATGCTTGGTACCCATTGTTATAAGAAAACTCTACCAAATGAAAATAATCCTCCCATTTGGATGGTTTATCCATCACATACATCCTTAACATGTCTTCTATCACTTGATTTACCCTTTCTATACGCACATCTGACTTTGGATGATAAGATGTGCTAAAATTCAGATTTGTTCTGAATCCCTTGAATAATCTTTTCCAAAAAATTGATGTAATTTTTAGATCTCTATCAGACACAATTGTCTTGGGTATACCATGGAGTTGAGCAATTTATCTCATTGGTAAGCTTTAGTAAGCTTATCCAGCACTACCATGATAGAATCAACTGCTTGTTTGTACTGATTAGTTTGGTGATGAAATTCAATGTTACAACTTCCCATTTCCACTTAGGAATGTGCAATGGTTGTAGCAACCTAGTTGGGTGTTTATGCTCAGCCTTAACCTTTTAACACTCCAAACACTTGGAAATAAAACCAACAACCTCTTTGTTCATACCTAGCCAATAAAAATGGCTCTTGATAGCTTCAACCATTTTCTGGTAACTTGATTTCCCAACATAAGGCACATTATGCATTTATTTTTAAATCAGTTTTTTCAATTCTTGAGAATTTTCCATGTAAATTCTACCCTTGTACATGCAAATTTCATCTTTTTCTAGCTTATATTCTTCACTTTTCTTCTGTAAAATACCTTGCTGTAATTTTATCTTTATTTCCATGTACGATAAATATGATTTTTCAGCCTCTAAGATCCTATCTTTCAAATACTATTGGTACATGCTAATGGTTGTATCATGCACTACATGCAAATTTCATCTTTTTCTAGCTTATATTCTTCACTTTTCTTCTACAAAATTCCTTACTGTAATTTTATCTTTATTTCCATGTACGATAAATATGATTTTTCAACCTTTAAGATCCTATCTTTCAAATACTATTGGTACATGCTAATGGTTGTATCATGCATCTCATGCACGCTTTTATTGAGTGCATCAACCACCTTGTTCTCTTTCCCCTTGATATGATTTATATAAAAGTCATTTTCACCGAGGAATTCTAACCATCTACTTTTCCTAGAATTTAGAGTTGGTTTTCCAAATAAATATTTCAGACCACTATGGTCTGACCTAAACTCAAATATTTTTCCCATGAGTTAGTTCCTCCACATCTTCAAGGCATGCACTATGGATTCCAATTCCAAATCATGAGTAGCATTGTGCCTTTCATTCTCCTTTAATTTTCTTGATTCGTATCACACCACATACCCATCCTGACCAAGGAATCCACCAATCCCTTCTTTACATGCATCGATGCATACAATGAAGTCTTCATTTGGATCAACAATCCTTAGTATTAGAGAACTTGTTAATAAATGATTCAAGTGTTGGAAACTCCTTTCACAATATGATGTCCACTCAAACTTCACACCCTTCTTTTGCAAGGAAGTGATTGGGTGTGAAATATTTGGGAATCCCTCAATGAATCTTCTGTAGTAACTTGCAAGTCCCATGAATGATCTCACCTCAGAGACATTCCTTGGTGTTTACCACCCCTCAATGGAATTTATCTTTTCTCAGTCCACTACTATTCCTTCCTCTGAAATGATATGTCGCAAATAATGAATTTTCTTCTAATATAATGAGCACTTTCTCAATTTGGCATATAATTGATGCTCCCTCAATACCTATAACACCATTTTCAATTGTTTTTCATGCTCTTCTTCAGACTTAGTATATACAATAATGGAATCCAAGAAGACAATGAAAAACTTATCTAAGTATTCTCTGAAAACACCATTCATTAGACACATGAAGACAATGGGTGAATTTGACAACCCAAATGACACTACTGTGAACTCATAATGTTCATACCTTGTTCTGAAGGCATTTTTATTTATGTCTTCTTCTTTAATTCTAACCTGATGATAGATTAACCTGAGATCAATCTTCAAGAATATGTTTTCATCTTTCAACTGATCAAAGAGGTCATATGTCATTCGAAAATGATACTTGTTCTTCACAGTTACCTTGTTCAACTGCCTGAATTACATGCAAAGTATCAATGTTCCATCTTTTTTGTTCACAAATAGTATTGGTGCACCCCAAGCTAACACACTTGGGCGTATATACAAGTTATTCAGATTCTCTTCAAGTTGCATTTGTAATTCCTTCCTTTCTGGTGTACTCATCCTATAAGGGGTCTTGGATATTGGGGCTGCTCCATGCATCAGATTGGTGGAGAAATCAATATCTCTCTTGGGTGGAAATCCTGGTATTTATTTAAATACATCTTTAAACTCTTTTAGGACTACATAATATTCAATTTTTGACACTTTATCTTTAGGTGTCTCTTTGATATGTGCTAAAAATATTTGACATCCTTTCCTGCAACTTTTCTTCAGCAGCAAGGCTGTAACTTCTCTGATGGTTACTGCCCTAGGAATTCCATGTACCATCCTTAAGTTCCCTTCCTCATCCAAGAAATAAAATGCCTTATTATAGCATTCTAGGAAAACATGATGTTGGTCCGACCAATCCATACCAATTAGGAAGTCATAGGAACCTAAAGCTATGATGTTCAAATATTTCCTAGTCCACATTCCATTCATGTCCATTGGGAATTCCTTAACCATCTATTTAATTTTCCTTTTATCTTTTGTAGCCAACTGAACCAACCAATATTTTCCAAGCTTTCTTCTTGGAAATTGAAAATTTCCACCATCTTACGATCTAGCTAACTATGACTAGCTCCTGAATCAATTAAAAAAGAAATGGTTTGGTTGTTGATCTTACCTTCCACTTCAATCATATGTAACTGAAAATCAACTTTCTTGTTATCCAGGGTTACGTAGATCCTAGGTACATTTCTTCCCATGTACTCCATTGTATGATCTTGTTGTACATTGTGAAAAGTCCTCACTTTTTCACCTCTATGAGGGAATTCTATGTACATATGATCTCCCTCAAAACCTCAACATTGAATAGGTGGCTTCCTTGGTCTTTGCCCCAATGTCTCGGTCATTCTAGGTTCTTTAGAAGCTGGTTGTCACTGAGAATTATTTTTGAAGAATGGTGGCTTAGTTCCCTTCCTCCTTTGTTCTATCTTGTTTTTCTTCTTGTCTTCCCAATATTTTTGGAAAGTTGGTCTTCTTTTATGCTTATCATAAATGCATGTATCCCTTCTTATAGTTTCCTCTTGTGTAGTGGGATGATCATATTGTATCTTATCATTGATAAAAGATGGTAGCCCACTCAGGTATCTCTGAATCTTAACAGGTTCATGCTTGATAAAGGAAACATATTTCAGAAATTCTAAAAACCTTCTTTCATACCAATCAATGGTCATACTCCTAATATTGAGTTCAAAGAAATCCTTGATTTTCTTATCATAGTAATATTTAGTGAAGTATTTCTTTTGAAAATACCTCTTGAATTCCCTCGAAGTAACTTTCTTCTCATCAATGTGTTGCACCTGCACAAATTGGTCCCACCACATTGATTTTTTTCCTTTGAGTTGATAGATGGAAATTCTTCCTTCTACTTGTGAGGAGTATTTATGTAAATGGAAGTATTTCCTCATTCCAAATAGCCAAGTCTCAACATCCTCATCCTTCTTGTCATCACCATCAAATGTAGGTGGTTTGATTTTATTCATTCTCCCTATAGCTCATCCACCCCAGACCTTTTCTTACGCTTCCTGACAAGAGATGGACTTGAGCTACTATGTGCACTCCTAGCTGAATGCCTTAGGGAGTGATGGTGATGACTACCAAATTTTTTTGTTCTTCTCCTCTCATCATGAGATCTGTGACTCCCAGATTTTCTTGACTCAGTCTCCTTGTCCATCCTCTTCTCTATTCTATCTAAGATTTGCATTAACTTAATGTTGAATCCTTCTTGTTTCTCTTTGGATTTCATAAGCCTATCATTATCAAATTTATAACTATGGACATCCTTTTTCAGAATTGTTATGGTCTCTACCAAGTTCATGGTTTCCGCCTTGATTTGTACCTTCATTACCCATACATACATACATCCCTTTGATCTCATCTTCATGGTTGTAATCCATTTGTGCATATTCCATGGATTCCATGATTTTGAACTCTATGCAGATCCTTTTTTTATCTACATGTTTTTACTATGAAAAATGTGGAGGAAACAAGATTTGCTAGACTAAACAATTTAACAAATTCCTAAAAATTATGTACAATTTTGTTCCAATAATGCATCAAAATTATTTCTTCTGGTTCTTTATGAAATTAATTGCCCAGATAAATTTTCTGGGTGGATATATGGCTTCCTCTATCCAATACCTTTCCAATTACTACTATCTTTCTCAATTCTGAGTCTTGAACAAAAAGGTATGTCCATTTGAATATTACCCAACAATTCCTTTTGTTCACACCTTTACCAGGTGCAAATCTGAGCTATGTTTATACTTCTTTGTATCTTCTTTTCTATATTTTTGATAGGATCCCAGATGGGTTTATTCATCATCATAATTTGGACAATCTATCCAATTTTAACCTCTTTCTGGGTTTTGGGCTACTAGATACAACCTGTTGAAGTTTCAGGCCAATTAATATTATTATTTTGTTTTCCCTAAATGATATAGTTACCTTCTAAGCCCTCTTAAAAAATTTTAACATGCCCAAAATTTTATTTAGCACCATGAATGGGTTCTATGGTTCAATATATTTCCATAGACTTCTCTTGTGCCTCAATATGATTCTGTTGCAGGAAGTTATAGCCTTCAGAAATTAACTGGGGCTGAAAGTTTACTCTCCATTGTCTGGGATGTAAATCACTCATACTAACTATGTTTGACGAATGGGATACACTTTTAGAAATTTATCATCGATCTCTTTCATTTTAGATAAAACTGAAATGGCTTGGGCACATTGTTTTTGAGTAGATAAAAACACCTTTTAGGGCCTAAAAAATGTTGTGCAAAAACATAACCTTCAAAAATAGAAAAACAAATTCACGAAAAATCACTAGTTTTTTGTTTTTACTATTGTAGTCTGCCAAATCGACTTCATGAACACCATTTCTAAATCATACACCCATACTTAGCATGCGCAAGTTCTACACTCACAATTCCCAAAATGTAGCGCATGCACCGTGCACCCATATCTAGTGTGCACAACTTTTGTGTCACATGCTAATATCTAGTGCCCAAATCTTTTGTGTCGCATGCCAATATCTAGTGTGCAAAACTTTTGTGTCACACACTAATATTTTGTGTGCATTTCAAGCTCCACACCATACAACATCAAGGTTCAATGTGATCACACTGCACACATATACTCCTTGTGCTCCACCAATTCTACTTTCACGCGACGCGAATATTTAATGCGCGTGCACTACACACTAACATTACGCGAGCACCAAAAAATTTTCACTGTGCTCTGGCAGCACACAATGCACACCAATATTATACGTGTGCCACAAGGTATGCACTGTGTGTTGTCAAATTCTAGTGCGCTCACTTGGGCACCAATATTATGAGTGTGCCACCAATTCTACATCGCGCAATGCCAAGTTTTAATGCACACCCATACACATCACCAACTCTGCATCGCGCAATGCCAAATTTGAGTGCACACACCCACACACCATTATTTTTCCTTGCATCACTAGCTATACACTGCACAATGAAAAATTTAGTGTGCAAACCCATGCACTATTATCTTTCCGTGCATCACCATCTTTGCACCATGCACTACCAAATTTTAGTGTGCACATTTGTGCACCATTATTTTTCCGCGCTTAGCTGATTTTTCCATAATTCTGAATCGCAAAATTTGTATTCATCTCTGCCCCATACACATCTGGTGTTGAACGAGAAACTTTGTAGTTAAAGTTCACATGACCTTTTTTAATAATGTAAACCCAATTTGATCTTTGGATATGAATTTTGGTGTTTCCCTGTCGAAGTCCTCCATAACTTTGTTGCATAAATTGGGGATTTTTCCCAATTTCGCCCAATTTGGTCCTGGGTGCCATGGCCTCTCTGTAAACTCAAAAATTCAGCCATCTAGAGGCCCAAATTTCCCCATTATAAATTGAAATTGCTTATTTTTAATTTATGAGCTCTATTATTCACAATACCCATGAGATTTATCTCAATTTTACTGCAATAATTTAAGCAAACAAGTTGTAGACATACACCATAAATTAATTCTCTATGAATTTCCGATTCAACATTCTACTAGCTCGGCCCATCCAGGCTCATTGTTGAAAATTGGGCTTTGATACCACATTGTGATGTCCCCATTACCAAAAACTCAACAAAATTTCTCTGATACCACATTGTAATGTCCCCATTACTAAAAACTCAACAAAATTTATTTGATACCACATTGTAGCATCCACAGCCACCTGATGGGATATGCCACTTAAAAATTCAAACTCTGAAGCTAATTTAATTCATAAAAATACTCTACAAATGCACAGATTCATACAAAATAATAACGAAAATATACATGTTGCTTACCCAAGAAAAACCCATGAAGATAATTGCATAAATATTAACACAATAGATGAATTAACATGCAATTAACACTTATCTTTGATAAAAGGAACACCAACTATGTGTAGATGTTCCAGGTTCCTCCCAGCCTTAGACCACATTGCTCAAAACTCTTAGTAGTGGGTCACCCCTGAACTGGGGCTTAAACTCCACCTAGGCAAGTGTGTTAAGCCCTAATATTGGCTCATTACCACTTAATTGGGGTATATTAGATTAGTAATGTTATTTTATTTATGTCGGCTTTAGGCCATTAGTTGTAATTTAGATTAGTAATTTTATTTTATTTATGTCGGCTTTAGGACATTAAACCTCCTAGTCTCCTATATATACCAAGGAGACATTTTCATTTTGAATCATCTTGGACTTGAACATTTAAGTGGGGTAAAAGGAGGTTGCCCCCTCGACGAGGCTTATTATCTGAAATTTTCTCTTTTTCAAGGCATTGAGTACTTTTCGTGAGGTTTTTCTATGCTATATTGATGTTTGGTTCTTAACATATGGTATCAAAGCTCAAGGTCTTGGGGTTTCGCTGCTACATCTGAGACACCGTGGAATTTTCACTATAACTTTTTTTCTACAACGTTTCAGAAGGAGCGGCTTGGAGGGTATTTCTAAGATAGATCAAGGTACGTTGGGTTAAAAATTCAGCTCCTGAGGCCTTATACTTTCTGAGATACAGCTTGTACAAGATCGGGTTCTGGAATCATCCTGAAATGAGTCATTGTGGAATTTTCGCTATAAAAAATTTTCTGTGATGTTTCAGACCCTAAACTCCAGAAGAAATTTACAGAAATTAGAATTGTAGCTATGGTAAAAATTTCAGCTTCTGTGTCTTCTTAAATTTGTAGATACACCCTGTGTAAGATAGGGTATTTGACTAGTCCTATTGACTAGTCTTAAGAAGGTGTTCCGGGTAAAACAATCATAACTTCTTCCTAGAGTATCCAAATTGAGTGGGACTGGTTGCATTGGATCGTGGACAGTCTGTAGTATTTTGGGTGCAAGTTTCATAATTTTATATCAATTATTTTGTGCGGGGCATACTATACAAGTGAGATCTCCTGGAAAGGACAAAAATCGGCAAGTTGTGGGGAAGTTACCGTAACTTCCACTTGGCACATCCAATTTTTATCAGACATGTGGCATTATAGAGAATACATATCATATAAATACATAAAGGAAAGTTTCATACCCAGAAAGGCTTAAACTTGGGAGATACAATAGAAGAAATATTGTCTAGCAGAACCAACTCAAAATCAAGGTTCAAAAGTGATACTCATCCAACATGCCACCCAAAAAGGGAACTTCTACACCAAATAAGCCTCCAGAAAATCCTACTTGGACTCTTGATGAAGGTGAAGAAATGCGTAGGGACATAAATGAACTACAAAA
>ML782283.1:92906-111629 GCA_009831015.1 Picea engelmannii
TTCCATCACTTCTTCTCTAAAATAAAAATCTAAGGTTCAAGCAGTGGAATATCACATCGAGAATCAACAAGAAGTTCTCCAAATCTTAAAGGACAACCTGACCATGGCACAGAATCGCATGAAACAACAAGCAGATCAACATCATAGTGAAAGAAGTTTTGATGTAGCGGATTGGGTTTTTTTAAGACTACAACCATACAAATAGATGTCCCTCAAGCAAGCCAAGAAGCATAATAAATTAACACCAAAGTACTATGGACCTTATAAGGTGTTGCAAAAGATTGGTACTATGGCATACAAATTAGAGCTACCTGCATCTTCACGAGTACACCCAGTTTTCCATGTTTCATGCTTAAAGAACGTTATAGGCGACAAGATCCCGGTTCAAACTATATTTCCAGAACTTGACGAGGAAGGAAAAATCATATTGGAAGCCATCACTGACACAAGAATTCGCCAGTTGAGGAATAGATCCATTTCAGAGTATCTCATTAAATGGAGGAAACTACCGGTTGAAGATTCCACTTGGGAAGACGAGTCTTTTATGCAGAAGCATCCAGATTTACTCAAGCGTTGCAGACAAAACTTGTCTCAAGGGGAGGGGCATGTTAAGCCATAATATTGGCTCATTACCCCTTAATTGGGGCATATTATATTAGTAATGTTATTTTATTCATGTCGGCTTTAGGCCATTAGTTGTAATTATACCTCCTAGTCTCCTATATATACCAAGGAGACATTTTCATTTTGAATCATCTTGTACTTGAACATTTAAGTGGGGTAAAAGGAGGTTGCCCCCTCGAAGGGGCTTATTATCTGAAATTATCTCTTTTTCAAGGCGTTGAGTACTTTTCCTAAGGTTTTTCTATGTTGTATTGGTATTTGGTTCTTAACACTTGACAACCTGCCTATTTCGCTCGAAATATTCCTAGGTATAGATACAGGTACATTTACAAGTATAGTAACAACATGGTATGGATGATAACTCCGTGAGTGAAGGAAAGAAGATATAATTCCCCCAAAATGAACTCCAAACTATATGTATACAAGTCCCCAACTTGACATGTCATGTTGAGAACTAACTTTGGCCCACTAGTCCTCATCCTTATTAATTAAGATAAAACAAATATACATACTTTATACTTTAAGGAATATTAATATAATATTCCTTTGGGCTTAATCCCCCCTAGCTTAGCCCCTTATCCTTAAATTTTAACCCCCTTTCCCTATCTATTGGAGTTTATCCCCCCATACTTTTTTACATGGTTGGTCTGCAACAGTGACGTGTTTTCATTAATATTTGAATGTGATTACATATTACATTGATGGCTCTTTTTCCATTTAACATATAGCTCTCCATCCTAATAACCACATAGGCACTCTGGCCCCAAAACCGTGCACTTACTCCATTGTACACAAAAATTAGGATGGTGTGCACCCTTCCTTTGGTGCGCAATCCTCACACTCTTACAGAGGTGTGTGATACATTATAAAATGTACACACTCCTTTGGTATGATATTCCTGGACATTGATTCAATGCACATAGAACTGAATTAAAACCTTGTACCATCAACTCACCAGCTTATGTGTATAATTACATTTACATTTATAATCAGTACCCATGACTCACTAGGTTGTATGTTCATCTACATTTATATGTACAATTGGGGTTCAACCTAGGGGTATCACAGGCTTCATTTCATACCACATCCCATAGGAAATATTTCCAATATTATGTTCAAGGTTATATTTGACAGGTTTATTTAGTGATGATAAACCATGTAAAATTGTTGGAAAGGGTAAGATACAAATAAAATTACATAATGGAAACTAATTGTTGTTGAAAGAGGTGAACCATGTTCCTAATTTGAGAAGAAATATAATTTTAGTAGGGAAGTTGGAAAGTGAAGGTTGTACAGTTACATTTACAAACAATTTGTGGAATGTCATTAAACGATCACTAATAATAGGAAAAAGAGAGAAGGTAGGTACATTGTATTTATGTTTAAGTAATGTTGAGTATTATATTGCTCTAGTTTCTACAGGAGAGGATACAACATTGTGGAATCATAGGCTTGGGAACATGAGTAAGTAGGGGATGAAAATTATCCACTCAAGGAATTTGTTTCCAAATTCGAAGTAGGTTGATTTGGATTTATGTGAGCACCATGTTTATGGAAAATAGAAGAGAGTCAGATTTCTAAGAGTTAAGAAGAAAAATAAGAGTGAAAAGTTAGATCTTGTGCATACAAATGTATGTGGGTTGGTTCATGTATCATCTTTCGGGGTATCTTATTATTATGTTACTTTTATTGATGATGCGACTAGGAAAACATGGGTTTATTGCATTCGAAAAAAATATAATGTTTTTTATACTTTTAAGAAATGGAAAGATTTGGTTAAGAATAAGAAATGAAATAAGTTGAAGTGTCTCAGATTAGACAATGGAGGTGAATATTGTAGCAAGGATTTTGATATTCATTGTTCATACCATGGGATTCGTAGAGAGAAGACAGTTCCAATAACACCACAAGAAAATAGTGTGTCAGAAAGGATGACCCAAACAATTATGGAGGATGTAAGGAGTATGATATTGCATGTAGCATTTCCCTTACAGTTTTGGGTAGAAGTTGTGGATACTATTGTTTACTAAATAATAGAGGGAATTCAAGTCCTTTGGATGGTGGGATTCCAAAGGAGACATGGACAGGTAAAAAGGTAAACTACACATTTATAAAGACTTTCGGTTGTGAAGCATTTGTCCATATTGATAGAGAAAATAGAAAAAACTTAAGGAAAAACCCAAGAAGTGTACTTTTATTGGATATGGAGTTAATGATTTTGGTTATCGCTTATGGGATTATCAAAATAATTATGAGTAGATATGTGTTACTCAATGAGAAGGTCATGTACAAACATCAATTGTAGGGAAAGAAACAAGAAAAGGAAAACACATAATACATAGTGCTTGATGAAATCACAGAAAATGAAATTCTATAATTGTCAGAAAATCAAAATGTTCAACAAAAAAATAGCAACATGTACCTCAAACTCATGTAAGTGTTGTTAGAATATATATCAGGTTAAGTAGACCCCTTGAATGGTACTCTCCTTCACTATGCTATTTATTGTTGAATGATTCTAGTGAACAAGAAAGATATGAAGAAGCAATGTAGGTAGAAACCAGAAAGAGGTGGGAGAAAGGAATGAAAGAGGAGATGGATTCCTTGGTACATATCCATACTTGGGATTTGGTTCAGTTGCCTATAGGTAAAATAGTGTTGTAGAATAAATGGGTATATAGGTTGAAGGAAGAAGATGGAGGAAAGAAGAGGTACAAAGCCATACTTGCTGTAAAGGGTTTTGCATAGAAGAAAGGTATAGGATTTGATGAAATATTTTCTCTTGTTGTTAAAATGACTTCAATTAGAACTATTTTAATTCTAGTGATAGTAGAATATTTTCATCTTGAATAATTATATGTAAAGAAAACGTTTCTCCATGGGATTTGGAGGAAGATATTTATATGTAGCAGCCACAAGGGTATGGCATCAAAGGGAAGGAGAAATTAGTATGTAAGTTGAATAAGAGCTTGTATGGAATAAAGAAAGATCCAAGGAAGTGTTGAGAACACACTTACTCTGAGAGGGGGAGTGAATCAATATAAGAACATTTTGTTTTTCAAACATTTGTCAACTATAAGAAAACAATCACATATGAGATATGTTAACTTTAGAACATGGAATACATGATTTACATGGAAACCATTTCGAGTGAAAACTAAAAAACTTCTCTTTATAATTATTTGTAGGCACCAAACTACCGTTACAAATATTTGTAGGCACCAACCTACTGGAAACACCAATCCCCACTGGTGAAAATTCTGGTAGGCACCAACCTACTCTTACATATATCCATAGACACCAATTATCACCGCTAAGCACCAACTTAGCAAGAGACACCAATATATTTGTTTGAGTGGCACAAACCTAGTCTTACAAATCTTAGTAGGCACCAATCTCCACCGCTAAGCACCAACTTAGAAAAAGATAACAATCTCTTTATGTGAGTTGCACCAACCTTCACCAAGTCTACTTGATACTTCTTATTTCACTAGGTCTTCTTGTTGCTTCTTCCTTCACGAGGTATATTAAATTATTCTAACTTTACTAGTTCTACTCACTACTTCTTCCTTTACCAAGCTTGACCAAAATTTGAATTTCCAAATGTTAACTTTGTCAAAGATTGTTTTTTTGGGCATGTTCTCAAGATTGAACCTGTATAGCATGCCATGTAGATTTTAACCATGTATAATTAATTACTGCAAATAGATGCTTAATAAAATAATATATATATATAATGGCACGCACACACATTACATAGAGATTTTACCCTGGAATCTCAAATCGGGGAAACCAACACCTTGTTTAGAGACACACCTCTAATTCTTTATTCATCATATATATTCATTGTTTACAATATAAAACATATAGGGTCCCGTAGCATCCAAAAATATTATCCATTGACTTGAATTAGTCAAAAACCCTAATTCCTTAATCAAAATTAGAAAACCACCAATGAAAACCATGAGCCAAAAAACCTCTAAAAATGGATGCAAAAACCGCTAAAAACAAATTAAGGGCTCTGACCCCTTGCAATCCCTCTAGAATGGGTTTTGTGGTGCAAATAATATAACACATACCCAACATTCTGCCACTTGTCATTTTCTTTGCATATATTAGGTTACAAGATTATGTGGCCAACAATCTAGGGAAACACTTCCCATTGTTTCTCTACACTAGGAGAACTTCTCGGTGCTCATAGACTTTGTCAATGAATTTGAAACATTCTTCAAGGTTTACACCTTTATTAGAAACACCTTCTTGTCTTCAACCATGTCTCTCACAAAGTTATAATGGACATCAATATGATTTGTCTTTGAATGATAAGTCGGGTTCTTCGCTAGGAAGATTGCACTCTGACCGTCATAATATATACTTACAACTTGTTGTAACAACGCAATACCTTAACACAATGTTTGTAACCATACTGCTTCTTTGCATAATTGAATGGATGCCATGTATTAAACTTCTGTAGTTGAGATTTGTTGATGTTGGTAGCATCATACATGTATTTATGCATAGGTCTAATTGTCTAGACATGTGGAAATCATCCAAATCCTTCTACCTTGAGACTTTACTTTAATTAAAGGAATTATTAGAGTAAAGTTATTTTATTAATTAATTGATTTATTTCTGGAAATGATAAAAAATAGAATTCAATCTTAGCTATTGATCTCAAGTGAGGTGAGAAGTAATCGCAATCGTCAATCGCTTTGGAGATTAGGGTTAGGTCATAACTCTAAATTATAAAAACAAGGCTAGGGTGAAGGAGAAAGACGAGTGGTATTCTTGAGAGAATAAAAGGAATTTTTCTCAAATATTGGATCACGAAGGAATGTGATTCAATGAGATCTTGGATAGGTGGAGAAGGATTTCCATCTAGAGATCAGGTCAAGGAGAAGAAAGAATAAAGGTAGTCACAAGTAGGTTTTAGCAGAGCAAAGCCATAGGAAGAGTTCAAGATGTATGGATTGTGTCATACAGTCCTTGAGGTCATGTATGTGGGTTTCAGTGGAGACAGGAATGTATACGTAGGTTTTCTTAATGAAAGGTGCATACACCTTGAAAATAATTCCAGATCTGGGTCATACAACAGAGAAGACTTTGCCAAGTTTCTCTGCAGTTGTATTTCTCTTAGTGGGCCATTTTCCCAATTATAGGACCCCTTTTTCATCATAATAAAATCATCTCAGTACCAATTTTCCCTTCAAGTTTTTTCTAGGGGTATCTACCTAAAAATATTGGTGTTTATGTGTGCATGATTTGGTTTCCAATATTGCTTCCATTATCTTTATTTGAGTTGAATATTCTAGCACTCTATTTTCATTTTGTGAGCTACTAATATGATTTGTAATAAGGAAATCACTAGATAAAAAGATACCTAGGTGTCAGAGTATGGATTTGAACACGATATTAGAGAAGTCACTATGAAAGGACGTCGTACCTCAAATCCATAGTAGTTGATAGTAGATCTATCAAATCTGCAGGAGATCTTAGCGTATCCATAACCAACAAGAAGAAATCAAAATAAATTTTTTAGGGAAATAGTCATACTGAGGAAAAAAATAGGGCTTTGAAATTGTACGGATTTGTAAGAGGGTTGAAAAAGGATCAAGCATGTACATATGTGGGTCTATTTGGAGACAACCATGTATACACAGGTTGCAGTAAGCACAGGTGATTACATATGTGGGTTTTAGTAAGGGAAGTTGTGCACATACATGGGTTCCATTAGTGATAGGCATGCAGAGGTTCGTACAAGTCAGTACAGGGGAAGTTTCAAAAGGAGTTTATTTCCAGGGAATTTTATTAGGTCTAAGGGATGGTATCAACACCATTGAGAGTTGAATATAGATTGGATGGAGTATCCAAATTCCTATATTGGAAATCAAAAGTTACTTTGGAATTAAAGGAGTATGATCTTTGAGAGTTAGCAGAAAAAGTAGTTGTTCCATCGATAGATCCTGCAAATTTGGTGGTTCACTAGAAGAAAGACATCAAAGCCAAGATGAGAAGAAGACAACCAAAGATATGTTTGATTTCATGGTAGGTTTATTCTAGAGCACTAACATGAATATGAATATGAACATGGTATTAAGAAGTAGACTCAGATATGTGCATATGTACATATCTAACAATGTTACCAGCTATTTCATGAGGATCACATAGGTACATGATCAACTTGTAGCCATAGGGGAGAAAATGGAGGATGTAGAGCTCATGAATGTGGCATTGAATGGTCTTCCCATGTCATGGGAACTATTTATCAAGGGAATTTATGATTGGGAAAAACTCCTAGATTGGTAGATACTTTGGGATGATAGCATCAAGGAAGAGGCTCAAGAGAATTCTAAGAGAAAAAAGTAGGGAAGTAGTGATGCAAACCTAGCTCTTGTTAGTAATACAAAGAAGCAAAAAGGAAAAAGTTCTAGCAAGAACGAAAATAATGATGGAGGATCATTACAACCAGGGACAAAGAAGGACTTGAGTAAAATCAAGTGCTTCTCATGTCATAAGAATAGACATTATGCATCTCAGTGTCTGTAGAAGAAGAATGGTAAAATAAAGACATAGATAGTAGCATCAGTAGAGACGTAGGTAGATGACTGTGCAGTGAATTTTGAGAAGGATTTCATGAGTGTGTAGTAAATTTTGAGAAGGATTTCATGAGTGTGTAGTGAAGTGTTGTAAATTTGGTTGTCATTGATGTCAACAGATGTGATGAGTGCATTTGAAGAAGTTTACGATAATCCCCAGAGGTGTGGTCATGAATCCCAAAGTTGTTTGAAGAATAAGGACATAAATGATAGTTTAAATGAATGTAACACACTCATAGATGGATAGTCATTGTTGTGCCATTTCCAACAGTAGGTGGTACGTCACATGGTTCATCACGGTTGAGGAGTTATTCCCTCTTGAAGTTGGAATCCTTTAAGAATGGTTAAGAATCCCCTAAATAGTTACAAGTCATTAATTAAACGATAAAGTGGTTGTAACAAGAAGCCCTAAAGTTAAGGAGACAAGTTTCTTTGAAAAAGTATAAATACACCTCAAGGAATATCTCATAAGTGCATTCACATACAAAAGTTTATTAAATATCTTCTAAGTGAATAAGTGATATGGTTTATCTTTTCATAGCATATCCGAGGTAGGGAAAGTATGAAGGAGAGAAACGTACGAATGCGAATGAACTATCTTTCTAAGGTTATATGTGGGTCACAATTCGTTAAAGCATGGATATCCACAGGTCATAGTTCATCAAAGAGTGGATGTACATGGGTCACAATGTAGAAAATCATAGATAGGTTATTTGGGGGTCGCAGTGGAGAAAGGCACGAACATCCATGGGTTGTAGTGGAGCAAGGAATGGACATTTGTGTGTTGATAGTGTACAAGTTTTAGATCTAAGAAAAGGTTTTCAAGAAGGATGCTTGGTCCAGGTTGCAACAAGGCATGCTGACACAACAAGGTTGTTACGGTGTCTGAGATGGTATGCATTAGGTTTCATCATGAGTAAAGGTATGTATTTATGTATTTGATTCATGGATGGTTTAGCACATGATTAAGGCATGTCTTGGAGGAATATTGGTACATGGTTGCATATGGTTGAGTTTCATGTCTTGATGATATTGATACATGCTTGAGACATATCCTTGGTACTTGGTTTATGGATGTTCTGGTTAATTGTTACAGGAACATCTTTATGATATTGGCATATATTTGAGGCATATACTTGGTATATGATATTGGTTGTTATGGTGCATACTTGAGGCATATTGTTGATACATTGGCACATATTGAATACTTGACATATGGTTTATTGTATGGTATATACTTGATGCATATCTTAGATGCATTGCAATATATATTTGGCACATGGTTTATGGATTATGGTTAAAGCATAACATGAGTGATATGGAACATGTTTGAGGTACATCTCATGGTACATGTTTTTGGCATATGCTTGGGGTATATGGTTGGTTGCATATAATTGAGGGTCCAATACATGATATGGTACAAGTTTTGTTACATGGTTGATACATGATATGGTATAGGTTTTGGTACATGGTTGATGCATGGTATGGTATAGGTTGTGGTACATGGTTGATGCATGGTATGGTATATGTTTTGGTACATGTTTAATGCATGGTATGGTATAGGTTTTGATACATGGTTGATGCATGGTATGGTATAGGTTTTGGTACGTGGTTGATGCGTGGTATGGTATAGGTTTTTGGTACATGGTTGAGACACATAGGTTGATGATGGTATATCAGTGACAATGATAGGTTGATGTGAAAGTAATAGTGACATGTTGATGTGATAGTGATAGTGATAGGTTGATGTATCAGTGATAGTGACATGTTGATGCGACAATGACAGTGACAGGTTGATGTATCAGTGCCAGTAATAGTTATAGGTTGATCAGTGATAGTGACAGTTAGAGTCTACACTTATATTTTAGGGAAACAAGATGTGACAAGGAAATGGGGTTGTAGCCTCCTTCTAGTTGAAGGTAGATAATACAGGGAGTTGGATCTTCCTTCAGGCTGGAACCTGTAAACTAGGGGATTGGAGCCTCCTTCCACTTGTAGCTAGATAATTCAGGGATTTGTATCTTCCTTTAGGTTGGATCCTGTAAATAGGAGTTTGGAGTCTCCTTCCAACTGGTGTTGTAGAATTGGTAAGTTGGTGCTTCCTATGAATGTAATCTTTATATATATAAGAAAACATTTCGTAGTTTTTTCCCATTTGGGTTTCCACGTAAATTTTGGTGTACTATGTATCTGATTTGATATTGTTGAATGGCATTGATTATGATTATATTCTCATGATATATTGAATGAAATTATACATGATATATTGTTGATAAAATTGAAGTTTATATATTTTGATTGAAAATTGTAAAAAGTGCTCATACCGATTCAGCCCCCCTCTCAGTATTCCAACACTTCACCACCTTGGAGTTGGATCTATAACAACCCTAGTTGAACAAATGTTTAAGGATTATTAAGTAAAAATGAATTGGGGGATTAATCGTCTTAATATGGTATTAATTAAACATGATAGGTATAATAATACTAATTAAATAATTATTAATTAATTAATGGTTGCAATTTGATTAATTAATTGATTAATTAACTACCTATTACATTTAATAACATGAGTATTAAATTTAATAGATTAATAAGTTATATTGTTTAAATTAAAAGGTTACGTACGCGGAAAGGGATAACTTATTAATTACGCGAGAATGAAATAATAAAGGAAAGGATAAGGGGCATTAACGAGGGGTAGGTAAGGAAGTAAATGCATGAGTCAGTGAAGGAGGAATATGGACGGAAAGGAGGTTTACGAGAGGATCATTCTACGGGAGATTGGGGATTGATTTTGGGGGGGCTCTTGGATTTGCAGAGGGGAGTGGAGTTTTGGAGTTGGATTGGATTAGTACAGGCACCGGTTTGCTGGAGGTTTTGGGCACGGGGGCTAGGATATCCATATGATATCTTGGAGCTAGGAAGTTGACCTAGTTGGCAGGGTGGAATAAGGTTTTGGGGAGTGTTTACACAATGCAACAGCGGTCAACAAGGCAAGCGAACAAACAAAGGGTTAGCATCAGACCCAGGTAACTTAAATTGTGTATTTGTTTGATTTTCTATAAGATTTTAATATTCGTTTTTAAATTACATGCGTATGTGCTCAAAATAAGGAATATTTGAATTTTAACTGTTTTGCTCAATTAAAAGAAATTACTGAATTTTCTGAAATTAATACTGTTACAATTCATGTAATTATTAGACGTAAAATCTATTCGGCCCCTACATATGGTATCAAAGAATATTTGTTTGAAATCTGGGCCTAAGGGCCAAAACTCCAAGTGCTAACTCTAGCCACGCTTAACCTGCAAACAAAACACAGAAATTTTAATAAAAAATAAAATAATAAAAAATAAAATAAAATAAATGCAATACGAATTTTAACTACTAGGGTTGTTACAACTCTGCACTCTCATGTACAGAGCCTGTAGCTACATCAAGAAATTACTATTTATGCAAACTACTGTCATCTCGTAGAAATCAATTGTGCAAAGAAAAAAAAAAAAAAACCATAAAGACATTGAAAGATAGACTCTATCCAAACCAAGCCTTTTAAGGCAGCATTTTAATCGATGTTGGAAGCATAGCCTGTTATTTATTATTTAAGTAATTATTTTCACAATAAAAAAAAAATTATTTTAAAATAGTCCATAAAAGATATTTGAATCATTCCTTCAGCGAAAAAAATAAATAAATCAGAACTTAAAATATAGAAAAACGCTTGCCTTGAAACTAATGCTTTTACTCTACATTTCCATACTTTTTGAGAACAAGGGAAGGAGGAAATATTCTACCGTTCCCTTTTTCTTCCACTCTTTAAAAGTCCATATTAAGCCAGAGATAATGAATAAAGTCTTCTGCAACTTACCAGGACAGTAGGTGCGACAGGGTCTACCGACACCATCATCCTCTGTATTAATATCATGGACCTCATTTGAACTATTTCCTTCATCCAAAGGAAATCGCGTACTGCTTTTCTTGTGAGATTTGACAGTGTAGTGCTTGAGAATTTTATTGAGTTTCTTAAATTCCACGTAGGAGACTCCGAGGATTCGATCCTGAAGCCTTAGCATGTAGTCACGGTACCTCTTGCAGAACTTCATAGCTGCTTCCTCTCGCTACACAGATAATTAACCTAAAATTGCTTTAATTTTTTTCGAATTACAACTATATTACCTAGAAATTATGTAAGTTAGTTTGTTTTTGCTCAATTTGGCCTGAACTAATGATCTTTAACCTAAAATTGCAACAATATTACCTAGAATTACAACTTAAGATGAAACTATGCATTTTAACTCTAATTGTGACAATTTGACCTGAAATTGGGCAATTTAAATTGAAATCGCTACAGATTGATCTTTAATTACGCTATTTAACACCCTAACTATACAGTTTACCTTGAAATGTAACTCACTATTTGCTTGCAGAAACTATCCTGTAAGTCTTTGGATCTCGTTTCTCTCCTTCTAAGATCTCGTCCACCGTAATTACAGATATATATATACAAAAGATGATTACAATATTTACAGAGTTGGCCTTTTAATCTTTTCTTCTTTCAGCCTTAGGATTTCAAGAAGAACACTGCAATATTTATAGCATCAGCCTTCAAATATTTTTCCACTTTTAGCCTAAGGTTTTCAATTCATGGAAAACGATGAACACTGAAATATTTTCCAGATGAGAAAATTCATATATTCGTCTTTTTTGAGTGATCTTTCCTCCAAAATCTCACAACAAATGAAAACAAAAGGCCACAGAAAAGAAATTTACCTTGAAAAATCCGTTGTGTCGAATAACAAAGGATCCTTGATCGATCGAACTGGTTTCTCGCTGCTTAACCTGCAAAGGCGCCATGAAGAAATTGCAATAGATGACACTGATATTATCAAAAGAAAAGCCACAAGAACTCAACAGTTTTACAAAAAACACCTGAAATATACATTTCTCTGCCGAAAAAATACATATGTATTCATAATTGTCTTCTGGTTATGTTGAATAGACAAGTATCTCGTCATTTGCAAATGAAACGAACGCAAGAATTAGACGATCATTCGAAAGATACCTCGAAATGCCTTAAATTTAAGCATCAGTCAAAACTACTCTAACAGAGCTGAGAAAAAATTGAAGACTAAATAATCAAACCTTTATAGATGGGGATTTCAAGAAATGCCTGTACAAAGCATGGCCAAGGACTCACCAGCCAAAATGATCATAGCATTAACCCTCAATGCACTAGTATGACATGAATTGAAAGGTGAGGATTTATAGGGATACGAAGCAATTGAAGCTAACTAACACGAATGCAGAGTAATGAAATGACAGAAAAGTTAAAAGAAGAACCTGTGTAGGCTCTTCATGTGCTCGCTATCCTCTCCTCCTACTCCTCTGTTCAAGCAAGCCAGACCAGACCAGCACCAGTGCCAAGAGCAGAGTGAAGAGGCGGCAGAGGAAAGAGGCGGAAGTGAGGCAGCGTTAGGGTTAAGGAACAACTTAGGTGTTTGGTACTGAGAGTCGGAGGCCTGGCACGTGGGCCTCATGCCAGAAGCTCGACCTTAAAGGCTGCCAGATAATGCCTCGTTTCTCATTAAGTATTAAGCACATTAAACTCTCGCCATTATATATATTTTTATATTAATGTTTAGTTTAATAGTTTATTTAAAAGTATTAATACGCCTTTTGAATAATTAAATTTTCATTTTTTTTTATTTGATTAAATTTTAGTTTTATAATTTATTTAAAGGTATTAATACGCTAGTGTAAATTTAAATTATTTAAATATATATATATATATATATATATAATTATGAGTTTTAATTTAAATAATTTAATAATATAGGGCTAAGAAAAATTTATGGAGTCCATGAGGATCGAACCCTGGACCTCCCCATCAGTCAAGTCTTTACAAAGTCCGCCCTGCCAATGCACCACACGATGTGACTTTTACAAATAATTTCACATATAAATACTTTAATTGTCATACCCAAGACCACCCACCAAGCGAAGCGTCTTAAGAAGAACACTAACACTGAAAGGTACATAGCGTTGGTGAACGTCAAAATGTGGCTGGCAGTTGTGGATAATTATTTAGATGCCACGGTTTAATCCTATTTAATCATTAAATGTGGTAATTATATAACCTTACAACATTTTTTTTTAATGTGATTAGGTAAATGTTAAAAAAAAAAAAGTAAACATGTTAACGAATGCCTTGATAAATGCAAGAAAGTTATGAACAATAAATCTGACCCATTCGATTTTGGAGGACGACTAAGAATATGCCAGCATCTTCAATGCATAGCCATCAGATAATGGTTTAAGGTTAAATAAGATTAAAAGATCATTAATTGTTCCCATTGTCAAAAGGTGTACGCCTTTCGGCGTAAATTAATAAACATAAGGTCGGAAGTCACTTTAATCAAGTTGTAAGAGGAAAGTTAAAAGGGCTTAGACTAGGACAAGTGGGAAGGAGGTGACATATGAACTAGGAGACTAAGCATAGGAAGTGGCAAGTATGGCGTAAGGCTAGCATAGCTGCAGGGCAAGGGAACTCATAGTTCTTTTCATAGGGGCAAAGAAATCAAGCTTAGACACTTAATCCTAACCCTAACCTAGTCAATCCCCTAATGGAGTAATGTCTGTTTACAGACAAGTAAAGAAAACTTACACCTAACCATGTTTCTAAGTTTAAGTAGCACCAATTTGAAACATCCTGGAACTCACCCTGAAAACTTTGGCTGATGTAGGTCAAAGCATACAGGATTGTCAGGACTCGAGGGAATCGAGGCAGGGGAGTGTCGTCGCAAGCACCGCCAGCGCCACCACCACCATCGCCCGAAATAGCCCCCATACTATGCTCGTTGGAAGCCATTAACAAGACTTTAAAGGGGTGACAAATGGTAGGGATTGAAGTGGAACCCCCACCATCTAGAATGGGTAATCTAGAAGCATCAAGGGATTCAGGGGGAGGACCTCCACCTGAAGACATCACGCGAGAATTGCAGAAGATCAAACTTCTGGAGTTTGTCGGGGGTCGCGCCAGTGAACGCACGGAAGCATGGTTGAAAGGCATGACAAGGTGTTTTGCCTTAAGGGACTATGCGTCCAACTCAAAGGCAAAGATCACCATTTTTCAGTTAAGAGATAACGCCTTGAATTGGTGGGGCAACTTGGAAAGACAACTGCACCTTACCCCAGACACAGTATCTTGGGAACTTTTCGAGGATAGGTTCCGAAGGAAATATATACCAACATACTACGAGGAACAACAGGTAGGGGAATTTCATGCCTTAGTACAGGGAAACAGAACTGTAGAAGAATATGAGATCAGATTTATGGAACTGGTCAAGTATGTTTCGTATATGGACAATGACCACCGATAGGTAGAGTGCTTTGTCTATGGATTGAACCCTAATATAAGAGCTATGTTTTGGATGTGGAAACCGTCTTCAGTAGCGGAAGAGGTGGAAAATGCACGTTACGCGGAAGAACACATGAACTTAACCGGGGGTACAAGACCGACATTTCCGCATTGCCCTGGATTCGTAGGAAAGGCCCCGAGGACATTTCCTAGGGGAGGGGGCTCAAGGCCACCGCAATATGGTAACAGAGTCATTCCAAGGACAATATATGCAAGGATTTCAATGGCAGCGAGTGCAGCATCTCGTTCATCGCCAACGGTGCAGACAGGTCCACGACCATCTCAGGGAATAGATAGTAGGGGCAAGGGTTCCAGGGGAAGGAACTCATTTCAGAGGCAGTCACATAACAATGCATAGGTTCAATATCGTGTTACCTGTTGGGGGTGTGGAGGACCCCATTACTAGCGTAACTGCCCAGAGTTACAATCAGGGTTCATGCATAGAGAAGGAAAGGCACCGATGGGGAGAGCAAGTAGCAGCCACCAGATTTACACAGCGGTTAATAACCGCCAGGCCGAACACTAATCCACGGTGGTGGAGTCATCAGGTACGCTAAATCATATCAATGTCAAGATTTTGTTTGATTCTAGTGCAACATATAGTTTCATTTCACCATCTGCATTAGAAAAGAGTGGGTTGGCAGCCTATGAGCACGATGACTTTAAACAAGTCGAGATGGCTTCGGGGGAAAAACAAGCGGTAGGACCTAGTGTCGATAATTGTATAGTAGACCTGGAAGTGTGTACTACCAGGTTGAAGGTATACGTCATTGCTCTCGGAGCATATGACCTAATCATTGGAATGGATTGGTTAGCAGCTCATTGAGGTTTGGTAGATTGTTTCGCAAAGAGGGTGCTTTGTGTCGATGATGAAGGAAGGCCAGTAGACATCCAGGGTGTATAGAGAAAAGTGTCGTTACACTTTATATCAACTATGAAGGTTAAGCGATGCTTGAGGCAAGGGTGTCGAATTTATATAGTGGAAGCAGTGAATGAAAGGAAGGGACCCTCATTGGATCAGTATCCGGTATTGTCAGAATTTCAAGATGTTTTTCCGAACGAGTTACCAGGGTTACCTCCTGAGAGGGAGCTTGATTTTACCATTGAGCTAAAACCTGGTGCAGAACCAATTTCCAAAAATCCATATCGGATGACAGCGCCAGAACTTTGTGAGTTGCAAATGCAGTTGAAAGAGTTACTTTACTTAGGGCTAATAAGGCCCAGTGTCTCACCTTGGGGCGCATCGGTAATTTTTGCAAAGAAGAAGGATGGATCCTTACGACTGTGTATAGACTACAGGGACTTGAACCGTGCTACAGTGAAAAATAGGTACCTGATGCCGTGAATAGATGACCTCTTTGATTAGATGAAAGGAGCAGCGGTATTCTCAAAGATCAATTTGCGATTAGGGTATCATCAGTTAAGGATTAAGGAAGGTGATATCCCAAAAATTGTCTTTCGAACTCGGTTTGGACATTACCAGTTTGTAGTAGTACCTTTCGGATTGACCAATGCACCAGCAGTATTCATGAGCCTCATGAACGGTGTATTCCGGAAGTACTTAGACCGTTTTATACAAGTCTTTTTAGATGACATCCTCATCTATTCCAAGAATAAAAGAGAACATGAGGAACACTTGCGAATAGTGTTGTCCTGCCTTAGAGAAAACAAATTGTATGGGAAGCTGTCAAAGTGTTCCTTCTTCCAGAAAGAGATCCACTATTTAGGTCATATCATTTCCGATGAAGGAATCTTTGTGGATCCAGAAAAGGTAAAGGCCATTATGGAATGGCCAGTGCCGAAAAATGCCCATGAGGTGAGAAGCTTCATGGGGCTAGCAGGTTATTACCGGAGATTTGTAGAAGGATTCTCAAAAATAACGAAACCCATCACCACCTTGCAACGCAAGGGGGTCAGGTATGAATGGACAGAAGAGTGTGATAGTGCATTCATTGATCTTAAGAGGTTACTAACAAGTGTGTCAATTCTACGAGTGTCGGATATGGAAAAGGACTTCAAAGTCTCCACAGATGCCTCGAAGCAAGGGTTGGGGGCCGTGCTAATGCAGGATGGAGGAGTGATAGCTTATGTGTCAAGGAAGTTGAATAAGCATGAAGAGTTATACGCGAATCATGATTTAGAGTTGGCAGCTGTAATGCTAGCTCTGAAACTTTGGAGGCAGTATCTTGTTGGGAAAATCTTTGAGCTCAAGATGGACCATCAAAGTTTAAAACATCTCTTCACTCAAAGAGATCTGAATGCCAGGAAAAGGCGATGGAGTGAGTTTATGAGTGACTACGATTTTGGTATATCATACATCAAGGGAAAGGAAAATGTGGTCGCAGATGCCTTGAGTAGGAGACCACATATCTTCTCCTTGGTAACCTTAAAGTTCAATCTGAGGGAACATGTGTTGACACAACTCCCAGGAGACAGTTGGTATTTAAAGGTTACTTCAAACCTCCAGAGCGGGAGGTAGTTAGACCCAAAGTATGAAGGATATAGTCTGGAAATAGATGGATTGTTAAGATATCGAGGAAGGATGTACATCCCTGAGAATGGGGATATTCTAAGCATCATACTAAAGGAAGCCCATAGAGCACTTTATTGTGTGCATCCGGGTGTGAAGAAGATGTACATAGATATGAGGAAGCTCTTCTTCTGGGTAGGCATGAAGCACGATGTAGTCCATTTCGTTGCCAAATGCCTGGAGTGTCAACAAGTGAAATCCAACCACCATCACCCAGCAGGCCTCCTACAACCACATGATGTCCCTATGTCCAAGTGGGAAGTCATCTCTATGGATTTTGTTGTGGGGTTGCCGCTCACATCCCATAGACACAATTCCATTCTTGTGATAGTGGATAAGTTGACCAAGAGTTCTCATTTTATTCTGGTTAGAGACACTTACGATGTCACTGATGTGGCATGTGTGTTTGTAAGAAAGGTCATCTGTTTGCACGGGATACCTAAGAATATCATCTCAGATAGGGACTCCAGATTCACTTCTAGGTTTTGGACAAGTTTACAGTCAGCGTTGGGGACTCAGTTGAACTTAAGCACAGCTTATCATCCTGAAACAGATGGACAGACTGAGAGATTAAATCAAGTCATGGAAAACATGCTTAGGATGTATGTAATGGATAATCAAACCCAGTGGGAGAAGTACCTACCTTTAGTAGAGTTTGCCTACAATAACAGTTATCATAGTTCCATTGGATGCCACCCTATGAAGATTTGTATGGGAGGCCATGCAGAATTCCATTGAGTTGGGATAGACTAGAAGACTGAGTAACTGTTGGGCCAGAATTGATTCAAGAAATGGAAGAACAGGTGATTCAGATTAGGCAGAGACTAAAGGAAGCACAGGATAGGCAGAAAAGTTATGCGGATGCACACAGGACTGACCGAATTTATGAAGTGGGAGACTAGGTTTTCATTCGTATCAGGCCTAATAAGAGTACCATACAGTTCGGGAAGGGGACAAAGTTGTCACCTCAGTTTATAGGACCATTCAGGTTCCAATAGAAAATTGGACCCGTTTCCTATCGTCTCGTACTGCCACCCCACTTGCATAAAACTCATAATGTATTTCATGTATCTGTTTTACATCATTATGTTGTTGATGAATCACATAAACTAAATTGGAAGGAATTGCAAGTATCGGACGTGGGAACCCTCATGGTAGAACCGTTACGCATATTGGACCATAGAGTCCGACAGCTCAGGAACCGTCTAGTAGACCATGTTAAGGTCCAGTGGGACAAGTATAGTCCAGGATCTGCTACTTGGGAAGATGATGAGACATTATGACGAGACTATCCCTCACTTTTTTGACCACCTCGAGAATATGTTTCTCGAAGGTTGGGTGTATGTAACACCACCTTTTGACTTAGACAGCCAGGATTACCTGAGGCCTATATACTTTATTTTCTAGACACATTGAAACTATTAAGTGATACACTTAAACTTTAAATTTATGAACTTTTATGAATGTTAAAATGTTATTGATGATGATGTATATGATGCGATCTACTACGTGAATGTAAATTTTACGAATGTTTAAATGTTATTGATGATGATGTA
>ML782283.1:112523-143386 GCA_009831015.1 Picea engelmannii
GAGAAATGTATATATATGAATATTCATAATTTCGTAACTAAACCACAGTTGTTTAAAATAACATTGTCGAACCCGATAATAGTAATTAAAGGATTTCTCAAACAATTGATTGGTTTGTTGTCTTTTATAAAAGACTAGTCTTTCTAACTGGATGGTATGCGTACATAAAATACTAAAGGATGACAATTTGATTATTAGTACATGCACGAGAATTGTATGTACTAGCTACACATGCAATTCTTGTACATATACACTAGTATGTATGAGTTTTCTTGACTTACATACTGATAATGTCGGTTAATTTTTATGAATGTGTGAACCGTGTTTCTTTTCCTTGTACCATAAGATACCTTAACTTTGGGACAAAGTTTCCTGAAGGGTGGGTGTATGTAACAACCCTAGTTGAACAAATGTTTAAGGATTATTAAGTAAAAATTAATTGGGGGATTAATCGTCTTAATATGGTATTAATTAAACATGATAGGTATAATAATACTAATTAAATAATTATTAATTAATTAATGGTTGCAATTTTATTAATTAATTGATTAATTAACTACCTATTACATTTAATAACATGAGTATTAAATTTAATAGATTAATAAGTTATATTGTTTAAATTAAAAGGTTACGTATGCGAAAAGGGATAACTTATTAATTACGAGAGGATGAAATAATAAAGGAAAGGATAAGGGGAATTAACGAGGGGTAGGTAAGGAAGTAAATGCATGAGTCGGTGAAGGAGTAATATGGAGGGAAAGGAGGTTTACAAGAGGATCATTCTACGGGAGATTGGGGATTGATTTTGGGGGGCTCTTGGATTTGCAGAGAGGAGTGGAGTTTTGGAGTTGGATTGGATCAGTACAGGCACCGATTTGCTGGAGGTTTTGGGCATGGGGGCCAGGATATCCATATGATATCTTGGAGCTAGGAAGTTGACCTAGTTGGCAGGGTGGAATAATCTTTTGGGGAGTGTTTACACAGTGTAGCAGTGGTCAACAAGGAAAGCGAAAAAACAGAGGGTTAGCATCATACCCATGTAACTTAAATTGTGTATTTGTTTTATTTTCTATAAGATTTTAATATTCATTGTTAAATTACATGCATATGTGCTCAAAATAAGGAATATTTGAATTTTTACTGTTTTTCTCAATTAAAAGAAATTAGTGAATTTTCTGAAATTAATATTGTTACAATTCTTGTAATTATTAGACGTAAAATCTATTCGGCCCCTACAGGATCTATATTTTCTACTAGATCCTCTACCACACCTTCTCTCCAATCCACCTAATTGGATTCTCCCTATGACACAAAATCTATCCATGTCATCATGCTATGTCCTGTCTCTGAAGAGTCACTACCTATGAACATACTCCTAGAATCCTCCTTCTCCTGATCATCCTGCATGGCCATCTCATACCATGAATCCTATCTGAAAGAATTGAAAGGATGGTCCTTCCCACCTGAACGTAAATTTTGATTGAGTCTAATTTTCTCAACCTTGTGAGATACCCTCTCCTTGTTCTTTGTCACTCTACTGCTTACCACTTCTCGCATAGGTTTTCTCTTTATCCTATACAAGTTTCTCTCTCTAACTCCAAAGATAGTTTCTTTTTCTAAGCTAGATCCTCTAGGATTTATCAACACCTTTCCATCCTGTAACACTACGTCAAATACCTTATTTTCAATCACTGAAACTAAGGTCACACTCCTCTTTATCTCTGACACCCATATCACATTTGTCACTCTCAATGTGCCTCCCGACTCCATTAGAAATGGCACTATTCCATATCCCTTCATTGCATGATTTATCCCCATACCAATTTCCACATGAATCTTTGAGCCAAACTCTATGAATCTCTCAAACACCTCTCGTTCTCATGTCATATGAAACATGGCTCCACTATCTATCAAACGTGCACCAACTGGTATGGTGCCCGAGGAAGATTGGGAAACAAGTAAGAACTATGTCTATTCAAAATTCTTGCAAATCTCATCCACTTGGTTATTTTTCATCACATCTACCTCTGGTTGGACTTCGCCCCCCCCCCCCGCCCCCCCCTCTTCATATGTGGAAATTGAACTGCATATTGTCCAAAATTGCAACATGCAAAGCACTTGACTTTTCTCATGTCCTTATTATTTCCATCTTGAGTGGTAGACTCTCCACTAGAAATATTCCTGAACTTTCACTTATTTTCTTGGCTAGACATAGAAATTTTCTCATCATCATTCTTATGTCGACCTCAATTATTCATCTTGAATTCCCTCCTAAACAAACTCATCCCACAACCTTGAACAATCTAGGAGATTCTCTCGTGCCATGATTCCTTTGATGAATGGTGTCCACTCCTTCCTAAATCCTGTGAGCAACATCCTCACCATATATGAATCATCCATTGTCTCCCCAACTAGAAACAGTTCATATCAAACTTATTGGATCTAGATGAGATAACTTTTCACCATATCTGATCCTGCCATCTTTGTCTCCCTAAGCTTCTGTCTCAACACCATTTTGTGATTCTCATTCTTGCTTTGAAAGAAACTCTCCAGAGCCTCCCACATGTCCCATGAAGTCTTCTTTCTTGATAAATGAGGGATCAAGCGATCCTTCACTCCATCTAGAATGATGTGTCTGGATTTCACATCCTTCTGATTATGGATGACTATATCTTCCACAAATGTTGGTGGAGTTATCTGAGTATTGGAAAATTCCTAGATCTCATTCTCCATCAACACTATCATGATTCTCTCCTTCCAAGGACTATAGTTGGAAACCCCATCCAACCTATCCTTGAATTACAATCCACTTTCCATCTCCAAGATCTAATTTGAGAACCCTCTATTGAAACTTCCGATGTATTGTCTTGTACGGACTTGTACACAACTGTCACCACTACAACTCGCATATGTATATGACTCGACCCACTAAAAATCATGTATGTACGCCACTATTACCACTATGACTTGTGTATACCATCGTACACCTGCAAAAACCCATTTTTTTTCTTTAGTATTGCTAATTCCCTGAATTTTGTCCTTTGATTTCTGCCTCTTGGTTATAGATATGTCAATATATTATTGCAAGTGTTGATATATGTGCTCTTGGTTTCTTCACTTCATATACTAGGCTCTAATACCATGTTGATTTTCCTTGGACTTCAACCCTTGGTATGCTCAAATACCATGTTGATATTTCCCCTACCCAACACCCAACACTTAGTTCAAAATAAAATCATTTTATCTACTAAAAGCATAGCTCAGTAATCAATTAAACATGCAGTAGACGCATAAACTAGGAAACCAAAATATTACACACAAGACACCACTATTTTCGGGTAAACTACCCCTAGAAAATCCCCAGAGGAAAAAGTAGTTCCAAGATGATTTTATTAAGGTTAAATCAAGGCTCCTATAACAAGGAAAATGGCCCACTAAGAGAAATACAACTACAGACAAACCTTGCCAAGTCTTCTATGTCGTACAACCCCTTAAAAACATGATTTTCGAGATGATTCTCCCCCTTTTGAACCGCATATGTACGTGACTATCTCCATTGTGACCCACATAAATGTACAAGAACTCATGTACAATGTTACCCTTTCCTTTTGCTTCTATCCTTTGAAACCCACATGCAGTTGCATCTTCTCTCTCTTCTCCTTGACCTGTATGACCTCTATATGGAACTCCTTCTCCACCTATCCAAGATATTGAATTAAGTTCCTTTGTGCTTCAACCCTCTCTACATCGACACTTGGATGAAATCTCTTCACCCAACCAGTGAGATCTCCTCAGTCTTGTGTAATAAAAAGACCTTATTTTCTTCTATACTCCTCTCATTAGAAAAATCCCTATTTTATATCCTATACCTTGGTCTCTCATCAAAGTGACTTCCTTTCAAAGTATCAATTGTATTGACTCCCTCAACACAATTGTTTTCTTCCTTTACCCTAACCTTTCTTTTATAATCATGTGTTACAATCTAATCTAATGTCTAAAGTGATCCATGGTTGGTATTACTTCTCACACCCACTTAAGATTTATATTACATGTTGCATGCTAAGCATGTTCTTTAAATAACTTAATTCACTAATAAAAAAACTTTTACTTTAATTAATTCATTTTTACTTTTGAGTAATTCCACATGCTAGACACATGCCAGTGCAGAATTACCTATCCGATGCTACCACTAACATCAACACCTAGGATGTTCTTTACATACCAAGTCTAAAGAATAATTTTCTCTCAGTCCCATTTATGGAGGATTGGGTTTTTTCCATCACTTTTTAGAGAGGGAAAGTAATCATACATCCATAGAAATATATCCCAAACATAACAATGATCATTGGGGTTAGAGAGTGACATTTATACAAGTTGCACAAAAATATTGGTCAGGATTTCATACATGATAGTTATATATCCTATGTGAGTTATGTCATAAGAGGTTGGGACACATACACTACAGAGCATTTTTTATTATGAGGGGGATTGTTACAGGTCTTCCAAAGTTCAGTATTGAGAAGTAGGGAGTGTGCAGAGCATGTGCACTTGGAAATAATGTCAAGGGTGTTTTTCCAAGAAATGAGAGTAGGTCCAATGGGATTTTGGATCTTATCCATTCAAATCTGAGTGGGTCAATGTCAATAGCATCAGTACAATGATCATCACACTATGTGACATTTATTGATGACTTTTCTAGGAAAATATGGATCTTATTTATGAATACCAAGGATGAGGTCTTCAGTAAATTTCAAGAGATTCAAGCTCAGGTGGAGAAATAGACAAGGAAGAATATCAAGGTCTCAAGGTTGAATAATATGGGAAAGTACACCTCCAATTACTTCAAGGATTTATACAAGAAGGAAGAGATAAAAAGGGAGTTGACAGTCTCATACAACCCTCAACAAAATGGGGTTACAAAGAGAATTAAGAATTAGTCCATCGTCGGTTATTCCAGGGCTATGATACATGACCAAGAGTTTCCCATGTTTCTTTGAGAAGAGGCATACAACATGGAAATATATGTGCAAAACATGATTCCTCACAGGATATTGGGGGAAAAGAATGTGGAGGAGGGATTTTTAGGGTTGAATCCAGAGATTCGACATTTGAGGATATTTGGTTTAGTGTACATCCATGTACCTGTGGATAAGAGGAGGATCTTTCAAGAAATAAGGGTATATTTTTGGGGTACAACAAGACCTCAAAGGCTTGCAGGATATTTTTTTTAGTGAAGAGAAAGACATTTGTGAGCAGAGATGTTAATTTCTAGGAGAACTTGGCATCAAGGAAATCTTAGGAGTGATGAAGGATGAGGAGTAGCAGGATCGAAAGGATGAGAAACAATCAACAATTATTACTTTAGGTGGGGAGGAGGATTTATCCCCTTCTAGTCCTACCAAGAGACTCAGGTAGATATTACAGACATTGAGGGATGTTGGTGAGGATCCTAGGAGTTGTTTAGAGAGCATAGGCCTCCAATGAATTTTCTGAACTATATAGTTCTTATGAGTAGCATCATTGATGTTGAGATTTCCATTTTTGAGTTGTTGATCCTTCCAGTTTTGAGAAAGAGAGAGATCATTAGGTTTGGAAAGATTCCATGGTATAGGATTACACCTCTATTATGAGGAATGATGTTTGGGACATAGTGTTGAGACCATAGGGGAAGTCAGTTGTGAGTTCCAAGTGCCTCTATAAGATCAAGCATGTTGTATATGGTATCATTGATAAGTTCAAAGAAATTTTTTTGGCGAGAGGGTTCATGCAGAAAGAGGGAGTGGACTACAAGGAGACATTTTCTCTAGTATCTAGGTATGCTTCTATTCAAATTTTTATATCTATTGCTTCAGTTAGGAGGTGGAAGATACATCAGATGGATGTGAAAACAAACTTCCTCAAAAAGATCATTGAGGAGGAAGTATACATAGAGAAAAATCAATGATTTGAGATACATGGAAGGGAGTCTCATGTGTGTATGCTTAAGAAATCCTTGTATGGACTCAAATAGGCACCCAAGGCATGGTATTCGAGGATTCACATATACTTGCAGAGTCTGGGCTTTACCAAGAGTGAGGCAGATTCTAACTTGTACTTCATACTTGTTGGGGAAGATCCACTCATCTTGGTTCTATACGTGGATGATTTATTTCACATGGGTGCATAGGAGCTTATTGCAAGGTGCAAAGAAGATTTATCTAGTGAGTTCAAGATGAAGGACATTGGATTAATGCATTATTTCTTGGGGTTTGAAGTATGACAGGTATCAAGAGAGATCTTCTTTGGTCAAGGAAAGTATGCAGTTGATATATTAAAGAGATTTAGGATGGAGGAATGTATACCGATGGCTACACTTATGATCACCAATCCAAAGAAGGTTATCACTTCAGATTTAGATTTGGTGGATCCCATGATATACAAGTAGTTGATATGGTCCTTGATTTATTTGGTCAATACCAGGACAAATATATGTTTTTATGTGAACACCTTGATTCAGTTCATGGTGGAGTCGAGGAAGGTGCATTGGATAGAAGTGAATCATGTGCTTAGGTACTTGAGAGGTGCAGTTGAGTATGGATTGAAGTATCTTGGATGAGATGGAGTGGAGTTGCAGGGATACTCAGAATCAGATTGGGAAGGGGGTGTAGTAGAAAGAAATAGCACCTCAGTGTGCTTCTTTTTCTTGGGATCAACAATGATTACTTGGTTCAACATGAAGTCAAATTTTGTAGCACTCAGTTTGGTTGAGGGAGAGTATATGGAAGCAAGTATGGCTAGCTATGAAGCAAATTGGATTGGTAAATTTTTGACATGTTCATTTGATCAGTAGTTGGAGCCTACGGTGATATAATGTAATAATTTGAGTTGTATCAAACTCTCAGAGAATAAAGTATTCCATGAAAATTCCAAGAATATTGAGATCAGATACCACTTAATTCAAGATAGGATCCAGAAGGGAGAATTAAAGCTTCAATATATTTCCATAGATGAGAATGTTGCAAATATTCTAACCAAATCCTTAGTGTAAGGGAAGTTTTTGTTCTTCATAGACAAACTTAGAGTGTTGTAGAATACCTTCCTCCCTAAGAGGGAGTGTTGATGTTGGTAGCATCATACAAGTATTTACGCATAGTTCTAAGTGTCTGACACGTGGAAATCATTGAAAACCTTCTACCTTGAGACTTTTCTTTAAAAAAATGAATTATTAAAGTAAAGTGTTTTTATCAATTAATTGAGTTATTTAAGGAAATGCTAAAAATTAGCATTTAATCTTAGCCATTGATCTCAAGTGAGGTGAGAAGTAGTCTCAACCATCAATCACTTTGGATATTGCGTTTAGGTCATAACTCTAAATTATAGAAGTGAGGGTAGGATGAAAGAGAAAGACACTTGATATTCTTGAAAGTAGAGAAGGAATTTTGGTCAGAGCTTGGATTACGAAGGATTGTGATTCAAGGAAATATTGGATAGGTGTATAAGGACTTCCATATAGAGATCGAGTCAAGGAGAAGAGAGAATAGAGACAATCACAAGTGGGTTTCAGTAGAGAGAAGCCATAGGAAAAGGTCAAGCTATATAGAATTTTTCATACAATCCTTGAGGTCATGTACATGGGTTTCAATGGAGAAAGTTACGTATACATGTGTTTTCTTAAGGAAATCCATGTACACCTTGAAAATCATGCCATATCTGGGTCGTACAACAGAGCATACTTTTCCAGGTTTGTCTACAATTGTATTTCTCTTAGTGGGCCATTTTCCCTATTATGGGAGCCCTGATTTTATCATAATAAAATCATCTCAGTACTATTTTTACCTTCAGGGTTTTTCCAAGTGTATCTACCCAAAAATATTGGTGTTTATGTGTGAATGATTTGGTTTCTAGTATTGCCTCTGCTACCTTTATTTGAGTTGAATATTCTAGTAGTGTATTTTTGGTTTGTGAGCTACTAATCCTATTTGCAGTAAGGAAATAACTATATAACAAGATACCTAGGTGTTGGAGTAAGGATTTCAACAATACTGCCACTACAACATATATTTTTCTCATCTAACTAATTTCTTCTCTAAATAGTTTAAAAACATACCCACTTGTATATCTTTTGCAATCAAGATCTCCAGCCCAATCTGCATCAACAAACCCATGTATGTCCAATGATTTCTCCAATATTGGTCTTCCTTGGTATCACAATACAGAACTATTAGTGCCACAAAAATACCTGGAAACCCTATTTACTATTGTCCAATGCTCCTTCTATGGTTTTGACATATACTTTCTCAAAACTCCCACTACATATGCAATTCCCAGTCTATTACGGACCATTGGCTACATCAAACTGTCAACCACACTAGAATATGGAACACGAGACATGTCCACTTCCTCTTTTTTTTGTCTTGGGACACTGTTCCACAAATAATTTTACACCTACGGGAATAGGAACCCTGGCCAATTTATATTCTTGCATATTAAACCTATGCAATATTGTCTCATAATATTTCCTCTAGTTTAACTAGAGTTTCTTGTTTGACTAATCTGTTTTAATTTTGATGCCCAAAATGAAATTTGCACCACCAAGATCCTTCATGTAAAATTTAGAGGAAAACTGAGTTTTCACATTCTGGATAATCTCCTTGTTTTTTCCTATTAGCAACATATCATCCACATACAATACCAAATAAATAATATTATCAATGATTAATTTGAAATACACATAGTGATAATCTTTTCTTGTTGTGAATCGAAGTCTGAACATATAAGTATCAAATTTTTTATACCACATCCTTGGTGATTGTTTTAACCCATACAAGAATTGTTTCATCTTGCATACTAGTTCTTTCTTTCCCTTCATAGAAAATCCTTATGGCTTCTTCATGTGGATTTATTCTTCTATATCCCCATGTAGGAATGTTGTCTTCACATCCACCTGTTCTTCTTCAAAATAAAAAGCAACAAGAACAAATAAAATAAATCTAATAGAAGTTAACTTGGCAACATGAGAAAAAAATTCACCAAACTCAATTCACTCTACTTGGGAATAACCTTTTTCTACTAACCGATCTTTGTGTTTCTCCACTTTTTCCTTCTGCATTCAACTTCTTATTAAAAAACCATTTTCTCCCAATGGGATTTATTCCATTCGACAACTCCACTAGATCCCAAGCCTCATTCTTGTCTAAGGTTGTTGTTTCTTCCACCATGGCCTTTTTCCAATGTTTTCCATCATATGAATCCATTGTCTCCCTAATAGTTCTAGGATCATCATTAGTAATAGACAAAACATAATTAAAATTAAAATTAGGTGGAGTATACCTTTATGGTTTCCTTCTTTCATGAACATATCTCCTCAATATTGGAGTACAAGGCTCTTCTTATTTTTATTCTTGTTCTTTTGTAAAGTTTGCTTCATTATCCATCAATTCAAACTCTATTTTATTTGGTTCTTGTTCCCTTGGTAGGACTTCCTATTTGACAACATATTTGATTTCTCTAAATACCACATCTCATCTATACACTACCCTCTTAGTTCCTGGGTTCCAAATATTATAACCTTTCAAACCATCTTTATATCCAATAAAGATACACTTTTCAACTTTTTTTATCTATCTTACTCTTGTTTAACTTTGGAATGTGAACATAAGCATCACAATCAAATACCTTGTGATGTGTAAGAAAGGGATTCTTACCGATCCATACCTCATGTGGAATCTTTTCATCCAGTATTGATGAGGTTGATTGACTGACCATGTAACATGCAGTATCCATTTCCTCTACCCATAATTCTTGTCCTAACCAGACACCACTGAGCATGCTCCTTGCATTTTCCATCAATGTCCTATTCATCCTCTCTACAACTCCATTCTTTTGAGGTGTGTATGGAGTATTCTTCGGCCTTTCTATGCCACAATTATTACATAATTTTTCGAATTCATTTTCGTATATTGCTCCATAATTATCCATCCTCAACACCCAAATTCTCTTCTATATCTAATTCTCCACAATATCCTTAAACTCTTTGAATTTGTCAAAGACTTCAGAATTTTTCCTAAGGAAATAAATCCATGTATTTCTTGAGAAGTCGTCTATAAATGATACATAGCACTCAAATTTTCCCAGTGATGGAACACACACATGTCCAAAAACATCACTACATACCAATTGTAAAATACCCTCTTCTCTCGTAGTTCCATAGGAGAATATTACAAAATTATTCTTCCCATATAAGCAATATTCACAGAAATCAAAATCCTAAGAGAAATTGGCCATACCTTCAACCATACCTTTACTGTGAAGTACTCGAAGACCCTTCTCTCTGATATTCCCCAGTATTTGATGTCGTAGCATAGTATTTTCTCCATAAACTGTAGGAGTTTTTTCTTCTTCATCTCCAATATCAGAAACACCAAAATGTTTTCACCCATCACTAAGAGTTATTTCCTGCAACTTTATATATACAATTCCAAACCAAACTTATTTCATCAACACCATTTCTCCTTGAACCATCCTACAGGTTCTATTTTCAAACTTTGTTTTTACACCTGGATCATCCATGTTTCTTACAAAAATCAAATTTCTGGCCAATCCTGGAATGTGCAGAACACTAGGGAGTGTTCTAATCCTTCCATCCATGAGCTTCAACTTGACTTTTCCTAGTCCTATGTTTTTTTTTTTCAATTCATCTTCTAGGAAAACATCACCTTCATGATACCTTTCATATTCGTAGAACCACTTCCTGTGGGGAGTCATATGAAAGGTTGCACCTAATTCAACCATCCATGTCTCATGATTTGCATGTGTGCTTCAATAAGCCAATTACATATCCCCTCCTTTTTCCGCAAATGTTTTTACTTCTGTAGAAGGAGAATCCCCATATCCATCCCCTCTCTTAAAACGTTTCGATCTACATTGTTTCTTGTAGTTCCCTTATTTTCGACATCTTCAGCATACCTCTACAAATTTTTCAAAATATTTAGATCTTCCCTAGATTTATATCTCCCACTTAAGGAATTAGATATATTTATTTCTTGGGAGCATCCTCTTGAAAATAAAGCATATGCTCTCTAGATTTCCATATTTTTCCACCTCATCTCCTCTAATAAAAAGGATGATACCACATCATCAAATGTTAAAGTAGTTGTGTTACTACCTATGGCCACAACCAAACTATCCCATGAATCTCATAAAGAGAACAATAAACTAGTACACATATCTTCATCATAAATATTAATATCAACATACAATAACTAACTTACCATAATATTGAAGGCATTCAAATGATCTGTCACCAAGTCTCCATATTTCATCCTCAAGTTGTACAGATTCTTTCATAGGAACAATTTGTTTACCAACGAATTAGACTAATACAAATCCCCTAACTTATCCCATAATTCCTTGGTTGTAGATTCCCTTGAAAAATTTAGTAACACTGAATCTGAGAGACACAACTGGATTGTTCTATTCTCTTTCTGATTCAAGTTTTCCCAACCTTTTGTTCACGTTCCTATAGGCACAATACTTTTATCCACAGTGATCCAATGGTATTTTCCATCAACATATATTCCATAGCTCAAAACTTTTCCTATTGAATTGTTTGTCTCTATTTATGAATTGCTTGCGATTTCTTTTCACTTGAAGAATCGATACCACAAAGATCCCACTGTAACAATTTTTTTCACAGACCCAAGAAAAATAATTAGCCACAAAGGTGTCCCCCTTAAGAGAATAACTTCTCTAATACCAAATGTATATTTTAACCTTGTACAATTAATTATTGCAAATAGATTCTTAATAAAAACATAAAAGATACAATGGAAAAAACACACATTACATAGAAATTTTACCCTAGAAACCCAAACCAGGAAAACTGAAAACCTATTTAGAGACACACCTATAAATGTTACTTGAATTACTTTTGTATGTCTCCTTTGTTCTCTAAATTTTTCACAGTTTGAAGAGTCCCAGAAAATAATTTATAGTGAAAATTCCAAGCCGACCTATTTGAAATTTTTTTCAGGAGCATTCAAGAACCTTAACTTACATAGTGCATATATCTTAAAGTATAGTGAGAAAACCTATGAAATATGTACCACATGTACAACACGATCTCTCCTCTTTTTCTACAAAGTTTCAAGGTCCGAAACATCCCAGAAACTAAGTTATAGAAAATGTTCCTATCTTCCGTATTTGAAACTAATTTCAGAAGAATTCAAGAAACCTAAACTCCATAGGGCATATCTCCGAACTTATAGAAAACCAACATATGAAATTTGTATCAAATGTACACTTATATCTCTTCTCTATCTTTGAAAAGTTTAAATATCTGAAACATCCTAGGAAATAAGTGATAGGGAAAGTTCTAAGCTGACATGTTTGAAACTGATTTCAATATACTTCAAGAACCCTAACTTCCACAGGGCATATCTATGAAACTATAGTGATCTAGCATCTAATTTTTTTACTATAGGTACATGAATATATTTTCTCTATATTTGCAAAGTTTCAGGTTTTGAAACATACCATGAAATAATTTATAGCAAAATTTCCAGGATGACCTGCTTGAAACAGATTCTAGAAGCATTCAGGAACTCTAACTTTGATGGGGCATATCTTTGAAATCATATTGAACCAACATCTAAAATTTGAACTACATGTACTTCAGGATATCTCCTTTGTATATTTCAAATTTCAGGGTCTAAAATATCCAAGAAAAAACTTATCACGAAAATTCCAAGATGACCTGAAACTAATTTCGCAATTCAATCTTTGCTAATCTATTTTTCACACGCACACTTAATTTCTCTTAATTATTTCTCTTTTTATACTTTTTTTATAACCCTTCATGAAGGGACATGTCTCTTAATTAAATAATTAATTCCCAATACCATGGGAAAATACTCCAAACACCATCGGAAAATACCCCAAACCCATGGGTTTGAAACCACCATTTCACCTTTTACTTTTTCACATGCACCCCTTTTTCAATATACTTGTAGACCTATATATAAATCAATTTTGGAAATGATGTGTTTATTGTAATGTTGTAATATGACATTAATGACACCATTAATCCTTTGACATCAATGATAATAATTCCAAAAATCTCCCCTTTGTCATTGATGGCAATCCTGCAACGAAACAGATACTCCACTAGGCATAGAAAGAATTATCCCCCTAGTTGAAACTTGCCCAGGAATACAGATAATTATTCGCCTGTCTACAAATATCCAGGAATATAGAGATTNTATTTTAAACTCTCCCCCTTTGAAATCAATGGTAAAGGGATGTTTCCATTGAACTTGTTCTTCTCCTTAAGCACTCAATCAAAACTCCAGTCAATTGTCACGTTGGGTCGATCCTTGACCCACCACTTCCAAAACAATCATCAATAAGTAAGAGGAATGTTTCACGACTATATAGAGTTGAGTTACACAATAACTCCTTAAATAATAGGAGAGGCTCCTTAAATAATAAGAGAACCTCCTCCATTTAACAATGAAGCTCTGTTTTTAGAGAAACCTTCCAAATTAGCCATGTGTGCTCCCAAGATCTACCTTCTAGTAGTTAGAATAGTTCTTAAGGAACTCACTTTTATACCAATTGTTGAGAAAACACTTATATTGAGAGGGGTGGGGAGAATCAGTATAAGACAATTTTTTTATTTTTCAAACATTCATCAACCATAAGAAAATAGTCACATATGAGATTTGTTAATTGCAGAACATGGAACACAAGATTTACATGGAAACCCTTTCGGGAGAAAACCACAAAAATTATATTTATAATTCTTTATAGGAACCAACCTATAGTTACAAATATTTGTAGGCACTAACCTATTGGAAACACCAATCCCCACTGGTACAAATCCTGGTAGCCACCAACCTACTCTTATATATACTTGTAGACACCAATCTACTGGAGACACCAATTCCTTCCACTAAGAATCAAATTAGTAAGAGACACCAATTTATTTGTTTGAGTGGCACCAACCTACTCTTACAGATATTCATAGACATCAATCCCCACCACTAAGCACCAACTTAGAAATAGACACCAATCTCTTTGTGTGAGCTGCACCAACCTTCATCAACTTTACTTGCTACTTCAACCTTCACCTGGTTTTCTTCTTTCTTCTACCTTCACTAAGTATACTCACTTCTTCTTCTTCTTTCCCTAGGTCTATGCACTATTTCTTCCTTTACTAGGTTTGACCAAAATTTGAATTTCCAAATGGTAACTTTCTCAAAGATTGTTGTTTTGGGTCTCTTCCCAAGAATAAACTTGTAAATCATTCCACCTATCCAATTTTGCAAAAATGATTCTGAAATTGTTACCAAAGGTATTTTTGTATGTCTCATCTATTCTTTGAAATTTTCACAATCTAAAGAGTCCCAAGAAACAAGTTATAGTGAAAATGCCAAGCTAACTTGTTTTAAACTTATTTCAGGAGCATTCAATAACTCTAATTTCCATGCAGAATATCTATGAAAGTATAGTGAAACAAACTCTAAAATTTGTATCACATGTACACAAAGATCTCTCCTCTATCTTTGAAAAATTTCAAGGTCTGAAACATCCCCAAAAATAATTTATAGTGAAAGTGCCAAGCCGACCTGTTTGAAATTGATTTCAAGAGCATTAAAAAACCCTAACTTCCACAGGACATATCTCCAAAAGTATAGCAAACCAGCATTTGAAATTTGTACCAAATGTACACCACGATCTCTCATATATCTTTACATAGTTTCAAGGTCCACAACTGATCCAGGAATGCTCACATATGTCTAAGAGGATCCAAAATGCTCATAGGGATCCAAAAAGGGTCAGAAAAGATCAAAATTTGACCATCTCAAACGTTCGATAGAAGAACATCATTGTGAAGAGATAATCATCATATTTCCAATTGCCCAAACGAAAATTCAAAAAGAGCATGTATGAAAAAGTTATGGCTGGTCAAATTTTAGGTCAACCAGGGAAAAAGTAAACCTTGAAAAGACACGTGGCAAGCTCAGAGAGACACACATGGAAATATCACAGGTTAACAAGGGGTAACTCCAGGGTGACATGGCACATGCAGGTTGATGTCACATGATAGTTGGCAGGTTAAGTTGGCAAGTAACTTCAGGAATCCAAGTGGTCCAATGATGTAATAACATGTTGTATAGGAGGGCCATTGAGAGGTCGCCACATGGTGACCTCCCATTTCCCAGTAATAGTTATGTTTTGTAAAACTTATGGAGTCTAGGGGAATCAACCCCATGAACTCCATATCCACCAACACCTTAACAAAGCTCCCACAACCAACGCACCACACAATGGTACTTAACAATACTATAGAAATTTTTATATTTAAATTTATGTAAGATTTGATATGGGGGGAGAAAGGGGCCAAGGGATAGCCCCCAACCCCTGGTCTTTGTAATATATCACACGATCGATACTATCCACTTGGGGGGGCTAATGACTATGTGCACAAGAGTTTTAGTATGCCATATATGTATATAATACATGGAATATATATATTATATACATGCCATATATTATATAACATTTTAACCATGTAACAAACTATTGCCAATGGATATCGTTATTTTCATAACCATAAAACTAATATAAATTCCATGGAAGTAGATGGAACTCACAACCTCCACTATATTTAGTGGACGGTTTAACCGTTGTACTATCCACCCATATTTAGTGGAGATTCCTCTAATTTTAGAATAAGTTGCGATGAAATTTGGATTTGGTTATAGAACCAAACAATTCGCATTTAATGCATGCCAAAAAATTTGGGATTTTGTTAAGAGGGACAACCTATTTAATGGCACACACCCCAATTCCATGGGTAACATAATTATATGCATATTTTTTCTCATAAAGCATGCCAAGAGTACGAAGGGTACAAGGCTACACCGTAAAGCATGTCAAATGGTACCTTGACGTAATTTCAAGTCTTTTATATCCATTTTGCACGATTTTTCACCAAGAATTCAATGATGCACTATGTTTATGCATTTGAGCAAAGAAGGGAAAAGGTCATTGTATTATTTTTTGTACCAAGAGGATTTCGGGGCATTGTAAGCATAATATATCCAAATTTATACTCATTTTTCTCATTTTTTCAAGAGGAATGCAAGGGTGATGTCCTTTTCTGCACCAGAGTAGAATATTTGAAATCCCTCTTCAACTCTTGTATTGTAAATTCATTTTATTGTAACTAAATAATTTGAGCATTAATAAGGTGATTCTGCATTTGATTATGTAAGATGGATTATGCAAGTTATGATCACTAGTTAAAGTGTTTGTTTGAGTAATATAAATCACTTCCATGCTATAATCATTGTCAATAAAATATTTTGGAATAAGAAAGTGGTGTTGAACTTAGTGATATTTTCAGATAAAGTGTTGTATAGGTTCTATCCATTTTTGGATCAAGTGGTATCAGAGTTGGTTTGACAGGTGAATGCTTACAGGGGCTAAACAAAAGTGTGGTGAAGGTAAACTTGAGGTTTATAATCTTTAAATTGGTTCAAGGAGATTCACTAGAAAAGAAGAGATGGTTACACAAAGGAAAATAGGTCCTTATGAATCTGAGAATGATTTCTTCAATGCCTTTAATCAAATGAAGGAAATGGTGGAAGATCTCTACAGTGAGAGAGGATTACGAAAAGGAAAATGTTTTGGACAAGTTAATAAAGAAGATTATCTTCCTCCTTCTCCACCTCCTTCAAAACCTCCTTATTCATATCATTCCACTTCCTCCCTCATCTCCTCGTAAGAAAATTCCTTCAAGGAAGCCATTGTTAAATTTGGGTGGCAGAGGTCTACAGTGAGAGAGGATTATGAAAAGGAGAAAGTTATGGACAAGTTAAGAAAGAAGATAATATTCCTCCTTATGCACCTCATTCAAGACCTCCTTCTTTATCTCCTTCATCTTCTTCATCTCCTTCCACTTCCGCCCTCATCTCATCGTAAGAAAATTTCTTCAAAGATGCCATTGTTAAATTTGGATGTCAAGTTTAACTTCCCCATGCATAATGGTGAGTCTAATGCAGAGAAGTTAGAAAATTGGAAATTTTGAAAAATGGAAGTTTATTGTCATGTTTAGTAGATTGATGAAGACGAGGTAAATATGCAATTGGCCTCTCTTCACCTTGAAGGTACAATGTTGATTTGGTGGGAAGGTAAACTTCAAGAAGGTATCCAAAAGAGAAGTAATATTCTCTCTTCTTGCTTAGAATTCAAAGATGCATTAAGGAAACAATTTTGTCCTTTGGCATATCGACAAAAGGCAATTATGGAATGGAAATATATGAGGCAAGGAAAAGGACAAAGTGTGCATGATTTTACTGAGGAGTTTAGGAAGAAATCATTGGCTTTAAATATTACATTAGATTCTACAGAAACCCTTCTGAAATACATTGGTGATTTTCATGGTTACATTCATCATACTCTTCTTTTGTTAAATCCCACTAATTTTGATGAAGTATGTGTTCAAGTTGTGCATCTTGAGTCAAAGGGGAAGGATGCTAAACATGGTTCCTCCAAGGATTTTTCTCATCAAAAGGGAGGTAAGAACAAGGGAAAAGAGAAACATGGAGCTACAATAAAGAAGGAAGAAGCAAATCTCACTTGTACTCATTGCAAGAAAAACAAGCATGATGAAGATCATTGTTGGAAGCTGCATCTTGAATTAAGGGCTAAAAAGTATGGAGGCAAAGGAAATAAAAAGGTTGTTGTCACAATCCAATAAGATTTTGGATCTAAATCATGTGATGAGACATGAATCACAGTTGTAGGTGTTGTGAATTCAAGCAAGAATTTGTCTATGATGTCTACAAAAGCAAGTGAAGGATATGATTTGGAATATAATATTGAAATAGTCAAGTTATCTCCTAGTCATGAAGTGTTTCAGAATTCTACAAAGTTTCCACATGAAGGTCACTTGCATGTAATATTTCCAAAGATGATAAGTGACATATATTTTACTAAGAAGAGAAGGAATGATGTTAATTCATTTTCAGTAACATCTATATGTTCACTACTACTGTTGATATGTTGTGCATGACCAGTACTGGAAAATATGAATGGACATATATGTGTAAGTCTGAGAATGATTTATTATGTTAGCAACATTATTTAAGCCTTCATCCTTGTTATTCTGTTGATTGTAATGAGTCAAGTGGTCCAAGCATGGGGAAGAGACACAGGTCAAGTGAAGAGGCATATTCCTCATTTAATGTTTGAATGAAAACCTTTTGGTGGTCCAAAAGATTTCCATTGGAGAGGAATGATCCACGAGGATCCAAGAACACTCACAAAGGTCCAAGAGGATCTGAAATTCTCACAGGGATCCATAAAGGATCAGAAAAGATCAAAATTCAACCGTCTCAAAAATTTGAGAGAAGGAAATCATTGTGAATATCTCATCATCCACTTTCCAATGGTGCAAATGGAAAGTCAAACGAAGTTCGTATGCAAAATTTATTACTGGTCAAAGTTCAGGTCAACCAAGGAAAAAAGTCAACCTTGAAGAGACACATGGCATGCTTAGAGAGAGACATGTGGAAGGACCATAGGTTGACAAGTGGAAGCTCCAGGGTGATTTGGAAGGTTGAGTTGGCAAGTACCTCCAAGAATCCAAGTGGTCCAATGATGTAAAGATGTGTGGCATAGGAGGGCCAATGAGAGGCTGCCACATGGTGAATTCCCATTGGCCAGTAATGGTTATGTTGTATAAAACTTATGGATTTCGGGGGAATTGACCCCATGACCTCCATATCCACCAATTCCTTAAAAAATCTCCCACAACCAACACACCACACATGATTTGATATGGGGGGAGAAAGGGGTCGAGGGCTATCCACCAGCCCCTGGTCTTTGTAATATACCACATGACCCATACTATCCGCTCGAGGGGGATAATGAATATGTGCATGATAGTTTTATTATACCATATACGTATATAATATATGACATATATATATATATATATATATATATATATATATATATATATATATATATATAATATAACAGTTTAACCATGTAACAAACTATTGGCAACGGATATGGTTATTTTCATAACTATAAAAATAATATAAATTCCATGGAAGCAAATGGAACCCATGACCTCCACTATATTTAGTCGATGGTTTAGTCATTGTACCAACCACCCATATTTAGTGGATATTCCTCTAATTTTAGAATAAGTTGCCATGAAATTTGGATTTGGATATAGAACCAAACAAATCGCATTTAATGCATGCCACAAAATTTGGGATTTTATTAAGAGGGAAAGCCTATTTAATGGTGTGCACCCTAAGGCCATGGGACATACATTCCAATGCATGGGAAACATATTTATATGCATATTTAGTCATGTAAATCATGCCAAGAGTACGAAGGGTACAAGGTTACACCGTAAAATGTGTCAAATGGTACCTTGATGAAATTTCGAGTATTTTATATCAATTTCGCACGAATTTTTTCCAGGAATTCAATGGTGCACTATGTTTTTGTATCTGAGCAATGAATAAAAAAGGTCATTGTATTATTTTATGTTCCAAGGGGATTCTGGGGCATTGTAAGAAGAATATAGCCGACTTTATACTCAATTTTCTCAGTTTTTCAAGAGGAATGCAAGGGTGATGTATTTTTCTACATCAGAGAAGCATATTTGAAATGCATCTTCAGATCTTGTGTTATTCATTATTTTTATTGTAATTGAATCAGTTGAGCATTAATAAAGTGATTTTCCATTTACTTATGTAAGATGGATTATGCAAGTTATGATAATTAGTTAAAGTGTTTGTTTGAGTAAGATAAATAACTTCCATGCTATAAGAACTGTTAATAAAATATTTTGGAATAAGAAAGTGGTGTTGAACTTAGTGATATTTTCAGATCAAGTGTTGTATAAGTTCTATCCATTTTCTGATCAACAACATCCTAGAAAATACATTATAGAAAAAGTGCCAAGATGACCTGTTTGAAATTTATTTCAGGAGCATTCAGGAACCCCAACTTCCATAGGGAATATTGTTGGGACAAGGGAAGACCCGGGGTTCACTCCAAGAGCGCACCAACAAGCCCTAGCTACTGGCCTTTTCAGCAACACCTGCAAAGCAGATGCAGTCTCACCCGAAGCAACTAAGAGGGGGATTGCAGGACATCGATGTCTACAACCAGAGGAATATCAAGTGGAACTAATACAACAATAATGTGGCATTCATGTGTCACTTATCAACTAGATCTACTCTGCGTAGCTATAGATCTGATCTAACACAATAATGAAAATGGCAGCATAACAATGACAGGAATCCAGGCATCAATCACACATAAAACACAAAATGTGCGGGGTTCACCCTCTCTCTAGGGCTACGTCCACAGAACTGTGCTTATGATATATTAAGATAAATCTTACAGTTCTGATCTGCGCTCTGGCCAGCAGATCCTCTCTCTTCTTATCTCTTTCTCTCCCCTTCCTGCGCACCCAGCTGCAAGATCTGATCTTCACACCCAACTGAAGATCTTACAATACTTGAAGGCTCTCACTCTCAACACTTCTCTCTCTCACAGTAAAATAATCTCTCAATCAACCAAAATCAATAACAATACCCAATGCTACTACTCCCTCGACCTAGGTCCTCTCGACCTATATTTATACATTGTAGTCCCTCACCGACAACCTTAGGCCAAAAACTAGGTTTCAAAACCCTAATTACCCAAAACCCTAGGTGTCTAAAACCCTAGGTCAACTTGACCCGCGTTTTTAGGGCTTCTCCAGCCTGTCTTTCCTTCCTCATCACATGGTGCTCCAAAGCATCCAATAGTGTCTTTCTCTGCTTGTTGAGTTGTCCACGATTATTTTCTCTTATTGATCTGTTATCCCTGATATCCTCATTCAACGAATTTCTTTTCTGTACTTCTCTCCATCTTTTCTGCTCTTTTTCTTACTTCGACCCAGTGATAGTCACTGTGTTTCTTGTGTAGTTCTCGTTTTACCTTTTCTTCCTTGATCTTCGCTTCCTTCCATAACCAAAGGCCAACAGGCCCCCAACACTCACCTGTGACTCGTCCCGAGGCACTTCAGTTTTGATCCTTCCATGTCACTTCAACTTTGGACTGCAAAGTGCAGCCTTTTCTTCTACTCCATGTCTCCTTCCCATCCTTTTCCAGACTGTCTTTTATGTGTCTGGTAGCCAGTTTCAACTTCACCTGGTACCTAGACACTTTTCTTCCTTTCTTTTACTGAGAGCTGCGAGGCAACTGGTTGTCATAGTACAACTTCAACAGACTCCCATTTACTAGTCCCTTTTTCCATTCTCCCTTCAATGTCTTCAACTAAGCAGCTCCTCCTTTTGTAACATAGGCGATCTCATATGGTCTGAGCCAATGCGTTCTAAAATTCCCTGGATGTTTTATGAATTTACTTTTATACACCAGTACTAAATCACCTTGCTTAAATGCCTTCTTATTGATGTGTCTGTCATGATAAGCCTTCTCTCTTCCCTTTTGTACCTACTGATGGAATATTGCAATAAATCTATCTTCTTCTAGTTCAACCAGTTGGGCAAGCCTCTCACGAACAACGCCAGTATCATCCATGTCTGTAAATGTAGCAATTCTTAAGCTTGGTACCAAGTATTCCATCAGGACAACAACTTCAAGACCATAAACCAACTTGAAAGGGGTCTGCGTTGTTAATTTCTTGCAAGTGGTTCTATAAGCCCATAGTACTGTTGGTACTCTTAAATCCCAGTCATCCCTGTTCACTCTGCAAATCTTTGTCAATGTTGTCTCCAAGATTTTGTTGAATGCTTCAACCATTTCGTTTTCTTATGGATGGTAAGGTGTACTCTTCTGATGGTGGACTACAAATTCTTCAGTCAGGGCTTCAACTGTCTTGTTGATGAAATGAGTGCCTTGATTGCTCATAAGGGTCTTTGGGCATCCAAACCTAGTTATTATGTCATCAAATATAAAATGTGTGACTGTAGTTGCACTACAATCCTTGAATTCTCTTGCTTCAGCCCATATAGTCAGGTATTTTGTCACAGTGATAATATACCTTGCTCCTGTGTGCTTTCCTAGTGGGTTTATAGGTCCCACGAAGTCAATGGTCCACTTTTCAAATGCTTGTAGGGTCATCTATGGTGATAGTGGAATTTTGTCTCTTTTGGATGGTTTTCCAACTCTCTGGCATACATCATAGGCTCTAGTATACTCTTTAGCATATTTGTGTAAAGTAAGCCACCAAAGGCCAGCTCATAGAACTTTCTACGCAGTTGCTTTGCCTGCGTAATGTCCTCCTGCGATGCCTTCATGAGATTTTGCGAGGATCAGTGGGCGCTCTGCCTCCATCACACATCTTCTTAGTATCTCATCAGGTCCCATCTTATATAGCTGACCAGCTATCCGTGAAAAGTCTGCAGCGCGCACCACCAACTGTTTCTTCTGGGAGATTGTATACTCACTTGGAGCCATTCCTGTTGACAAGAATTGGACTATGTCTATGAAGTGGCCATCCATCTTCCTGATGGTGAACATTTGTGCATCCAGTAATGTTTCCTCCAGACTGGTGGGTTCTTCTCCATGTTCCAACCTCGACAGGTGGTCAGGTCCCATATTCATTCTTCTTAGCTTAACTATTATCTCAAAATCTTATTCTTGAAATAGGAGAAGCCATCTGCATATTCGCCCCCCCAACACTAGCTTGTTGACCAGGTACTTCAACACAGAGTGATCAGTAAACATTTTAAAGTGTCCTCCTAGTAAGTAATGGCGGAATTTTTGTAGCATGTACACCATGGCTAATCCTTCTCTCTCTGTAGTAGTGTAATTGATTTCAGCTGTAGATAGCTTTCTGTTGGCAAATGCTAATGGATGATAAATGTCCCCTTCTCCAGGTTGTGCTAGTACTGCTCCTAATGCAATGGAAGATGCATCAACATGCACATGAAATTCCTTTCTCCAATCTGGAAAGACCAGAATAGGCGCAGTCACCATATTTTGTTTCAGTGTGTCGAAGCTCTGTTGGCATTCTTTTGTCCAACCAAACTGACAGTCTTTCTTTAATAACTTCTCCATTGGTGCAGTAATCTGAGCATATCCTTTGATAAATTTCCTGTAATAGCCAGTATTTCCTAGCGCAGTGTGCAATTGTTTGACTGAGGGAGGAGGTGGCAAATCAACTATAATTACAACTTTGGATGGGTCCACTAACAATCCTTGCTTGCATACAATATGACCTAATAATACTCCAAATGGTGAGAAGAAGATGCACTTCTTCAAATTCAAAGAAATTTGGCATTGCCTACATTTATCCAACATTAGCCTTAGACATTCAATATGGTTTTTCAACAAACTAAAAACAGTCCAATCATCAAAATAGGATTCTAAAACTTTATGCAAAAATTCTTTGAACGCTTCGACCACCACCCTAGAAAAGATGGTTGGGGAATTCTTTAGTCCAAATGGCATCATTGTGTATTGGTAGGATCCCCATTCTGTAGAAAATGTGGTCTTGTGGTGGTCATCCTTGGCAATCCAGATTTGATGGTATCCTAAAAACCCGTCTGTAAAAGAATATACCTCTTGGCCTCCCACATTATCTAATACTTCATCTGTGAATGGTGTAGGGAAGGGGTCATGTAAACAGGAATCGTTCAACATTCTGAGGTCCACACATATTCTGATCTTGCCTATCTTCTTGTCTTGTACTACCATAGGGATGATCCACTCCGACTCTTCTTGTCTTGTACTTTAGTTATTGTATGTAGATGACATGCTTGTTGCAGGCACTAATAAAAATTCGTTCAAAATAAAATTATCTAATTCATTTGTGATGAAGGATTTGGGTGTTGCAAAGTAAATACTTGGTATAAGAATAACAAGAGACAAGAAAAATTGAAAATGAACATTGTCTTAGGGTGAGTACATAGAGAAAGTGTTGGAAATATTTAAAATGTAGGATGTGAAACTAGTTAGTACACCTTTTGGATAGCCATTTCAAATTGACTAAGGATATGTGTCCCAAGACATAGGAGCAGATAGACTACATGTCCAAACTTCCATACTCATCAATAGTTGAAATATTGTTGTATGCAATGGTGTGAACAAGGCCAAATATTTCACATGCAGTGGGAGTTGTGCATAGGTATATGAACAATATAGGTAAAGAGGATTTGAAGGAAGTAAAGTGGATTCTTAGGTATTTTAGAGGGGCTACTACTCATGCATTATGTTTTGGAGGTTCAAAGATTGTTCTACATGGATATGTTGATTTATATATGGTAGGTGATATAGATAGCAGGAGGAGCAACACAGGGTATGTTTTTACTATAGGTGAAATAACAATAAGTTGGATTTCAAAATTGCAAAATGTTGTTGAAATTTTAATAATGGAAGTAGAGCATGTTGTTGCTACAGAGGCTAATAAAGAGATGTTTTGGTTATATAGGTTTATGGAGGAATTTAGAAAGAATAAAGACAATAGCAGGTTGTAGAGTGATAGATGGAGTGTCATTCATATTGAAAATAAGTCAACCTTCCATTCTAGGACTAAACATATACAACTCAGGTACCATTTAATCTGATCATCTTTAGAAGATGGATAGTTGAAGCTGGAAAAGATACACACTACCCAGAATCCTCGAGAGATATCAATGAAGATAGTAACCAAGGAGAAACTAATTTCCTTCTTAGTTTCAGTTGGAATTCAAGTATGTTTGTAAAGATGAGAAAATTTCTAGTTCCAAATTTGGAGCATATTCTAGCAGGTGTAGTAGCTATGATTAGTCTCCAAGTGGGAGATTGTTGGTTGTAGAGCCTAATTATCTTCCTAGTTTAGAGGTCTTGTTTTAGCCACGTTTGGATCCCAATCCTTGGTCATGGTTTTTGTGTTGTTTTATTTTCAAAATTATATCCACATGTTGTTACATTGTTTTGGGCATAGCAGGGGGTTCATAGGGAGGTGGATCCCTCAAGAAAAAAAAATTGGGTAGTTTTTTGTGGTTTTGGCACACGGTTTTCTAGCCCATGTTTTTCCAATCCTGGTTAAGGAATTAAGGTTGTAATCTAATCCAAATCAATGTATTAGGTATTTTTTATTCCATGGGATCCTAATATTGTATTGTAATGGTGAAGTTAACATGAAATGAGAGAGAGTATTGTGTGTTTGAGAGAGGAGACTATGCGATAATGAAGAGGAGGTTGTAGCGGATGTGTTGCAAGTGTTATTATTTCATTTTTCTAGATGGAATAAAGTAAGAACTAGTTGTTTCTCTATTGATGTAGCCCATATCGGGTTAAACACATATATTGGTGTCTCTCTTGTATTGTTTTCTTTTGTGTTTTATTTCTTCATTAATTTTGAGTTGGTTTTAATTATTTCTCTATGATATTATTCCTAACACAAAGTAGTTAATTCCATAGTAGTAGTCTTTTTCTCAATGATCTTCCTTCAATTTTTGAGGAAAAATAAAACAAGGTTATTGTGATGTTAAAAGAACCACATTTCCCTAAAGATGTCATTCCAATGCTAGTCACTACACTGTTAGAAGGAACAATAACAATAGATGAGTTCCTTGCAAATGGAGAGATAGGTATCCCTATATTAGGCCATTTAAATACTATATGAAATAATGAGAATGATGTTTTAAAAAATAGCTTATAAGTAGCTCGATAAATAGTCAAAACATCCACAATTTTTTTTATTAAAGTAGCTACAGAGGTCTCAATCCTGTAGAATCTCTTTGTTTTTTAAGAAAAGAAAAGGAAAAGGTAAAGATAGAGGTGGTTTCCTCAGTTGAAAATATCAATGGGAGAGGGATTCCCATTAGCATGACCTATACAAAATGTATTGCAGTATAACTTGTTGTTTCATGCATATTTTCTTTATTTCGAGTTACTGAGATGAAAACCTGTATTTGTCAGGATCATAGTCTCTATGTCATTTTGAAAAATTCGCAATGTAGTTATGTAATAATAACAATGATTTATTTGATTGAATCATGTACATGGTGTAAGGTCTAGGTTTGGTTTTGAAAGAATTGATTTTCACCCAAATATGTAACATCTCCACTATAATCCCCTAATTTAATTAATTCATAATGTAGATATGAATGTGGCTATGGCCAAGAGATGCTTGTATTTTTTAATTTTGATTAAATAAAATTTGATGCCAGTTGTTATGGGACATGGAGAGAGACGGGGACTGATTAATCCATAAGAGAGGAGGGGTCTAGAAAAGGGGGTTTTACCCATGAGTTTAATTCCCAAATCATTTTCTTGTTTTAAATGTTTTGAGTGAATCTTCTTATTTTCCCCTAGAGTGTGGATGAGCCCAATCATTGAATACCTATAAGAGGGTGGGTTTCAAGAGTCACATCCCATTGTTATTGGGAGCATGGAACTAAGTACAATCAGTTTGGGTATGAGTGTGGGTCAAGAAAAATATCAAAAGGAGAGGAAATTTGTATGACTAGGAGGGAAGTTTTAGACAGTCACATTTTTGCATGGGAAATGAGGGACAATAGCATAGGAGAGTGCACTAGAGCTTGGGAAACAATGGAGGGTGAATTATGGAGAATTTTTGGAGTTGAATATTGGAGAAGCAAGTTGTTAGGCTTGTGGAAGAACCAGGTTTTCAGGCCAGAAGAGTGAACTCCTGAGAGAGTTTCACTGCAACAACAAGCTTGTTGTTGTTTTATTTATTGGTAGCTTTCCTAGTAGTGAGTTCCCTTGAGTTCCCAGTAGTGATATTCCTAGTTACTTATTCCAGAGAGAACCTAATAAACAAATGGGATGATTAATGGATAGAGAGAAGTGAAGGGATACATTCCCTGGGTTGGGAAGGTCGAGAGGAAGAGAGTTGTTGGAAAACAAGATAGTTGTAGGATAATTCTAGTGGGTTGTGGGAGTATCTTAGCTACGAGTGGATAGTGATAGACACCCTCTTTTGTGGATTCCTAGACCTAGATCAAGGGTGACTTACTTTTGAGATATGGAACAACAATTCTATGGTTGGGTGGAACATCTGTCCCAAGTAGCTAGTTGCACAATTGTTTAGAAAGATAAGTGTTTTTTTTTTTTTTTTGTTGGATTATAAGTTTTAATTGTTTTGCATTAACTTTGTGTATGAGAATGCTTTATATGTTGTTGTGATGAATTTATTAGCTACATTCATTTTTATTTAGAATATTGTAGATGCATCTAATTAATGGTATCAAAAAATGGTTAAATCTGTGTGTTTTCATGTAGTTGGTAAGCTACAAGATATGTTAGCAGGAAAATTTTATTTTTATGTGTATTATGCATGTAATGAACCTCAATCAAGCTAGGGAATGTTAGAGATTGGTATCAGAAGTCAACATTCAACAACGAGCTTATATGGGCCAAGACCAGTGTGAAATTGTTAGAATTATGTTGTTATAGAGTTTCACTTATCGTGGTTTGGGGAAAATGGGGGAAACTTAGTGAAATCCACAAATTCATGAGGAGTTTCGAGTTAATTTTCATTAGAACAAGTCAAGGAGAGGATTAATGGCATCAATCTTCAATTTACGAAGTTAAATTCGGTTGGGAAGGTCAGGTTTTTCATTGTCATGGTCAGTAAAGAGTTGGAAGATCGATGGCTCAGATATTTTCTACATTAGGAATCGACGAACAAGATTCATTCTAGAACAATTTAAATCTTCCAAGTTCATCGAAGGAAAAATTTCAAGGAAATTATAAAAAATTCAAAAAAATTTAATTTTTAAATTTTTAATTTTTTTGGAAAAAAATCATATACTGATTATGTGGACTGTACCATTATGTGGATTGACAAGGTCCATAGTGGTAGTTCCATGGTGAAAGAAGGTAGGGATCACAACACTAAGTTTTATGAATCAATGACCTAAATATGACATAGTTACAAAAAGACTTCGTGGAGAAAGGGATCACAGGGAAAGGTCTCACGAGAGAACACTCCATGGAAGAGATCCCACAAATTTAATCTTGATAGGCTTCAAGGCCACGAGTTATAGAAAAAACTCAATGGAATTCCACTTGAAAATGTTGCGATAAAAGGGCAGTGTGAAAAGGCTTATGGGAATAAGCACATGGGAATAATATCTCGAGGAAAGGCTCGCAGGAAGAATCTCTCAAGGAAACGATCATGGGGAGAATCTCACAGGAATAATCTCATGATTAAAATTTCACAGGAATAGGATCATGGGGAAGGGGCCACAAAGGTTGAGCCCGATAGGCTTGTGGGTTGCGAGTTGGAGACAAAACCTTAAAGCATGTAACTTGACTTGTTTGTGGAGAGAGTATGTGAGAAAGAATCTGATAGTCTCATGGGATTGCAAGTCATGGGAAAATATTCATGGCATCTAACTTGATAATCATGCGAGAGAGAGCCCATAAAGGAGAGCATTACATTCTTGCAGAAGGATTGGCCTTGGGCCAATGGAGGGAATGATGGATGATAACATGGATGACATGTGGACTCAACAAACATGTGTCATTCCATGTCAGAAGAATTTCATAAGAACATGTGTAGTTCAAATTGGCAGACTATTACAACAGTAAATCAGTCAATTTTCTACAAACTTTTTCATATTTTTAGGGTCACTAACTTACGGGGGAATTTTGAGGCCCTAAACAACATTTTTCAGGTACTCAAAATCGAGAGAACTATGTGTACCTTTGGTAAACCAATCCTTTTTCTACTTAAAATGAAAGAGCTCAACAATAGATTTCCAATGATATATTTTGAGCGCAAAAGAGAGCTAATATGAGGAAGTTACAATTGAAATAGTACAAGGTATATTTTCAGCACCATTTTACTTCGAGAGGGTATAACGCCATGCTACAAAGTTAGTTTGGGACATATGAGTAGTCTATAGAAATTTTATGGATGATAGAAGACAACCATGGAACTAGATTTCGAATCTTGGTAAATGAAATTATGCAAGATGGAAGAGAAGGAACTTGTCATAGTAAAGGGTAAAATGAGAACACAATTTAAACTTCCACATGCCATAACTTTCATCTCATAACTTAAAATTGGGAAAAATGGAAAGGTATTGAGGAGGAGAAGCCATCTATCAACCCATAATTTTGAATTAAACACTATAGTTTTATCAGAAATAATAAAATAAAATTTCAGCAGTAAAAATAGAGCAATGAGTGAAAACTGCTACTTGAGAAGGTTGTAACTTTTCGCCTAGAACACATAATGAGGCATGCATATAATTGTTGGAGAGATGACTCAAAGAGGAATTTGTCAAAAGAATCGTGCTTTGACTTATTGAATTATTTTCTTCATAAATTGAGATGAAGAATGGCATGTAATCTAATTAATGAAATGTTTTATAGTATGTGCATTCTAACAATAAATGTTACATGCACATTTCTTTCAGAATTAAAGGTATAGGAAAAACATTTTGATTCTTATATGATGATTGGAGTTATAGAATATTCATAAGGATATTACAACTATGAGGATGATATCAAAGGTCTACATGTAAACATGGGAAATTTTGAGACAAATTCGAATGGAAGAAGAGGTAGAGAGGAGCTTGTGGAGTTGGATGACACTATGAGAAGCCTGCAGAGTGAAGTGCAGAGCTATAGGGAAGATAATGAGAATATCATGAAATATCGAGAGGATATGCTACATATTTGAATATGTTGAATAGATAAGTAAACAAGGACTTTAGCTCTAAGTAAGAAACTAGCTCCAGGCAAGTGGAAATATCCAGATTCCATAGTATAAGGGATGATCATAGGAATGAAAGACAATCAAGAAGTATCAGCAGGAATCATTATTATCTAGAGCAATCCACTAGAATATATTGAGAAAATTCATGTATAGGGAGTAGCCCATGTGGGTCTCCTATGAGGAGGTAGAGGATAAGGCCTGATTCAAACATTTTACGAGGTAAACTTGGGACAATCAAGCCACCAAATTTCAATGGTGAGCGTAGAAAGGGAGAAGAGGTTGAGGCATGGTTGTTGGAAATGAATAAATAATTATAGTTGCATGATTAACCCTCAAGGATAGAAACCAAAATTGCAACTTACCACTAGCAAGGAAAGGAAACCATGTGGTGGGATCAACTTAAGCAAGCCAAACACCTTGATCAGAAGAAGGTCTCATGGAGACAATTCAAAGGATACTTCCAGGAGAAATATTTGTCAAAGAAATACTATGAAAGGAAGATGAAATATTTTTTTGAACTCGAGTTCAGAAGAATGACAATGGATGAGTATGAGAAGAGATTATTTGATTTTTTGAATTATGTGGGATTCATAAAGGAGGAGAAGGTAAAAATCCAAATATTTTTGAGTGGGTTACCCTCCTTCTACAGTGACAAGATACACTATGAAAATTCCAAGATTTTGGAGGAGGCCATATGGAGAGAAAATAATATTTACGAGAATAGTAGAGGAAGGATAGTCTTATAAAAATCTTGGAATGACAAGATGAAGGGTAAAAAGGAGAAAAGGAAGAAAGGTTTTAATCCACCCTTTTTCATAAATAACTCCCAAGCAAATCAACAAGGATAGTCAGCTCAAAGTAAACCCAGGATGGAAGATTCATTTGGGAAAAGGCAGGAAAAGTCCAAGACAATATCCCATGAATTGTTGGAGATGTGAGGGATATCACTTATATAGGGATTCCCCTCACAAAAGAGAAATAAAAAGGATTTTTCACAATATTCAGGAGGCTGAAACAATAGAATACATGGGAGAAAACATGCCAAGGATCTATGCAGCCTTGGAAAAAAATCAAGAAGAAAATCAGTCCCCCATTAGTGAAGTGGAAGTTAATATTGATAACAATCCCATAAAAATTTTAATTCATTATGGAGCTA
>ML782283.1:143486-168180 GCA_009831015.1 Picea engelmannii
GCATTTGATTATGTAAGATGGATTATGCAAGTTATGATCACTAGTTAAAGTGTTTGTTTGAGTAATATAAATCACTTCCATGCTATAATCATTGTCAATAAAATATTTTGGAATAAGAAAGTGGTGTTGAACTTAGTGATATTTTCAGATAAAGTGTTGTATAGGTTCTATCCATTTTTGGATCAAGTGGTATCAGAGTTGGTTTGACAGGTGAATGCTTACAGGGGCTAAACAAAAGTGTGGTGAAGGTAAACTTGAGGTTTATAATCTTTAAATTGGTTCAAGGAGATTCACTAGAAAAGAAGAGATGGTTACACAAAGGAAAATAGGTCCTTATGAATCTGAGAATGATTTCTTCAATGCCTTTAATCAAATGAAGGAAATGGTGGAAGATCTCTACAGTGAGAGAGGATTACGAAAAGGAAAATGTTTTGGACAAGTTAATAAAGAAGATTATCTTCCTCCTTCTCCACCTCCTTCAAAACCTCCTTATTCATATCATTCCACTTCCTCCCTCATCTCCTCGTAAGAAAATTCCTTCAAGGAAGCCATTGTTAAATTTGGGTGGCAGAGGTCTACAGTGAGAGAGGATTATGAAAAGGAGAAAGTTATGGACAAGTTAAGAAAGAAGATAATATTCCTCCTTATGCACCTCATTCAAGACCTCCTTCTTTATCTCCTTCATCTTCTTCATCTCCTTCCACTTCCGCCCTCATCTCATCGTAAGAAAATTTCTTCAAAGATGCCATTGTTAAATTTGGATGTCAAGTTTAACTTCCCCATGCATAATGGTGAGTCTAATGCAGAGAAGTTAGAAAATTGGAAATTTTGAAAAATGGAAGTTTATTGTCATGTTTAGTAGATTGATGAAGACGAGGTAAATATGCAATTGGCCTCTCTTCACCTTGAAGGTACAATGTTGATTTGGTGGGAAGGTAAACTTCAAGAAGGTATCCAAAAGAGAAGTAATATTCTCTCTTCTTGCTTAGAATTCAAAGATGCATTAAGGAAACAATTTTGTCCTTTGGCATATCGACAAAAGGCAATTATGGAATGGAAATATATGAGGCAAGGAAAAGGACAAAGTGTGCATGATTTTACTGAGGAGTTTAGGAAGAAATCATTGGCTTTAAATATTACATTAGATTCTACAGAAACCCTTCTGAAATACATTGGTGATTTTCATGGTTACATTCATCATACTCTTCTTTTGTTAAATCCCACTAATTTTGATGAAGTATGTGTTCAAGTTGTGCATCTTGAGTCAAAGGGGAAGGATGCTAAACATGGTTCCTCCAAGGATTTTTCTCATCAAAAGGGAGGTAAGAACAAGGGAAAAGAGAAACATGGAGCTACAATAAAGAAGGAAGAAGCAAATCTCACTTGTACTCATTGCAAGAAAAACAAGCATGATGAAGATCATTGTTGGAAGCTGCATCTTGAATTAAGGGCTAAAAAGTATGGAGGCAAAGGAAATAAAAAGGTTGTTGTCACAATCCAATAAGATTTTGGATCTAAATCATGTGATGAGACATGAATCACAGTTGTAGGTGTTGTGAATTCAAGCAAGAATTTGTCTATGATGTCTACAAAAGCAAGTGAAGGATATGATTTGGAATATAATATTGAAATAGTCAAGTTATCTCCTAGTCATGAAGTGTTTCAGAATTCTACAAAGTTTCCACATGAAGGTCACTTGCATGTAATATTTCCAAAGATGATAAGTGACATATATTTTACTAAGAAGAGAAGGAATGATGTTAATTCATTTTCAGTAACATCTATATGTTCACTACTACTGTTGATATGTTGTGCATGACCAGTACTGGAAAATATGAATGGACATATATGTGTAAGTCTGAGAATGATTTATTATGTTAGCAACATTATTTAAGCCTTCATCCTTGTTATTCTGTTGATTGTAATGAGTCAAGTGGTCCAAGCATGGGGAAGAGACACAGGTCAAGTGAAGAGGCATATTCCTCATTTAATGTTTGAATGAAAACCTTTTGGTGGTCCAAAAGATTTCCATTGGAGAGGAATGATCCACGAGGATCCAAGAACACTCACAAAGGTCCAAGAGGATCTGAAATTCTCACAGGGATCCATAAAGGATCAGAAAAGATCAAAATTCAACCGTCTCAAAAATTTGAGAGAAGGAAATCATTGTGAATATCTCATCATCCACTTTCCAATGGTGCAAATGGAAAGTCAAACGAAGTTCGTATGCAAAATTTATTACTGGTCAAAGTTCAGGTCAACCAAGGAAAAAAGTCAACCTTGAAGAGACACATGGCATGCTTAGAGAGAGACATGTGGAAGGACCATAGGTTGACAAGTGGAAGCTCCAGGGTGATTTGGAAGGTTGAGTTGGCAAGTACCTCCAAGAATCCAAGTGGTCCAATGATGTAAAGATGTGTGGCATAGGAGGGCCAATGAGAGGCTGCCACATGGTGAATTCCCATTGGCCAGTAATGGTTATGTTGTATAAAACTTATGGATTTCGGGGGAATTGACCCCATGACCTCCATATCCACCAATTCCTTAAAAAATCTCCCACAACCAACACACCACACATGATTTGATATGGGGGGAGAAAGGGGTCGAGGGCTATCCACCAGCCCCTGGTCTTTGTAATATACCACATGACCCATACTATCCGCTCGAGGGGGATAATGAATATGTGCATGATAGTTTTATTATACCATATACGTATATAATATATGACATATATATATATATATATATATATATATATATATATATATATATATATATATAATATAACAGTTTAACCATGTAACAAACTATTGGCAACGGATATGGTTATTTTCATAACTATAAAAATAATATAAATTCCATGGAAGCAAATGGAACCCATGACCTCCACTATATTTAGTCGATGGTTTAGTCATTGTACCAACCACCCATATTTAGTGGATATTCCTCTAATTTTAGAATAAGTTGCCATGAAATTTGGATTTGGATATAGAACCAAACAAATCGCATTTAATGCATGCCACAAAATTTGGGATTTTATTAAGAGGGAAAGCCTATTTAATGGTGTGCACCCTAAGGCCATGGGACATACATTCCAATGCATGGGAAACATATTTATATGCATATTTAGTCATGTAAATCATGCCAAGAGTACGAAGGGTACAAGGTTACACCGTAAAATGTGTCAAATGGTACCTTGATGAAATTTCGAGTATTTTATATCAATTTCGCACGAATTTTTTCCAGGAATTCAATGGTGCACTATGTTTTTGTATCTGAGCAATGAATAAAAAAGGTCATTGTATTATTTTATGTTCCAAGGGGATTCTGGGGCATTGTAAGAAGAATATAGCCGACTTTATACTCAATTTTCTCAGTTTTTCAAGAGGAATGCAAGGGTGATGTATTTTTCTACATCAGAGAAGCATATTTGAAATGCATCTTCAGATCTTGTGTTATTCATTATTTTTATTGTAATTGAATCAGTTGAGCATTAATAAAGTGATTTTCCATTTACTTATGTAAGATGGATTATGCAAGTTATGATAATTAGTTAAAGTGTTTGTTTGAGTAAGATAAATAACTTCCATGCTATAAGAACTGTTAATAAAATATTTTGGAATAAGAAAGTGGTGTTGAACTTAGTGATATTTTCAGATCAAGTGTTGTATAAGTTCTATCCATTTTCTGATCAACAACATCCTAGAAAATACATTATAGAAAAAGTGCCAAGATGACCTGTTTGAAATTTATTTCAGGAGCATTCAGGAACCCCAACTTCCATAGGGAATATTGTTGGGACAAGGGAAGACCCGGGGTTCACTCCAAGAGCGCACCAACAAGCCCTAGCTACTGGCCTTTTCAGCAACACCTGCAAAGCAGATGCAGTCTCACCCGAAGCAACTAAGAGGGGGATTGCAGGACATCGATGTCTACAACCAGAGGAATATCAAGTGGAACTAATACAACAATAATGTGGCATTCATGTGTCACTTATCAACTAGATCTACTCTGCGTAGCTATAGATCTGATCTAACACAATAATGAAAATGGCAGCATAACAATGACAGGAATCCAGGCATCAATCACACATAAAACACAAAATGTGCGGGGTTCACCCTCTCTCTAGGGCTACGTCCACAGAACTGTGCTTATGATATATTAAGATAAATCTTACAGTTCTGATCTGCGCTCTGGCCAGCAGATCCTCTCTCTTCTTATCTCTTTCTCTCCCCTTCCTGCGCACCCAGCTGCAAGATCTGATCTTCACACCCAACTGAAGATCTTACAATACTTGAAGGCTCTCACTCTCAACACTTCTCTCTCTCACAGTAAAATAATCTCTCAATCAACCAAAATCAATAACAATACCCAATGCTACTACTCCCTCGACCTAGGTCCTCTCGACCTATATTTATACATTGTAGTCCCTCACCGACAACCTTAGGCCAAAAACTAGGTTTCAAAACCCTAATTACCCAAAACCCTAGGTGTCTAAAACCCTAGGTCAACTTGACCCGCGTTTTTAGGGCTTCTCCAGCCTGTCTTTCCTTCCTCATCACATGGTGCTCCAAAGCATCCAATAGTGTCTTTCTCTGCTTGTTGAGTTGTCCACGATTATTTTCTCTTATTGATCTGTTATCCCTGATATCCTCATTCAACGAATTTCTTTTCTGTACTTCTCTCCATCTTTTCTGCTCTTTTTCTTACTTCGACCCAGTGATAGTCACTGTGTTTCTTGTGTAGTTCTCGTTTTACCTTTTCTTCCTTGATCTTCGCTTCCTTCCATAACCAAAGGCCAACAGGCCCCCAACACTCACCTGTGACTCGTCCCGAGGCACTTCAGTTTTGATCCTTCCATGTCACTTCAACTTTGGACTGCAAAGTGCAGCCTTTTCTTCTACTCCATGTCTCCTTCCCATCCTTTTCCAGACTGTCTTTTATGTGTCTGGTAGCCAGTTTCAACTTCACCTGGTACCTAGACACTTTTCTTCCTTTCTTTTACTGAGAGCTGCGAGGCAACTGGTTGTCATAGTACAACTTCAACAGACTCCCATTTACTAGTCCCTTTTTCCATTCTCCCTTCAATGTCTTCAACTAAGCAGCTCCTCCTTTTGTAACATAGGCGATCTCATATGGTCTGAGCCAATGCGTTCTAAAATTCCCTGGATGTTTTATGAATTTACTTTTATACACCAGTACTAAATCACCTTGCTTAAATGCCTTCTTATTGATGTGTCTGTCATGATAAGCCTTCTCTCTTCCCTTTTGTACCTACTGATGGAATATTGCAATAAATCTATCTTCTTCTAGTTCAACCAGTTGGGCAAGCCTCTCACGAACAACGCCAGTATCATCCATGTCTGTAAATGTAGCAATTCTTAAGCTTGGTACCAAGTATTCCATCAGGACAACAACTTCAAGACCATAAACCAACTTGAAAGGGGTCTGCGTTGTTAATTTCTTGCAAGTGGTTCTATAAGCCCATAGTACTGTTGGTACTCTTAAATCCCAGTCATCCCTGTTCACTCTGCAAATCTTTGTCAATGTTGTCTCCAAGATTTTGTTGAATGCTTCAACCATTTCGTTTTCTTATGGATGGTAAGGTGTACTCTTCTGATGGTGGACTACAAATTCTTCAGTCAGGGCTTCAACTGTCTTGTTGATGAAATGAGTGCCTTGATTGCTCATAAGGGTCTTTGGGCATCCAAACCTAGTTATTATGTCATCAAATATAAAATGTGTGACTGTAGTTGCACTACAATCCTTGAATTCTCTTGCTTCAGCCCATATAGTCAGGTATTTTGTCACAGTGATAATATACCTTGCTCCTGTGTGCTTTCCTAGTGGGTTTATAGGTCCCACGAAGTCAATGGTCCACTTTTCAAATGCTTGTAGGGTCATCTATGGTGATAGTGGAATTTTGTCTCTTTTGGATGGTTTTCCAACTCTCTGGCATACATCATAGGCTCTAGTATACTCTTTAGCATATTTGTGTAAAGTAAGCCACCAAAGGCCAGCTCATAGAACTTTCTACGCAGTTGCTTTGCCTGCGTAATGTCCTCCTGCGATGCCTTCATGAGATTTTGCGAGGATCAGTGGGCGCTCTGCCTCCATCACACATCTTCTTAGTATCTCATCAGGTCCCATCTTATATAGCTGACCAGCTATCCGTGAAAAGTCTGCAGCGCGCACCACCAACTGTTTCTTCTGGGAGATTGTATACTCACTTGGAGCCATTCCTGTTGACAAGAATTGGACTATGTCTATGAAGTGGCCATCCATCTTCCTGATGGTGAACATTTGTGCATCCAGTAATGTTTCCTCCAGACTGGTGGGTTCTTCTCCATGTTCCAACCTCGACAGGTGGTCAGGTCCCATATTCATTCTTCTTAGCTTAACTATTATCTCAAAATCTTATTCTTGAAATAGGAGAAGCCATCTGCATATTCGCCCCCCCAACACTAGCTTGTTGACCAGGTACTTCAACACAGAGTGATCAGTAAACATTTTAAAGTGTCCTCCTAGTAAGTAATGGCGGAATTTTTGTAGCATGTACACCATGGCTAATCCTTCTCTCTCTGTAGTAGTGTAATTGATTTCAGCTGTAGATAGCTTTCTGTTGGCAAATGCTAATGGATGATAAATGTCCCCTTCTCCAGGTTGTGCTAGTACTGCTCCTAATGCAATGGAAGATGCATCAACATGCACATGAAATTCCTTTCTCCAATCTGGAAAGACCAGAATAGGCGCAGTCACCATATTTTGTTTCAGTGTGTCGAAGCTCTGTTGGCATTCTTTTGTCCAACCAAACTGACAGTCTTTCTTTAATAACTTCTCCATTGGTGCAGTAATCTGAGCATATCCTTTGATAAATTTCCTGTAATAGCCAGTATTTCCTAGCGCAGTGTGCAATTGTTTGACTGAGGGAGGAGGTGGCAAATCAACTATAATTACAACTTTGGATGGGTCCACTAACAATCCTTGCTTGCATACAATATGACCTAATAATACTCCAAATGGTGAGAAGAAGATGCACTTCTTCAAATTCAAAGAAATTTGGCATTGCCTACATTTATCCAACATTAGCCTTAGACATTCAATATGGTTTTTCAACAAACTAAAAACAGTCCAATCATCAAAATAGGATTCTAAAACTTTATGCAAAAATTCTTTGAACGCTTCGACCACCACCCTAGAAAAGATGGTTGGGGAATTCTTTAGTCCAAATGGCATCATTGTGTATTGGTAGGATCCCCATTCTGTAGAAAATGTGGTCTTGTGGTGGTCATCCTTGGCAATCCAGATTTGATGGTATCCTAAAAACCCGTCTGTAAAAGAATATACCTCTTGGCCTCCCACATTATCTAATACTTCATCTGTGAATGGTGTAGGGAAGGGGTCATGTAAACAGGAATCGTTCAACATTCTGAGGTCCACACATATTCTGATCTTGCCTATCTTCTTGTCTTGTACTACCATAGGGATGATCCACTCCGACTCTTCTTGTCTTGTACTTTAGTTATTGTATGTAGATGACATGCTTGTTGCAGGCACTAATAAAAATTCGTTCAAAATAAAATTATCTAATTCATTTGTGATGAAGGATTTGGGTGTTGCAAAGTAAATACTTGGTATAAGAATAACAAGAGACAAGAAAAATTGAAAATGAACATTGTCTTAGGGTGAGTACATAGAGAAAGTGTTGGAAATATTTAAAATGTAGGATGTGAAACTAGTTAGTACACCTTTTGGATAGCCATTTCAAATTGACTAAGGATATGTGTCCCAAGACATAGGAGCAGATAGACTACATGTCCAAACTTCCATACTCATCAATAGTTGAAATATTGTTGTATGCAATGGTGTGAACAAGGCCAAATATTTCACATGCAGTGGGAGTTGTGCATAGGTATATGAACAATATAGGTAAAGAGGATTTGAAGGAAGTAAAGTGGATTCTTAGGTATTTTAGAGGGGCTACTACTCATGCATTATGTTTTGGAGGTTCAAAGATTGTTCTACATGGATATGTTGATTTATATATGGTAGGTGATATAGATAGCAGGAGGAGCAACACAGGGTATGTTTTTACTATAGGTGAAATAACAATAAGTTGGATTTCAAAATTGCAAAATGTTGTTGAAATTTTAATAATGGAAGTAGAGCATGTTGTTGCTACAGAGGCTAATAAAGAGATGTTTTGGTTATATAGGTTTATGGAGGAATTTAGAAAGAATAAAGACAATAGCAGGTTGTAGAGTGATAGATGGAGTGTCATTCATATTGAAAATAAGTCAACCTTCCATTCTAGGACTAAACATATACAACTCAGGTACCATTTAATCTGATCATCTTTAGAAGATGGATAGTTGAAGCTGGAAAAGATACACACTACCCAGAATCCTCGAGAGATATCAATGAAGATAGTAACCAAGGAGAAACTAATTTCCTTCTTAGTTTCAGTTGGAATTCAAGTATGTTTGTAAAGATGAGAAAATTTCTAGTTCCAAATTTGGAGCATATTCTAGCAGGTGTAGTAGCTATGATTAGTCTCCAAGTGGGAGATTGTTGGTTGTAGAGCCTAATTATCTTCCTAGTTTAGAGGTCTTGTTTTAGCCACGTTTGGATCCCAATCCTTGGTCATGGTTTTTGTGTTGTTTTATTTTCAAAATTATATCCACATGTTGTTACATTGTTTTGGGCATAGCAGGGGGTTCATAGGGAGGTGGATCCCTCAAGAAAAAAAAATTGGGTAGTTTTTTGTGGTTTTGGCACACGGTTTTCTAGCCCATGTTTTTCCAATCCTGGTTAAGGAATTAAGGTTGTAATCTAATCCAAATCAATGTATTAGGTATTTTTTATTCCATGGGATCCTAATATTGTATTGTAATGGTGAAGTTAACATGAAATGAGAGAGAGTATTGTGTGTTTGAGAGAGGAGACTATGCGATAATGAAGAGGAGGTTGTAGCGGATGTGTTGCAAGTGTTATTATTTCATTTTTCTAGATGGAATAAAGTAAGAACTAGTTGTTTCTCTATTGATGTAGCCCATATCGGGTTAAACACATATATTGGTGTCTCTCTTGTATTGTTTTCTTTTGTGTTTTATTTCTTCATTAATTTTGAGTTGGTTTTAATTATTTCTCTATGATATTATTCCTAACACAAAGTAGTTAATTCCATAGTAGTAGTCTTTTTCTCAATGATCTTCCTTCAATTTTTGAGGAAAAATAAAACAAGGTTATTGTGATGTTAAAAGAACCACATTTCCCTAAAGATGTCATTCCAATGCTAGTCACTACACTGTTAGAAGGAACAATAACAATAGATGAGTTCCTTGCAAATGGAGAGATAGGTATCCCTATATTAGGCCATTTAAATACTATATGAAATAATGAGAATGATGTTTTAAAAAATAGCTTATAAGTAGCTCGATAAATAGTCAAAACATCCACAATTTTTTTTATTAAAGTAGCTACAGAGGTCTCAATCCTGTAGAATCTCTTTGTTTTTTAAGAAAAGAAAAGGAAAAGGTAAAGATAGAGGTGGTTTCCTCAGTTGAAAATATCAATGGGAGAGGGATTCCCATTAGCATGACCTATACAAAATGTATTGCAGTATAACTTGTTGTTTCATGCATATTTTCTTTATTTCGAGTTACTGAGATGAAAACCTGTATTTGTCAGGATCATAGTCTCTATGTCATTTTGAAAAATTCGCAATGTAGTTATGTAATAATAACAATGATTTATTTGATTGAATCATGTACATGGTGTAAGGTCTAGGTTTGGTTTTGAAAGAATTGATTTTCACCCAAATATGTAACATCTCCACTATAATCCCCTAATTTAATTAATTCATAATGTAGATATGAATGTGGCTATGGCCAAGAGATGCTTGTATTTTTTAATTTTGATTAAATAAAATTTGATGCCAGTTGTTATGGGACATGGAGAGAGACGGGGACTGATTAATCCATAAGAGAGGAGGGGTCTAGAAAAGGGGGTTTTACCCATGAGTTTAATTCCCAAATCATTTTCTTGTTTTAAATGTTTTGAGTGAATCTTCTTATTTTCCCCTAGAGTGTGGATGAGCCCAATCATTGAATACCTATAAGAGGGTGGGTTTCAAGAGTCACATCCCATTGTTATTGGGAGCATGGAACTAAGTACAATCAGTTTGGGTATGAGTGTGGGTCAAGAAAAATATCAAAAGGAGAGGAAATTTGTATGACTAGGAGGGAAGTTTTAGACAGTCACATTTTTGCATGGGAAATGAGGGACAATAGCATAGGAGAGTGCACTAGAGCTTGGGAAACAATGGAGGGTGAATTATGGAGAATTTTTGGAGTTGAATATTGGAGAAGCAAGTTGTTAGGCTTGTGGAAGAACCAGGTTTTCAGGCCAGAAGAGTGAACTCCTGAGAGAGTTTCACTGCAACAACAAGCTTGTTGTTGTTTTATTTATTGGTAGCTTTCCTAGTAGTGAGTTCCCTTGAGTTCCCAGTAGTGATATTCCTAGTTACTTATTCCAGAGAGAACCTAATAAACAAATGGGATGATTAATGGATAGAGAGAAGTGAAGGGATACATTCCCTGGGTTGGGAAGGTCGAGAGGAAGAGAGTTGTTGGAAAACAAGATAGTTGTAGGATAATTCTAGTGGGTTGTGGGAGTATCTTAGCTACGAGTGGATAGTGATAGACACCCTCTTTTGTGGATTCCTAGACCTAGATCAAGGGTGACTTACTTTTGAGATATGGAACAACAATTCTATGGTTGGGTGGAACATCTGTCCCAAGTAGCTAGTTGCACAATTGTTTAGAAAGATAAGTGTTTTTTTTTTTTTTTTGTTGGATTATAAGTTTTAATTGTTTTGCATTAACTTTGTGTATGAGAATGCTTTATATGTTGTTGTGATGAATTTATTAGCTACATTCATTTTTATTTAGAATATTGTAGATGCATCTAATTAATGGTATCAAAAAATGGTTAAATCTGTGTGTTTTCATGTAGTTGGTAAGCTACAAGATATGTTAGCAGGAAAATTTTATTTTTATGTGTATTATGCATGTAATGAACCTCAATCAAGCTAGGGAATGTTAGAGATTGGTATCAGAAGTCAACATTCAACAACGAGCTTATATGGGCCAAGACCAGTGTGAAATTGTTAGAATTATGTTGTTATAGAGTTTCACTTATCGTGGTTTGGGGAAAATGGGGGAAACTTAGTGAAATCCACAAATTCATGAGGAGTTTCGAGTTAATTTTCATTAGAACAAGTCAAGGAGAGGATTAATGGCATCAATCTTCAATTTACGAAGTTAAATTCGGTTGGGAAGGTCAGGTTTTTCATTGTCATGGTCAGTAAAGAGTTGGAAGATCGATGGCTCAGATATTTTCTACATTAGGAATCGACGAACAAGATTCATTCTAGAACAATTTAAATCTTCCAAGTTCATCGAAGGAAAAATTTCAAGGAAATTATAAAAAATTCAAAAAAATTTAATTTTTAAATTTTTAATTTTTTTGGAAAAAAATCATATACTGATTATGTGGACTGTACCATTATGTGGATTGACAAGGTCCATAGTGGTAGTTCCATGGTGAAAGAAGGTAGGGATCACAACACTAAGTTTTATGAATCAATGACCTAAATATGACATAGTTACAAAAAGACTTCGTGGAGAAAGGGATCACAGGGAAAGGTCTCACGAGAGAACACTCCATGGAAGAGATCCCACAAATTTAATCTTGATAGGCTTCAAGGCCACGAGTTATAGAAAAAACTCAATGGAATTCCACTTGAAAATGTTGCGATAAAAGGGCAGTGTGAAAAGGCTTATGGGAATAAGCACATGGGAATAATATCTCGAGGAAAGGCTCGCAGGAAGAATCTCTCAAGGAAACGATCATGGGGAGAATCTCACAGGAATAATCTCATGATTAAAATTTCACAGGAATAGGATCATGGGGAAGGGGCCACAAAGGTTGAGCCCGATAGGCTTGTGGGTTGCGAGTTGGAGACAAAACCTTAAAGCATGTAACTTGACTTGTTTGTGGAGAGAGTATGTGAGAAAGAATCTGATAGTCTCATGGGATTGCAAGTCATGGGAAAATATTCATGGCATCTAACTTGATAATCATGCGAGAGAGAGCCCATAAAGGAGAGCATTACATTCTTGCAGAAGGATTGGCCTTGGGCCAATGGAGGGAATGATGGATGATAACATGGATGACATGTGGACTCAACAAACATGTGTCATTCCATGTCAGAAGAATTTCATAAGAACATGTGTAGTTCAAATTGGCAGACTATTACAACAGTAAATCAGTCAATTTTCTACAAACTTTTTCATATTTTTAGGGTCACTAACTTACGGGGGAATTTTGAGGCCCTAAACAACATTTTTCAGGTACTCAAAATCGAGAGAACTATGTGTACCTTTGGTAAACCAATCCTTTTTCTACTTAAAATGAAAGAGCTCAACAATAGATTTCCAATGATATATTTTGAGCGCAAAAGAGAGCTAATATGAGGAAGTTACAATTGAAATAGTACAAGGTATATTTTCAGCACCATTTTACTTCGAGAGGGTATAACGCCATGCTACAAAGTTAGTTTGGGACATATGAGTAGTCTATAGAAATTTTATGGATGATAGAAGACAACCATGGAACTAGATTTCGAATCTTGGTAAATGAAATTATGCAAGATGGAAGAGAAGGAACTTGTCATAGTAAAGGGTAAAATGAGAACACAATTTAAACTTCCACATGCCATAACTTTCATCTCATAACTTAAAATTGGGAAAAATGGAAAGGTATTGAGGAGGAGAAGCCATCTATCAACCCATAATTTTGAATTAAACACTATAGTTTTATCAGAAATAATAAAATAAAATTTCAGCAGTAAAAATAGAGCAATGAGTGAAAACTGCTACTTGAGAAGGTTGTAACTTTTCGCCTAGAACACATAATGAGGCATGCATATAATTGTTGGAGAGATGACTCAAAGAGGAATTTGTCAAAAGAATCGTGCTTTGACTTATTGAATTATTTTCTTCATAAATTGAGATGAAGAATGGCATGTAATCTAATTAATGAAATGTTTTATAGTATGTGCATTCTAACAATAAATGTTACATGCACATTTCTTTCAGAATTAAAGGTATAGGAAAAACATTTTGATTCTTATATGATGATTGGAGTTATAGAATATTCATAAGGATATTACAACTATGAGGATGATATCAAAGGTCTACATGTAAACATGGGAAATTTTGAGACAAATTCGAATGGAAGAAGAGGTAGAGAGGAGCTTGTGGAGTTGGATGACACTATGAGAAGCCTGCAGAGTGAAGTGCAGAGCTATAGGGAAGATAATGAGAATATCATGAAATATCGAGAGGATATGCTACATATTTGAATATGTTGAATAGATAAGTAAACAAGGACTTTAGCTCTAAGTAAGAAACTAGCTCCAGGCAAGTGGAAATATCCAGATTCCATAGTATAAGGGATGATCATAGGAATGAAAGACAATCAAGAAGTATCAGCAGGAATCATTATTATCTAGAGCAATCCACTAGAATATATTGAGAAAATTCATGTATAGGGAGTAGCCCATGTGGGTCTCCTATGAGGAGGTAGAGGATAAGGCCTGATTCAAACATTTTACGAGGTAAACTTGGGACAATCAAGCCACCAAATTTCAATGGTGAGCGTAGAAAGGGAGAAGAGGTTGAGGCATGGTTGTTGGAAATGAATAAATAATTATAGTTGCATGATTAACCCTCAAGGATAGAAACCAAAATTGCAACTTACCACTAGCAAGGAAAGGAAACCATGTGGTGGGATCAACTTAAGCAAGCCAAACACCTTGATCAGAAGAAGGTCTCATGGAGACAATTCAAAGGATACTTCCAGGAGAAATATTTGTCAAAGAAATACTATGAAAGGAAGATGAAATATTTTTTTGAACTCGAGTTCAGAAGAATGACAATGGATGAGTATGAGAAGAGATTATTTGATTTTTTGAATTATGTGGGATTCATAAAGGAGGAGAAGGTAAAAATCCAAATATTTTTGAGTGGGTTACCCTCCTTCTACAGTGACAAGATACACTATGAAAATTCCAAGATTTTGGAGGAGGCCATATGGAGAGAAAATAATATTTACGAGAATAGTAGAGGAAGGATAGTCTTATAAAAATCTTGGAATGACAAGATGAAGGGTAAAAAGGAGAAAAGGAAGAAAGGTTTTAATCCACCCTTTTTCATAAATAACTCCCAAGCAAATCAACAAGGATAGTCAGCTCAAAGTAAACCCAGGATGGAAGATTCATTTGGGAAAAGGCAGGAAAAGTCCAAGACAATATCCCATGAATTGTTGGAGATGTGAGGGATATCACTTATATAGGGATTCCCCTCACAAAAGAGAAATAAAAAGGATTTTTCACAATATTCAGGAGGCTGAAACAATAGAATACATGGGAGAAAACATGCCAAGGATCTATGCAGCCTTGGAAAAAAATCAAGAAGAAAATCAGTCCCCCATTAGTGAAGTGGAAGTTAATATTGATAACAATCCCATAAAAATTTTAATTCATTATGGAGCTAGCCATAGTTACATAAAATTTAATATTGTTGAAATATTTCACTTACAAAAAAGTAAGCATAAGAAATCTTGGTTGGTTCAACTAGTCATAAGGGCTAAGAGGAAAATCAGTGAGATGGTTAAGGATAGTCCAATAGACTTAAATGGACTTAGCACAAAGGTGGATGTGAACATCATACCATTGGGTTCATATAATTTTCTAATTGATATGGATTGGTTGGAAAAACAACACGTTGTCCTAGACTGTTACAACAAGACAATCACTTATCTCAATGAAGAAGGGAAGCAAGGCAAGGTTCAAGGCATTACAATAGTTGTAATTGTTAGAGAAATTTCATCCATGCATTTGAAAAATATTTTTAGAAAGGGATGTCAAATTTTTGCAGCCCATGTGGAAGAGGAAATCAAAGAAGGACCAGTTTTGGGAACTATGTAGCATGCACAAAAGAAGAAAAAGAGGTTAGCGCATTTTCAGGACCAACACGATCAAAGGAAGGAAGACAATTGTAAGCCTCTAGGAATTTTGGTCCATCGAAAAGATATAAGAACTAATGAAAGTGTATAAATATGTAGTGGTTGGGATAGAGAAATAACTAAGCAAGTAGTAGTGAAGGTGTGATAGTGCAGTAACTTAGAATGAGAATAACAAGTGAGAGAGTAAGAAGAGATAAGTACACATTGTATGCATGAATGTAAGATTTAAGAGAGATAGATAAAAGGATAGGAGAACGACAAGGGAATAATGTATGAGTGTAGTGTAAATATTTTGTAAGAGATGATTATGAATAATATAAGAAGTCAGCCATTGTGGACGTAGCCCATCTTTTGTGAACCATGTTAAATATTGGTGCATCTATGTCATGATGTTTTGTGATGTGTTTATTGTTATTTTTATTGCATGCACATAATGTATCTTTGGTTAATATGAATAAGCTATTTTTTATGATGTTTCTATGCACATGATAAATGGTTTAATGAACAAATACTAAGTGTAATGGTTTTTATGACTGCCTCCCATCCATTCATGACTACAAAAACCTAGTTCATGCAGTCCCCATAGATACCTCTGGTTAGATTTCACCTTCTTGCGGGTGATGTCGAAAGGGTAGGTATCTTAGGGTTTTCTTGGTAGATTAATGTTGAACCTTGGGTCTACCCATTATGCACCAAAAACTGGTTCTGTTGTCGGGATAGGGATCTACAACTGAGGGGAATGTGGAGGTGGACTAAGGAAGAGATTGGATAGTGGTTAGAGGAAAAGGAGAGTGAGCTTTCCAAAGATCAGAATAAGAACTCGTGGATCAGTTCAGAGCAATGGTTATAGACATATGTATTTACATACTTACATGGGATTTTATTTTGTTGTTTTTCTGATAGTCTTGGCTAAGTGGTTATAGAGGTTAGCTGAAAACAACAGAACATTCCCCATTGTTGTTCCTTGGCATTTGACCCCTGAGTTGATTCAACAAGTTAATACTATAAGTAATAGGATCTCAGGTGTGGTTGATTTATGGATGGATAGTGTATTGGGGGGTTATATTACTGAGTTTTCTATAGATTGTACCCAATAATATAGTGTTTCTAAAAGTGAGTTCTTTAAATGTCCACGTGGAAGATATTTGAAATATATGTCGAGTTGAATCAATATGTTTTTTTGTGATAAGCGGGTTATGAATATGGAATATGATTTCCCTAGCAGCTAGGTTCCTTCATGCACATAGGGGGACTGGGGGTTGACCAGGGGATGGTCTTAGTATATGATGGAGAAGGATGCAGGAAAGAATGAATAATGAACATATGGACTGAGAAGGCCAAGAGAAGAAGAACGTGCGATATAAGAAGAGATTGGAGTATTGCGTAGTGGAAAAATTTTTTGGTACAGTGTCAGTCCACTATGCCTACGGGACAAGCTATAACATTGGAAGACATCAGGAAATCATTATTAAAATAATTCCAGAAGCTAAAGTTTGAGTCACAGTGTATTCTAGAACTGAAAGAGATTAAGAAGTTACATAACGAATCAATATGGTATTTTGATCAAAGATTTAATATATTGATGGATTGATTGACCTTCCAGATTCCAGCTAAGCAACGTAGGAAATTTTTAATTATGGTATTGTTACCACGTATATGTTTCCCATTGATGCAATAGAAGATTACATCATAGTATGAAGCACTAGAGACTACCATGAAGTTGGAAGCATCCCATGTAGGAGAAAATGGTATAAGGATGGATTAGGTTCAGTCACAGCTAGAAGAATTGACAATTCAGTTGCAGGAACTTGCTAAATGGAAAGAAAAGCGTGAATAATTTTGGTGTGTTACATGCAGAATTAAAGGTCATCATAAGAATGAGTGCCCAACTTTTAGAGAATATTTGGCTACATGAGCCCCGAATCCATTGGAACCAGGAGGAGGATTATATTGTGAGATATGAAAATCGATGGGTCATCATCCAACTGACTATCCTTTAATGCAGAAGTATCAAAGAACTTCCAATAACTTATTTTGTAACGTTTGTAAGTCTATGGGACATGACAAAAAATAATGTCACGCACTCGATCTAATGAGAGAACACACCACAGATGTATACAGAGTTCAAGGGGAAGGACTGGAAGGAGGGATACCATAATATAATACTCCAAGAGGCTACAATCAAGGAGGAAGAGGAGGCTTTAGAGGTTGGGGAAGAGGAGGATTTGACATAGGAATGAGACTGATTATATGTTATAACTATAACTAGCCTAGGCATTTGGTGTAATATTATTCGAATTCCTGTACAACATGCACATGTTGTAGACAGCTGGATCATGTAATGGAATGTTTTCCACAATTGATTGCGAAGTGTAAGGAAAAGAGGAACCAAAAATTTTAGATGATAACAGCAGAAGAACATGATGATATACCAAGAGTAGCATCAATTACACCTGGAGGAGTGAGAACATGAGTTGATGCAATGGAACAAGGAATTTGGATTGAGTAGTGGTTCAGGAAAGCAACAGAGCCTCCTCCGATGTTTGATCCTCGGAAGGAAAGAGACACATACAAACAATAAAGGAAAGAAATTATAGAAACAAAATGGGTAGCATCAACTTTGAAACATGTGTATGATAGACCACCTGTGTATGGCATGCCTTTAGCCTATGACCATTCGATGATAGAAAGGACAATTAAGAAGGTAAGTACTCTAAAAATATTCTTAAAGAGTTTTTTAGAACTAATGAAGGATGAAACTGCATTGAATGCACTGCGGGAGATGATTGATTAGTGCATGCAAGTTAAAGAAGCACCTAGTGTGAAAGGAGAAATTAACCAAGTACAGTGCAAGAAAAGGACGAATAGGGAATTCCTACTTAATGCGTAGGTAGGAGATTATGATATGTATAATATCATCTTGGATATGGGATCTAATGTGAATTTCATTCCAAAGAAGACATGGGAAATGATGGGAAAACCAAAGTTGATCTGGTCACCAATTCAGTTGAGGCTATCAAATCCACATAAGATTGTTCCAATTGGAAGACTGAAAGGGGTGAAGGTTAACATTGATGGGGTGCACAACATAATAGAGTTTGACGTAATCAAGATAATGGATGGTATAAAACCTTATCCATATTTTCTTGGAATCTATTGGGATTTTTATAATCAGACTATTATTGATATGAAGAAGAGACAAATAATATTTGAAGTAGAAGACTTAAGAGTTATTGTGCCATTGGATCCTAGAGAAGGAAGACAATATGTGGAACCAACAAGGGGAAAACAACTCGATAGCCTTTACAGTATGACTACATAAATGGATGATTATATTAATCCTACTATTGAAGGTATACTCATTTGTATAAGTATTATTTCTTATGCGTCAGATTCAAAAGAATCCATTGAAAATTGCCAACAGAGGTTACATGAAGTATCTACAAGGATATGTGCTTGATTTACCTTCACATTGCACCTGATTGGAGCCAAGGTATGTGATCCCACGAAGTATGATGGACTAACAGATGTAAATATTTTTTTAATAGAATTTGAATTGCATATACCAAATCAAAAGATATTGATAACTTTAGATATTGCGTTGAAAGCGACTCCAATAAGATGGTGGGATGCACATAAAGATAGAATAGAGAATTGGTAGCAATGCAGAAGACTGTTACAAGTCAAGTTCAGAACTAAAACTGAATATAATGTGTATAAGTATACTTGGTTGAGTTGTCCTATAGATCATCATACATAGTGCACTGCGACATGGAGCTCAATACCTAAGGAAGAATAGATGCACTTGTGTGTACACACTCTGGACATGATCCCGAAGAACTGGTACTTAGAACTGGAAGTACACAGAGGAACAACAGATTGGGAAAACTTGACTCACAACTTGAAGGTAACTTTAAATTTTGAGGAAAATACCCCTTCGGTAGACACAACTCTACAGATTATCAAGACCAATATCTTTACATCAGAATATTCGAAGATACCAACAACCTTATGTAGTGCACCCATATATTCTGCGACTGTTCAAGAGGGCTTTAGAATGATATAATGTTGTTGGAGAATACCAAGAGGATAGAGAACCAAGGAATTTGAAAATACCATAAACCAAAGGAGAGATTGTATTAGAGGGTCCAAAACTTGTTTATGTTGAGTATGGAAATCCATTGATAATGCATAAAGTGAATATCGGTACAAAGGATAATCCCAAGTTCACAAACATTGGAGATTACTTGAATGAAGAAACTGTCAAGATGATTGTTGATCTACTGTGTGAATACCAGGACATTTTTCCAACTACATTCTTAGAAATGAAAGGGATTGTTGGGGAGATAGGGGAGATGAATATTCCTTTGAAGTTGGATTCCAAGCTAGTGAAGTGAAGACTCTACCGATTGAACCTAGTATATAAGTAGAAAGTGAAAGAAGAAATAGATAGGATGTTGGAAGCTAGGATTATTGAACCTATCACAGAGTAAGAATGGATCGGTCTGATGGTGATTTGGTACAATAAAATAGGTGGAATAAAAATTTGTATGGATCTATGGAAATTAAATGGTGATTTCTTACAGACCCATTTCCTAGTCCATATACAGATGAAGTTTTGGAAAATGTAGGAAGATAGGAAGCTTAGTCATTTACTGATGGATTCTCTAGATTTCACCAGATTAAGATTGTGTGGGAAGAGAGGAATAAGATAACATTTGAGATAGAATGGGGATGTTATTAGTATACAATCATTCCTTTTGGGTTGAAAAATGCACCAACAATATTTTCTCAAGTTGTTTTCCCATCCTTTAAAGAATTCATTCATAAATTCCTAGAAGTCTATTTAGATTATTGGACAATGTTTAGTTTGCTAAAAGACCATGTTGAAACTCTGTGCTTGATGTTGGAAAATTGTAGATAGTTCCATATTTATTTGAACTTGAAGAAGTGCATTTTATGTGAACCATTTGGAATCTTGTTGGGTCATGTAGTATGTAAACAAGGACTTTTGGTTGATCCTATGAAGATTGTTGTTATTGTTGATTTTCCACCATCCACATCAGTGCGACAACTGTGAGCAACATTGGATCATATGGGGCACTACATAAATTTTATTAGGGGATATGAACATATCACAACCTTGTTGGAGATATTGTTGAAGAAGGAGTTCAAGTTTCAATTGAACGAGGAATGTCAAAAAAGTTTGAATACCTTGAAGCAGAAATTGGTTACTGCACAGATTTTAGTATTTCTAAATTAGAAGAAGGAATTCCATGTCCATGTAGATGCATCCTCTATAGTGTTAGTCACAGTTATAACTCGTCCAAGGGAAGGAAATTTGGATCATACCATTGCATTTTCCAAAATAAATTTGTCAACTACTGAACATAATTACACTACTACAGAGTGTGAAGGATTGGTAATGGCGTATGCACTACAGATGTTTAGGCACTATTTGTTAGGACCACATTTTAATATTTAAACAGATCATTCTACGCAGAGATACTTAGTCAAGAAGCCAGTGTTGGGGGGGAATACATGCAGGTGGATGTTATTATTCCATGAGTATAAATTTGAAGTGATTGTGAAACCAGTGAAATTGAACTCATGAATCGATCATTTATCGTGCATACTAATAGGGAAAGATGCAGAAAATTTGGATGAAAATATATGATATGCGCACTTGTTCATGGTATAGATGGTAGAGGATTACTTCACATATATTTTCAAGTTCATCAGCATAGGAGTAGCCCCATCCAACTTTACAACTGCACAGAATAAATAGTTAGTAGTAAAGGCGACATATTATCAACTTATAGTGGGGAATGTGTATAATTTAGGCACAAATGGTATTCTTTGACGATGTGTGTTGGAGCATGAAAGGCTTATGATATTATCATAGGAAAATGAAGGAGTCACGAGAGGCCACTATGCAGGGAAAGCGACATATAAGAATATTTTGTTTGCAGGAATTTGGTGTCCCATCCTACATAAGAACGTTAAGGTGTTATGTCAAAACTATGATTTATGTTAGAGATTTGGAAAGCCATCCTGAAGAGATGAGATGTCTTTAGTACCACTAGTTACAATGCAGGATTTTGATAAATGGGTTGTTGATTTCATTGGATCGATCAACCCACCAGCAAAAATTTCAGAATCAAGATATATAATCACTGAGACAGAATATTTGACTCGATGGGATGAAGCAGAACCTATCAGAGATTGTTGCGCAAAGACTCCTACGCGATTTCTCTTTGAATTTTTTTTTATGAGGTTTGGATGTCCGAGAATCCTTATGAGCGATCAAGGGACTCATTTCTTGAATAGAACAATTTCTTATTTGAAAGAATAATTTCAAATTTATCACCATAATCACATACCCAATCATCCTTGGTCGAATGGAACAATGGAAGCATTTAACAAGATCTTAGGGCATGCATTGACAAAGATATGCAATGTAAATAATGATGACTGGGATTTGAGGATTACTGTAGTACTATGGGATTATCAGACTACATGTAAGAAGCTGACAGGACAAACACCATTCCATTTAGTATATGGCTAGGAAGCAATTATGCCTATGGAGTTCATTGTGTTGAGTCTGTGCATTGTCGCGCTGACAGAGCTTACAAATTCTAGCACAGTAGAGAAAAGAATGTTAGAGATAGTGGAACTGGAGGAAGATATATTTGTCACAGTATTTTATCAACAAGTTCATAAATTGAATGAAAAGGAATAGCATGACAAACATATTAAACTGAAGAAGTTCCAGATGGGAGACTTAGTATTTATCTATGAAAGAAAAATTTTCCAGCACCCTGGAATGTTCCAAATGCACTGGCTAGGTCCGTATTTGATAATATTTATGACAAAAGTAGGTGTTTTTCAATTGGAAAAAATGAATGGGGAAACCATGGAAGGGATCGTAAATGGTAGCCAACTGAAATTGTATAGAGAAAACCAAGCTTTTGTGCATTAGCATGACCGAACACTATGTGTAACATAGTATTTGTATCATATTGTATTATAGAGGCAAAGAAAAAGAAAAAGAAATGCAATAAAAGAGCTCGAGGCAAGCCACAATAAACATTTGAAGAGACAAGAGAATTGAATTTATGAATCGGGCATTGTTCAAAGAGTAAAAGATGAATAAGAAAATGTCACAGAAAAGAAGGAGAATGGAACTACGTGCAAAAAGGCGGATTGAAGAACTGAGATAAAGAAATGCGCAGAGGACGGGAAAAATCATTAAAGAGAAAACATTGTGGCAAGACAACGAGAATGCATAGTCATAAATGAAAAGAGATGACGAATATCTTGATAGGTTGGAAAATCTAGACCATGATCCATCAAAATATATCAATTTAATATAGAATATGGAAGGAATTGAATGTGAATATAATTGGATGGGACCAAGAATTTGGGAATGAAGAGGTATGAAACATTTGGAGATAAGATATAAAAGAAAACAAAGGGTAATGAGAAAGGGTTATTCTTGTGTAAACATTTGTAGAGAACAAAGAGTCAGATCTTATAAATCACAGAGCCAAGTAAGTTGTAGAACAAAGTGAAGTACAAAGACCTATGGCACCACCAAAGGTAGGAGAAACCACATCAGGAATGAAGAATCCATGTATTAAGAAGCCAACAACATCGTTGTAGGAAGAAATCCCGAGAGAGAAAGCAACAGATCCAATCTTGGAAAAATTTACCAAAATGTATGTACCACCTAGAAAGCCTACAACAAAGCAAGTTAGATTGCATAAAGAGGAGAAGTGTGCCTATTAAGCCCTAATGTTGGCTCATTACCCCTTAATTGGGGCATATTACATTAGTAATGTTATTTTATTTATGCCATCTTTATTCCATTAGTTTTAATTATACCTCCTAGTCTCCTATATATACCAAGGAGACATTTTCATTTGGAATCATCTTGGAATTGTACATTTATGTGGGCATAAAGAGGTTTCCCCCTCGAAGAAGATTATTATCTGAATTTATCTCTTTTTCAAGGCGTTGAGTACTTATTCTGAGGTTTTTCTATGCTATATTGATATTTGGTTCTTAACATATGGTATCAGAACTCAAGGTCTTGGGGTTTCGCTGCTACATCTGATACACCTTGGAATTTTCGCTATAACTTTTTTTATACAACATTTCCGAAGGAACGAATTGGAGGATATTTAGTAGACGGATCAAGGTACGTTGGGTTAAAATTTCATCTCCTAAGGCCTTATAATTTATGAGATACAACCTATGCAAGATAGGGTTCTGGAATCATCCTGAACTAAGTCATTAAGGAATTTTCACAATAAAAAAAAATTGTAACGTTTCATACCCTGAAATATGGAGGACATTTACAAAAAATAGTAAGGTATCTATGGTAAAGATTTCCGCTTCTGGGTCATCTTACATTTGTATATACACACTGTGGAAGATAGGGTATCTGACTAGTCTCAAGAAGGTGTTCTAGGTAAAACAATCATAACTTCTTCCTAGACTATCCAAATTGAGTGAGATTGGTTGCATTGGATGGTGGATAGTCTTTAGTATTTCTGGTATGATTTTTAGAATTTAATATCAATTATTTTGTGTGGGGCACGCTATACAAGTGACATCTCCCGGAAAGGACAAAAATCCAAAAGTTGTGGGGAAGTTACCATAAATTCCACTTGGCACATTCAATTTTGATCAGACCTGTGGCATTGCAGAGAAGAAATATCAGAGAACTACAAAAAAAAAAAATCGTACCCAGAAGGGCCGAAACTTTGGAGATACGGCAAAAGAAATATTGTCTAGCAGAACCACCTCAAAATCAAGGTTCAAAAGTGATACTTGGACAACGTGCCACCCAAAAACGGAACTTCTACACCAAATAAGCCTCCAAATAATCCTACATGGACTCTTTATGAAGGTGAATAAATGAGTAGGGACATAAATGATTTACAAAAGAAGACAGTAACAAAAGATGAACTACAAGAGATGATGGAGGGTTTAAAAGGGGAGATCATGGACGGATTGAAAAAATTCATAATAGAGAGGACACATGAAAGTGAAAATGTATCCCATGAAATTCATGATGAGGACACAAGGAAGGTGAATCAAGAATGGATAAATTCCAACTTTGGATTGAAGACCAACCACGTTCCTAAGATCGATATGATGAAGTTTGATGGCAAGGACCCAATCACATGGATACTTCAGATGAACCAATTCTTTGATCTACATAATGTGCCACATACACAAAAGGTACGAATTTCTTCTTTATATTTAGAACCCAATCAATTTGTATGGTATCGATGGCTTTATTCTTGCAAATCACTCATCACTTGGACAATTTTCAAGGAAGAAATGATAGCACACTATGAGGATACAAGGAGCAATACCTTCTATAGCGAATTGATAAATCTCAAGCAAAAGGGTTCAGTTACAGAGCACATTGAGAACTTCCAAATATTGAATATAAAGGTAACATATATTCCATATGAGCACTTGATTGATGTATTCATAGGAACTTTAAAGGATAACATTCAACATGAGGTTCGCCTTTGGGAACCCAAATCATTGGAGAATGCATTTAAGGTGGCAAGAAATGTTG
>ML782283.1:168230-187120 GCA_009831015.1 Picea engelmannii
ACAGTAAGGGACATAAGTGTGGTGAGAAGAAATTATTCTACATAGATTGTGAAGAGGAAGAAGAACAAGAACAAGAACCATCTCAAGATGAAAATGTAGAAGAAATTTCGTCTGAAGAGTTGACTCCCACGATATTGTGTAATCCATTGGCTGGAATTAGCATTCCTCAAACCCTCAAGATCGAAGGATACATCAAAATAAAAAGGTAACAGTCCTAATTGATTCTGGCAATACTCATAATTTCATTCATTATAAATTATCCAAAGCTCTCAATTGCTTTGTATATCCAGGGCCATAGTTTCAAGTAATGATTGCAGATGGAGGAACTATCAATTGCTCAGGAAAATGCAATAACATCAATCTTACTATGGGGGAATATGTAATGAATAGTCCAATGATTTCTATACCCATGGGTGGTGCTGATGTTGTACTAGGAATCCAATGGTTACAATCATTAAGAACAGTGGCTTTCAATTTTCATGAAATTTTCATTGGAAGGAAAAGAAATTGAGTTAAGAGGTATCACAGGGAAACCCTGTAAGGTGATAAGCTCTAATGGCATGACAAAATTATTGAAAAAGGGGCATCGAGGCGTTATTTCACAACTATTCTCACTAGATGTTCAAACATCTAAGCCATATATTCCTCAATATCTCCAAGGGATCATTGATAAGCATTCCAAAGTATTTGAAGATATTCCCAAAAGTCTTCCACCCACTCGAAAGCATGATCATGAAATTCACCTAATTCCTGGGAGTGTTCCTCCTAACATCAGTCCATACAGATACCCTTATGCCCATAAGAGTGAAAGTGAGCGCATGGTTGAAGAAATGATAGAGGCTAGCATTATTATACCTAGCAAAAGTTCTTACTCTGTACCAATGATAATGGTATTCAAGAAAGATAACCTGTGGCGTATGTGTCAAGATTGTAGAGAGCTCAACAAGATCACTATAAAAGATAAGTTTCCTATTTCCATCATTAATGAATTGTTATATGAACTACATGGAGAAATCTATTTCAAAAAATTGGATCTCCATTCAGGGCATCATCAAATTAGAATGAAGGAAGAAGATATCCCAAAAACAACATTCCGAACTCATGAAGGCCATTATGAATTTTTGGTCATGCCTTTTGTCCTTACAAATGCACCTTCCACATTCCAAGGGTTGATGAATTCCATTTTCAGGCCCTTCCTTCAAAAATTTGTGTTAGTATTTTTTGATGATATACTAATCTATAGTAAGTCTTGGGAGGATCATGTGTGACATGTTGACAAGGTGCTACAACTACTAAAGGAGAAACAACTATATGCCAAACCATCCAAATGTTTCTTTGGAATGAAGGAGGTAGAGTATTTGGGTCATATTGTATCTCATGAGGGTGTTAAGGTAGACCCTAACAAGATTAAGGCCATGATGGACTGGCCGATTCCCAAAACATTGAAGAATCTTAGAGGATTTCTAGGTTTGACAGGTTACTACCGCAAGTTTGTTCGGCACTATGGAAGAATAGCAACACCTTTAACATAACTAACTAAAAAGGATGCATTTTCATGGACTCCAGAGGCAACTAAAGCTTTTGAACAACTTAAAGAGGTGATGTGCAAAGCTCTTGTCTTGACCACTCTAGAATTCACAAAAACCTTTATTGTGGAATGTGATGCCTCGGGAAATGGAATTGGTGTTGTCCTAATGCAAGAAAGAAGGCCCCTGGCTTTTGAAATTTGACCACTCAAGAGAGAGGACTTACACAAACCCATTTATGAGAAGGAAATGATGGAAATACTACATGAATTGAAGAAATCGCGTCCTTACCTAATAGGTAGGCACTTCAAGGTCAAAACATATCATAACTTAAATACTTCTTGGAACAAAGACTATCTTCAAAAGAACAAAAAAAATGGGTAACCGAGATATTGGGTTATGATTTTGAAATCGTCTATAAAAAGGGGAAGAAAAATGTTGTGGCAGATGCACTCTCAAGAAAGGATGAAGATGTTGAGGCATTTTTAAGTGCTATCTCGATCATCCAACCCGACTGGATAATAGAAGCAAGGGATGAATGGAAGAATGATGAAAATGTGTGGACTCTCATTCAAAGGTTGCAGCAGGATTCCAGTGCATCAAATACATTTACATGGAAAAATGATTCACTATGGTACAAAGATCGCTTATATTTATGTAATAACTCCCAACTCAAACAAAAGGTATTATTGGAATTGCACACCTCTCTAGTCGGAGGACACTTGGGATTTTTGAAAACATACCATAGAGTCAAGAAGGATTTTTTTTGGGATGGCCTTAAAACTGATGTTCAATGGTTTGTGGCAGAATGTTTGGTTTGCCAACAAAATAAGGTGGAAACAATTAAGACCCCAAGTATTTTACAACCATTAGCCATCCCAATTCAGTGTTGGGAGGACGTTTCCATGGATTTCATCATAGGGTTACCGAAGTCTGAAGGAAAGAGTGTCATCATGGTGATTGTTGATATACTGACGAAGTACGCACACTTTTGTGCACTCTCTCATCCCTTCAAAGCTAGTACAGTTGCCACTGCATTCATGGAGACAGTTCAAAAGCCACATGGGGTCACTACTGAAGGAGATATGATGGGTGTCATAGGAAGCCTCATATTTTCATACCATGACCTTGCGCATACAAAGTAGTTCCTAGAGTTAGTGCCAGATAATTACTTTTGGTCATCATTCAAACTAGATTCACTTATAATCATAGGAGAGTCACAAGAATGGGCCACAGGACTGCAACGAAAAGGAATATATAACTTGTTCGAGATCCCGCATTTTGGTAGAAGTGCATAGATCAACATATTTGTCAATTTATTGTTAAGTTGTGTCCATGGAGGATTTCTATAGTTGGATAGGGTAGTGTCGATCGATAGACATTTGATTGCATGGATTATAAGATTTCCATCAGTAGGGAAAGACCCTCTACCATTATTCATAGACAAGACGTAGGAAAAAGAACTAGCATAAAGAATGAAGGAAAAATATGGCACACACAAAGAAGCATGTGGACTAAACGTCGCAAGTATCAATGATGATATGGTAATATTTGCAACACAAGTGTTGACTTGCAAGATATTAAGGAAATTTCACAAAGATCAGATTCCAGCTAGAGTTATAGCAACATTGGAGAAGTGCATATCAGGGGTACACAAGAACTGGGAGACATTTCTAGTAAATCAATTCTTAATGGACTGTAGGGAGGCACGGGGGAAAGGAACGGATTTCCATTATTCTTGGTTATTAATATTAATTGCTTTGGTTACATGGATGGAACCAGAAGAGTTTTAGTTCTTGAAAGGTATGAAGAAACGATACTTGGCAGCAAGATCTGTTTTGTTGTGGCATACCATTCACAAGAACATATAGATGGACAACAACATCACCTTTTATGTCTATAAGGAGACAAACCGAAAATGCATTGAAGATACATCACGCATTCAACCACAGATAGTGGAATCATATAAATATATTGTGCAATTTCAGGAAGGACCACACCATATGTATGTTCAAACAAAGAGGGATCTGACTCAACAGTGGTTGTCGATGCACTATAGGTTGATAGAAAAATAAATCAGCCATATAGTAAACGACTGGGACACATAATGGAAATTCTAGAGACAAACAATGTAGAAGGATACACAACAACCATATAAGGAGACACAAGAACTAGAAAAGTATCAACAAGAAGAAGAGAAGTAACAAGGATAAAAAGGGAATGGTGAAGGTGGCACACATGAAACAACACCACCCATTGGAGAAAAGAGAAAGGAACATCAAAAGGAGAGATCAACACATAAGAATAAGAAGAGGAAATCCTTCAAGGAAGTAGAAATCCAAGCCTTGACTGAGGAGGACTTAGATAAAATCAGAGATCAAGTGAAGGAAGTAACAAAAGAAGCATTTATGTGAGTTGCACATAAGTAGGAGGATATGCACTCGAACATGCAAACGTAGATAGACACACTGCATCATATTTTGGAGTCCACCCTGATAGCGCCAGTCAGAATGGGAGAAAAATAACAGAATGAGAGTATATACAAGATAACAAATTCACAACCGATAGCATAAAAAAAACCATCATATTCAATAGAGCACATGATAATGAAAATATCAGCAGGGACTATAGAGTTCCCCACGACAGTGATGCGGGAGCAAGTGCAAGAACTAATTCATATTGACTTAGTATTGTCTCAGTTACCCATGAATGTGTTACACAACTTGCAGTCAAGTGTAACAAAATATATTCTGCTACATGTGGAGTTGGATAAAGTGAACGAGAACATGCAACACTACACTTTGAATATAGTAGACTAGTGCAAGAGCAAGATGAGGTGGCGTAGAGACAAGCAAGGTTGCACCAACCAGTACAGGAAGTATATAGAAACATATCGGAAGTACACATGGAAGAAAATGCCCCATTGGAAGAGCAAGTGACAAAGATCAATGAAGTTTTTCAGGGCTTCCATGTGAAGATTGTAGTCTTAGAAGAGTGCACTACACCAAGTACACCACCAGAAGAAAGAGAGAAGAGGGAGAAAATAGTCATTACAAATGTGGATAGCATTAAGAGTTTGGATGAATAATGTTTGAAGCTATATGAAGAAAGCACACATGTATGTACATAGTTGTTGGAGATTGTGGAGATATAAACATTAGACCGGAGGTTACAGACTATGTAGAAGAAGGCGCATAAGATTAAAGACACAATGATCACTCTGCCACCTCTAGAAGGTGTGATAGAGAAGTAACTTAGAATGAGTGTATCATGTGATAGAGTAAGAAGAGATACGTACGCGTATGCTTGAATATAAGAGTGAAGAGAGATCGGTAAAATGATAGGAGAACAACAAGGGCATAATGTATGAGCGCAATGCGCATATTTTGTAAGAAATAATTATGAATAATATAAGAATATAGTCATTGTAGACATAGCCCATATTGGGTGAACCACATTAAATCTTGGTGTATCTGTGTCATGATGTGTTATGATGTGTTTTGATGTGTTTACTACTCTATTTATTGCGCACACATAATGTATGTTTGGTTAATATGAATATGTTATATGTTATGATGTTTTTGTGCACATGATAAATGTTATAATGAACAACTGCTAAGTGTAATGGTTATGATGTGATCGAGGAGGATCTCCACACAAGGAATTATTATTTTTCATACCATGTAGAAGATAATTAAAATATGGAAAAGAATAATTAATGCTCATGAATTATTTATTTAAATTGTAAAAATGATTAATATTGAAATAAGTATGAGAAACTGATGTATTAGTCATTCATATTGGAAAAATGATTAATGCTTGAAGTGAGTTTGAAAATCTCATGTATTACGCATTTAATTGTAAAAATGGGAAATTAATTTTGTGAGAGAATCCAACTCACAAATTAGCTTCCTAATTTTAAGGGGAAATTGGTTTCCTAGTCTCCAGGAGGAAGTTAAGGGTCTCATGAGTTGGTTTGAACTCTTCCTCACTTTATTACAAGTGGTTTCCTAGTCTCAAGGTGGAATTTAAGGGTCTGTTGTCGCACACAACAACCTCCCAAATTTGTGTTTAATGATTAATGGGAAAATTTGGGCTCCCCTTCTATATTTGGAATTTTTCTTAATTTGGGCTATATTCTTTGAATTTATTTTGTAAATATGTCCGAGATTAAGATTTTAAATTGGACATTAATGTGTTGATATGTTTACAATTAAAGGAATTTTTAAGCTTGACCTTTATTTATATTGACCAGGTGCATGGAAATCAAAAGAAAATTTCAAAGTCTCACATATGGCATATGTCTTCTGAGTCAATTTCATCATTTTTTTTAGTTTCTCTAATTTTTTTATTGATCACATTCTTTTCATACATGTTCATAGATATATTTTTACTTGAGCTACAAAATTTGAGCTATAGAATTTAATGGGTTATTAAATTGTTATTTTTCATCCTAAGTTTTTTTATTTTTATTGTATTATATTATGGGAATGAAGAATTAAAAAATTATATTTCTTATTCATCCTATTTAATAGCCTAACTTATCTTCAAATACATGCTCAAGATATCATGTATTAACTTGTAATATGAGCAATTTGATAATCATAACTATGGTCATTTTTATGACCAATGTCTTGATTCAATGTATGATTTCAATGAAAAAATATTTTGAACGGTGTCTCTTCAATATGGAATTTTGTTTTACCTTTGATTTCTCTACGAAGAAGATGAGGATGCTTGATGCAAGAGCATATTCAGCGAGTACACGTGGCATGAAAACTCACTGCCTGGGGATCATTTTGGAATCTGAAACACTGGGAGTTACTGCGAATCTTTTGGAGCTGATTAGAAAAATGGAAGAAGATCAAGTTCTTGGAAGCTGATGATCACGAGTGATCTAGGAGTTTTAATCCTATCCTTGAATGTAACGGAACTTAGGTAGCAGTTAGGTTTTCGTTTCGAGTATACGAGTAGTCGGGGGGAACCCTAAGGACCCTCTGAGATAAATAGAGGTTTTTTACGCCCAAATGAGGCTGTTGCGAATTAGTAGGAAAATTATAATAATTTAGTTGTTGTTTGATCATAGTTGTAGCCATTTACTTTTGAATGAATATAACAAAGGAAAATTGATCCAAACGCATAGTGTTGTTAATGTTTGGAATTCCATGTTATTGTTATTTTCATGAATGAATGAGTTTTCATTTAGAGTATCTAAAACTGTAAGATGTTAGTATGAGTTTCAATTGTTCTCTTATGTAAGTTATGAAAGGAGTGCATACTGAAATCAAGGAGTGTGTGTAAGAGAGTCTTTTTTGACTCGAAGCTCAGAAGAGATAGCGTGTAACATTTGTATATAGAGTGTGCATACTATGCGCAAGGAGTGTGTGTAGAGGCAAACTTGTTTCAAGTTTGAAAGTTCAGGAGATCGAGAACAGACTGTGCCAGGAGGGCACCAGAAAGTCTTTTGAAAGACACAGAAGGGCCGAGTCCCTTAGAAACTAAGTAATTTCAAAACTCAAGGAGAACTAGTGCAAGTTTACACGCAAAGAGCAAGTGTGTACCAGGGTGAAGTCAAAGTCCATTGACGAAAGCTCAGAAGGGATAGCGCTTTCCAAAAGTGTATATGAGGTCCAAGAGATAGAATCGTAGGAGGAACAAAGGGTGAGGCCTTTGGATACTTAGAAATTATTCTAAGTCAGAGGAATTCAGAAACGCAGGAGGGAGAGCGACAGTGGTCATTGGATCAACAATTCAGAGGACCAACAACCCTCCGATCAAATCAAGGTGCACAAGCCTTATCATTTTTCACACACAAGAGAGTGGACTTGCCAAAGTTATGAAGTCCCGAAGTAATTTGGGACCGTCTGATCATCCGAAGTAAATCTCAACCATCCAATCGTCCGAAGAAAATCTCAAGCATTGGATCGTCATAAGTAGATTTGAACCGTCAGATATGAAGAAAAGGTGGTGTGAATCTGTGGATCTTGGATAAAGACTAAAAGTAAATGTCAATCATTCGATCTAGAGGGTAGGTGGCATAAATCTGTGGGCTCCGGGTAAAGACCCGAAGTAAATATCAACTGCCCGATTCAGGAGAATTAGATATGAATCATTGGTTTGGAAGAGGAAGATATCAGTCGTTAGTCTAGAGGCATTGTCAATATCATAAGATCGATGGTCACGCTCGATTGTGGGGCCATAAGGTGCCCAGATGTTAAAATTTTGAGGGTGGGTTACACTCGAAACCACGGTATCGATGAAGAGGTACATGGCAACTAGAGGTAAATTAAGAGGAGAAAAGAGGTTGATCCCAAACCACTCTTGGACATGCCCACAATCATTCACTTACACAAGGACATAGCCTGAGGTCACATGCGACAAGGAGATAATGAGAAGAGAGCTCAGGCCTGAAACCTGAGAGTTCAGTCACGTGAAGAAGAAGGTCGTGGGTGCCATAGAACTTGCAACAGAGGACTGAAAGGACCTATGGTAATTCATAAGTGAGACCATCAAGGTCTCAGAGAGACAACTCAGCTCAGAGTAGAAGATCCTTGACCGAGAGGTCATGTAACCCTTAGGAGAGAAAGGGGGGGTTGCATCAAGTGGTATCAGAGATGATTTTTTCTTGCAGACAATAGGCAAAGGAGAAGAGACAAAAGAAATCGAAGTTGTACTCTATGTGTGATAGATAGTCATCACAATGCCACCGAGGAGACGAGTGGAGCCGCCTTTATCTAATTGGGCTATAGAAAGAGAAATGCGAGGGCTTCATGAAATATTAGAGGTGATGGAGGCAACGCAGAGGAGAGCACCTGATGTTGGAGACATTAGCGATGCCGAGAGTGAAGAAGTAAAATTCGAAGAAGCTGCAAGGGAAAATGTTGTCGAAGAACGCTTGCTGAGAGAAGTTGTTAGATTGGGAGATAGAGACAATATACAGGTCCCAATGTATGAAGGAAATTTGGATGTTGAAGAGTTGTTGGACCGGATAAGATCCATGGAAAAATATTTAGACTATGAATATTTCGATGAAGAGAAAAGGGTGAGACATGCTGTCACAAGACTAAAAGGGTATGCAACAATATGGTGGGATGAACTGCAGGGTGAGAGGAGAAGAAAAGGAAAACATAAGATAAATAATTGGGACAGAATGGTAGCCAAGATGAAGGCTAAATTCATGCCGAAATATTATCAGATCAATTTGTTCATGAAGTTGTAGAACCTCAGGTAGAAGGGTATGATAGTTAAGGAGTACACAAAGGATTTCTATGGGTTGAACATCAGAACTGGACAAAGAGAGAAATATAAAGAAAAATTTTCCAGGTATATAAATGGCCCGAGGTATGAAATCTAGGATGATATCAACATGATGTCAGTGAGGACAATGGAGGATGCTTATCAGTTTTCACTGAAGGCAGAGGATAATTTGACCAGAAAACAAAGCCAGCGAGGTAGAGGTAAAATCCAAGTCCTGAACAAAGGCAAGGGATTTTCCCATGACAAGGCACATAAATCCAAAGACGAGACTGAGAAACCACATAGTCACTCAGAAATATGAGGAAGTTCCCGAGGAAGATAAGATGGTGGAAGAAGTTCTTCTAGAGGAAGAGGAAGAAGCAGAGGAGAAGTAAGGTTCTATGCTTGTGGAAAGACAAGGCACATGTCTTGGGAATGTCCTAATAACAATAGAGAAGAAGGAGGCGAAGCTCACATTTGGGAAGAATGGAGAAGGAATGTTGAAGCAGAAGAGTAGAGGATGGAACATCCCTAATGTTGAGAAAGGTTCTCTTAAAACCAGAGGCAGAAGTTGAAAATCCAGTGCAAAGGAACAGGATATTCAGGATAGCTTGCAAGACTAAAGACAGAGTATGCAAGGTGATAATTGATAGTGGCAACACTGATAACTTTATATCCACAGAGATGGTGGAGAAATTGGAGCTAGAGACAACTACACATCCAAAGCCATACAAAGTCTCATGGTTGCAGAAAGGACACCGGGTAATGGTTACTAAACAATGTTTGGTTGAATTTAAGATACGAGGATATAGAGATGAAATTCTATGTGATGTAATTCCCATGGATGTATCCCATATTTTTTTGGGAATAACATGGAAGTTTGATAGGAGTTTCATTCATGACGGGAGGAAGAATACATACACCTTGGAGAAGAATGGTAGGAAACACATGTTGTCATCGATAGAGGAGAAAAAAGTGAAAGAGGAAGCCAACACTAGCATACTTCTCATGAGTGGGAAGGAAATCCTGAAAGAATTTAAGAAAGAACAGAAGATGTAGTTTGTTGTGGTGATGAAACCCAGAGTTATCCTTACAAGTACTTAGATGGATGATTTGCCTGAAGAAGTTCAGGAATAGTTGGATAATTTTGCTGACATAGTGGTGGATGAGATGCCTAACTCATTTCCACCCATCAAAAGTATCATCCATCATATTTATTTGATACCAGGAGCAAGTCTTCCAAAAAAATAAGCATATAGACTGACACCTCGAGAGAATGAGGAGGTAAAGAACCAAGTCCATGAATTTTTATACAAGGGTTTGGTCAGAGAGAGATTGAGTCCATGCACAGTACCAATTGCATTGAGTCCAAAGAAGGATGGAGGATGGAGAATGTGTACAGACTCAAGAGCCATTAACAAGATCACCATCATGTATAGATTTCCTTTGCCAATAATGGATGACTTAATGGATTGTTTAAGTGGAGAAAAATTGTTTTCTAAGATAGATTTGAAAAGTGGATATCACCAGATAAGGATAAGAGAAGGTGATGAGTGGAAAACATCCTTTAATACAAATGAAGGTTTGTATGAGTGGCTTGTTATTCCATTTGGCTTAACAAATGCCTCGAATACTTTATGAGGTTGATGAATTAAATATTGAAAGATTTCATTGGCAAGTTTGTGGTTGTGTATCTGGATGATATACTAATCTTTAGCTGGACTAAAGAGGAGAATTTGAGACACCTGACACTAGTGATGAGGAGACTACAGTAGGAGAAGTTGTTGATAAATCTAAAGAATTCCTCTTTTATGAAGACATAACTCATTTACTTGGGTTTTGTGATCTCTTCAAATGAAATGAATATGGATCCAGAGAAGGTGAAATTAATCAAAGAATGGCCATAACCAAGGAGTATGTTTGAGGTAAGAAGATTTCGTGGATTAGCAAGTTTCTATAGGAAGTTTATCAAAGATTTCTATGGAATTTGTGCACCAATGATGGATACAATGAAGAAGAAGCATAAGTATTTTAAATGGACAAAGGAGGCCGAGAGGAGATTCAATATACTGAAGGAGAAAATAACAGAACTACCAATTTTGATCTTACCAAATTTTGGAAATACATTTCAAGTGAGATATGATGCAAGTGGAGTTGCAATCAGAGCAGTTTTGAGCCAGGATAATATACCGGTTGCCTATTTCAGTGAGAAGATGAATGAAACCAAGATCAAATACTCCACATATGATAAGGATTTTTATGCCATAATTCAAGCCTTGAACAAATGGAGACATTACCTTGTTCCACAGGAATTTGTCTTGTATAGCGACAACCAAGCTTTACAATTCATAACGAAACAAGAAAAATTGAATCAGAGGCATGAAAAGTGGATTGAATTTATGCAAAATTTCACTTTTGTCATAAAACATATTGTTGGGAATGCTAACAAAGTTGTTGATGCATTGAGCAGGAGATGTTTATTCTGCAAGAGTTTCAGGTGAATAACTTGGGGTTTGAAAACCTTAAGGATATGTATCGTGATTATCCAAACTTCAAGGAAGCATATGAAGCATGTGAAAATCCTATTTTGAGAGACAAGAGCCAGTGGACAGAGTATATGATTCAAGAGGGATTGATGTTCAAGGGCAATCAGTTGTGCATACCAAAATTCTCAATGAACGATAACATTTTGAAGGAAAATCATAGTGGGGGGATTGGATGGACATTTCGGCCATGATAAGACATTTGCACAGTTGAGAAGTTCATACCATTGGCCAGGTATGAGAAAATAAGTGATAAAGTTTGTGAACAGATGCAGAATCTGCCAACATGCAAAAGGAAAAATATAGAAAACTGGATTGTATCAACCATTGCCAATACCAGAGAGGCCTTGGGATGCAATAAGCATGGATTTTGTGTTGGGACTGCCAAGAACACAAAGAGGATGTGATTTCATATTCGTGGTGGTGGATAGGTTTTAAAAATTGGCACACTTTATCCCATGCCAGAAGACCATTGATGCAACACATGTTGCAAATCTATTTTTCAAGGAAGTTATAAGACTTCACGGACTACCCGGGAGCATTGTCTCAGACAGAGACATAAAATTTGTTGGTCATTTTTGGAGAACACTGTGGAAGAAGTTGGGGATAGATTTGTTCTTTAGCTTAGCTTATCACCCTCAGATAGATGGGCAGGATGAGGTGGTAAACATAGGTTTGGGAAACTTATTGAGGAGTCTAATCACTGAGCATCATAATTAGTGGGACCAAATTATGCCACAAGCAAAATTTGCATACAATGACTCACCCAACAGGAGCACTGGAAAGAACCCATCCCAAATACTATACGGAATGCAACCCAGGGGAGTATCTTAGTTGAGAGACTTGGAATAGAGTGAGATCAAAAGTGTTGGAGCAAAATATTTTGCTGCAAAAATGAAAAAGATCCATAACCATATTAGACGACAGTTGCAGAGCTCTAACCAAGAGTACAAGTGCAAAGTTGATCAACATCGTAGAGAAATTTAATTTGAAGTAGGAGATCAGGTTATAGAACATCTCAAGAAAGAAAAATTCCCTAGGGGAACATATAACAAGTTGAAGATGAAGAAGATCGGGCCATGTAAGATATTAAGGAAGTTTGGTGCAAAATCCTATGAGATTGAGATTCCATATCATGATGTGGGAATATCACCCATATTCAACGTTTCAGACCTATACCCTTATAGGGAATATGACTTAGAGGGATTAGAAGTTCAAGAGAATATTCTGTGGGAGAAACAAATGCCTATAGAAGAAAAACTACAGATGGAAAATGTTGGCACCAGGACGAAGTGGAAAGAAGGATGATTGTGGGAAAGAAAGCATGTAGAAATGGAAGTAACAACTGGAAGGTAACACAGCATGCGTGCATGCAAGAAAACGTGCGAAAGGAAAACGACAGTTGGAGGAAGAACAACACGCATGCATAGGAGGAAGACCTAACATTGGTAGGGTTAGGGTTTTGGTAATACAATGTAAAATGGATGAAGAGCCCGATATATATAAATAGAGATACACAAGTATCATAGGGAGGTTGATTCGCTTTTGTATTAGTTCAGTTTTTGTAATGATATATTGTAGCTATGTACGAGTTGATGCGTTATGTAATATGGTTATGAACCAATTTTGTAAGTTGTTGAGCTAGAATAGAGGAGAGGAGGAAGATCTGAGGATTAGATCACAGGCTATGGAGCCTGGTGCGATCTAGTTCGCCTCATACAGATCTTACCCATTAGAGGGAATTGTAAGCGCACGACACTGGAGATGTAGAACTACCATAATAAAAGAGCCAAGAGACAAATCTTTGTGGACGTATCCTAGGATGGGGTGAACCATGGTAATATTTATGTAATGTGATAAATGCATGTATATTGTTATTTTCTTTCAACAGTGAATTGCTATGGTTAATGAATGAGTTATTGCATTGTTATGGAATACGATTGTGTTGTTCAGGGAACTAAACCATGAAGGGTAGATACAACCCCTTGAGTACTAGTAGATTGCAGTCATAATTCATAGTAGATGGCTTGTATTAACAATCCCCTATCATGTACTCAATCCTAGGCTATAAGCACCTGAGTCTTACAGCCACCCATTTAAAGTTATCTCGGGTGAGACTGCATAGTGCACTCTGTACACTGTGTTTCCTTATGGTTTAACAGGAGGGATGATAGTTTTAGAAGCTTTGTTGGAAACCAAAAAGACATGAACCCTGGGTCAATAACTCAGACAGTAAAAGGAAGTCGTTTAAGCCCAACAAATGGTTTCATTGTCATGTTAGAAGGAACAAGAGAGGACTGAGTAGACGAGATAGATTGAATGAGAAAAGAACAAGCGAAACAAGAAGACCAATGAGCCATTAGAAGGGAATGTTGATACTTTGGAACCCCATGAAATTAGAAATCTAAGTTTGGTTGAGAACCAAAGAGATAGATTTTTCCTAGAAAGACAACAGAAACCCTAGACTCACACCTCACAAATATATGGATAAATACGTATTTATTGATTTGCATGAAGTATTTTTCTGTTATTTTCCGCATCTACTACAGGAGTGGATACTAAGTTTGAAGTAAAACCATGCGACGACCGGATCTGATAGCTAGATTGGACCCAGGTATAGATTGAGCAGTTACAGCAGGTGAACAACAAATTCACCCGCAATAGAATTTTGGCTTGACAGTATTGTGGCAGGTTTCATCACCGAATTTGCAGTTGACACAGCGAAGTCATACAACACAACAAAGAAAAAATTTCTATGTGGACCTCAAGGAAGGTAAATTCAATCCCTATATCCTTCTATTAATATATTTCTATATAACAAAGGTGTAATGACAATGGAATCAGACAACTAAACTTCCCTGCGTGCATGGGGGAAGGGGGGAAACACTAATAGAGAGAGGATAAATGGAAGGAGGTGAGGAGAAAGGAAAGAAGGAGGAGGAACCCTTGGACCCGATCATGATGGATGATGACCAGCTCAAGTGTATCTTGGCATCATCAAGAACGACACGTAGCGGAGTACCCTACCAATATAAGGTGAGTACCAGGAAGAGAGACATAGCCACGAGGGAAGGCTTGGCGAGCGATGAGGAAGAGGTAGAGGATCTTCAGACTATGGACTAAATTGAGGAAATCCTACGTGCAACGTATGAGAGGAAGACGAGAGGCCCAAGAACAGGAGTATAAGGAAGCCATCATATCCATATTAATGTCAGTGTTAAACCCACAAACCCATGTGTGAATAACACACCAAAGAGAACACCATCATTTAGACAACCGAAGTTAGGAGGAAGTCTTACAAAAATAAGTACATATACACTAGGAGTGACAACTGGAGGAGCCAGTTCATGTAGCACTAGTTAAGTATCTACACCATGTGGAGGAGGAAGTAGTTCAATATTCAGAATGGCGGGACATGATCCCATTATCAGATTACTAGAATTTCAAGGAGAAGCACCAGAAGACCCAGACAACCATTTGTTCATTTGTGCAAAGATCTGGGAGGCAAAACAGATCACTGATGAAGATACCAAACTCACGCAGCTAGCGATCACACTAACAGACTGCCCACTAGACTGGTACATCAGTCTAGACACAAACAATGCCCCTGGGACGAAGATGACACTGGCAGACATTAAGAAGTTATTGATTAATGAGTTCTAGAAGCCAATCTCAGAGGATCATTACATGAACGAGATGATCGAAATAAGATAGAAACCAGGACAGTATGTATGGGAGATTGAACAAAGGTTCAAGCGACTAAAAGGAAAAATAAAATACCTTATGACTGAGATGCAACATCGACACCTATTTGTCAAATCACTACTCCCACACTTAAAATATCCCCTACGAAAACAGAAATTTCAAACGCAGGCAGAGGCTCTGTAGGAAGCCTTGCAACTAAAAGAGAACCAGTACCAGCAGACAAACCCAACTATTAAGGAATTGAAAGAGGATTTGAAGAATCTAACATTTTAGCTGAACCAAAATAAGAATAAGGACAAACGAGAAGTCATTTGGTGCACTGCATGCAGGACGGAAGGAAACCACAAGAATGAATGCCTAACATTCGCATAGTATATGGAAACATATATGCTAAATATGCTACCATAGGGAGGATTATGGTGTGAAATATGAAATAAACCAGGTCACGACCCTTATCACTGCACGATGATGCAGAAATACTAGACAGTTCCGAAGAATTCGTATTGCACCTTTTGTAAGTCAGTAGGCCACGACGACAAAGATTGCAAAACTATGGAGCTGATGCAGGAAAGAACATCAAATGCATACAGGGCACGGGATGAAATGATGACTGGGCAAGAAAATCCACAGTTCAATCAAACCCCATCTCCATACAATACTGTGAAAAAACCATACAACAATGTGTAACCGCAGTATAACTCGGCACAGCCCCAGTACAATACCGCGTAGTATAACACGTTGAGAGGTGACCGAGAAGGCTACCGAGGAGGAGGAACAGACATAGGAGGTTTCAGACGTGGTAGAGGACCTGTCACATGTCACAATTGTCAACAACCGAGACATTATGCTTGAGAATGTCCACTTCCACCAAAAAATTATATGTATTGTCGTGCATCAGACCACGATACAGAGGAATGTCCGACACTACTAGTAAATATTTAGGAAAAGAGGAACCAGAATAATCAGAATGTCCAATGGATTTCAGTCGAAGCTAGGGATGACGTATGAAACATCAATATAGTCACTCATGGAGGAACGAAAATAGGAAATGACACAGTTCGACAAGAACCAACACAGAACCAATGGGTAAAGAAGAACACTGAACCAAGAAAGAAGTTCGATGCACCAAAAGAAAAGGAGACTTTTAAGGAAGCCAGACAAGAATTTCAGAAGGAGGACACAACTTCAACTTTAACTGCACAACCATTCAAGGAAGCCCCAGAATATGAGATGCCACCATCATTGGATCATACCAACAGAATGCAGCCCAAGGTACAAGTAAGTACAATCAAAGGATTTTTGAAATCATGCATGAGATTATTAAGTGATCCTTCATCTGTGAAAATATTGCAAAACATACTAGAGAAATGTAGCAGTGAGACAGAAGAAAAACTAGAACCAAAAACTATCAATCACCTACACACCAGAAGAAGAAAAAGTAGGGAATTTAGACTAAATGCTAACATTGGAGATTTCAACATGGGAGACATTATACTAGACCTAGGATCTGAAGTGATTATGCTACCCAAGAATACTTGGCAATGTATGGGAGAGCCAACACTGGGATACTCAAATGTCCAATTAAAACTAGCAAATTAGCATAGAGTCTTACCAATAGGTAGACTGAAAGGAGTGACAGTATATCTCGATGGAGTGCGCACTAAAGAAGACTTTGAAGTCATTTAACACAACACCTTAACCGACACTGCTTGTTTTGGATTGGGCATTTGAAAACCAGACCATAATCAATTTGAAAACCATGAAAATGACATTTGAATCTGGAGAATACAGGGTCATAACACCATTGGATCCATCAGAAGGGGAGAGGTTCATAGAACCCACTTGCCTAGACTTAGAGGAGATTGACCAGATGTACAGAACAACTACGCACGATGAGGATTACGTAAACCCAACTGCAGACAGAGTACTCAGTTGGAAAAGCCTAACTTCATGCGCAACAGACTCAGACACCGAGTTAGAAAACTAGCATCAGAGACTACACGAAGTAACCATGCGAAGATGTGCAAGAATAGACCGCGCAGTAAGATGGGTAGGCACATAAATCAGAGAACTAAATGATTTGGAAACATTATTGACACAATACGAAGACGAAGTCTTAGAAAACTAGTGACTATTATCACTTGACTTAGCACTCAAGGCCACACCCGCAAGATGGTGGGGCGCGCATAAAGAGACCATTACAGACTGGTATCAACGTAATCAACTACCATGCATACAGTTCGGCGTAGAACAAGAATACAAAAAACAACAGAAATACCAAGGATAAGAAGCACTAGCAGAACACTTGGTGAAGTGCAAAACGTTGTGGAAAATGACACCACCAGAGGAATGGCCTCATCACTTCATACATACTTTAGAGGGCATACTATCGAACTGGTACATAGACCAAGGATTGTGCAAATGAACTACAACATGGAGGACATTACAACATAACTTCACAATCACTTTCTCATTCAAACATGAGAATCCCAACATAGACATAGCTCTCAAATGAATCAGAGGAGTAATATTCATTGAAGAACTGGAAATAGAATTTATCATAGAGGAGAAATAGCAGAATAAACACATAGTCAAGGAGCTACTGTCATGTTATCATGTATAGGAGGAAGCACCAGATGAAGATAACCCATGTGACATTCAGATCAAAGAAGTAGAAGGCGAAATAAATGTGGAAGGACCACCCATAGAATCAAAATTCATTGTCGCGCCAATCAAGGTAAAGAAAGTTAACATTGGTATAGATGAACAACCCAAAATGGCCAGCATTGGAGACTACTGGGATGAGCAAACAATAGAAAGCATAACATAATTATTGTGTGAATATAGGGACCTTTTTCCCACAACATTTACAAAGATGAAAGGTATAGCAGGAGAACTGGGAGAAATGAATATACCACTCAAACCTGAAGCGAGACCTATAAGACAGCGACCCTATAGACTGAAACCCATATATAAAAACAAAGTGAAAGATGAGATCGATTGGATGCTTGAAGACGACATCATTGAACCAGTTAAGGAATCAGAATGGATAAGCCGGATGGTAGTATAGGATAAGAAACAAGGAAGAGGGAATAGGATATGCGTCGACTTGAGGAAGTTGAACATTGCATGCCTACATGACCCATTCCCTACACCATTCATGGATGAAGTGTTAACGAATGTGGGGGGACATGAAGATTACTCATTCACTAACAGATTCTCATGCTACCATCAGATTAAGATAGCATAGGATGACAGACACAAGACCACGTTTTCCACGGAATGGGGATCTTATCAGTACACAGTCATGCCATTTGGACTGAGGAATGCACCCGCAATATTCTCCAAAGTAGTCATCACAGCATTTAAAGAACTCATCCATTAGTTTCTCGAAGTATACCTGGATGATGAGACAGTTTACAGTCTGCTAAAAAACCATTTGGAAGTACTATGACTAATGCTAGAAAGATGTAGACAATGCCAGATATCACTAAACATCAAGAAATGCATATTTGGAAGACCATTTGGGATACTATTGGGCCATATAGTGTGCAAACAAGGCTTGTTAGTGGATCCGGCCAAGATCGTTGTCATTGTTAACTTACCAGAACCAAAAATAGTCCGACATCTAAGAGAAACCTTTAGGGCACACAGGATACTACAGAAAGTTCATCAAAGGATATGCGCAGTGTTGATACTGAGAGGGGGGTGAATCAGTATCAAGTATAATTTAAAATCTTTTTCAACTTATACTTAAACCATTCAACTATATCCAATGAGCAATGAACAATAGTATAAGAGTTACACCAATACACCACAATATACCATGCACAATATATGAGAAATAATCAATAGTTATTGTTCAAGGGAAGTAATGACT
>ML782283.1:197776-234639 GCA_009831015.1 Picea engelmannii
CTTTACTACAACACTAAGTGCTTTTGGAATTGAGCATATATAGTGCGCAGCTATCTTTGAAACAAAAGACTTCCCTGGGTTGATAATTTATGTTTCACTTGGTTGTTTGAAATTAATTAAGCAATTATAGTGACCAACAGAGGCGCTGCAAGAAATCAAAGGCACAACGAGCATAGCCAAATTATATGATCACTGAGTATGATGTGGAAATGATCGCCAGAATGGTCCAAGATTTCTTAGCAGAAGATTTTGATCATGCAACACATCACAGGGATAAACTGCAACAAAAGCTGGAAAAAATGGGACAGTTCCTCAAGAAATTCGGGGAAGCACAGATAGCAAGCAACAATAGAGGCACAAATACACCGACAATACAGGCCAAATAAAGAGTGGAGGTAGAAGAATGAGACCCAGTCCACCCCATGCCACACACAAATGCAACTATTTACATCAAATCTAACATGCTACGCATGGATGAAATCGTGGGGTAGACACCCCTAAAGGATTTGGATCACATCCAGTTAGTATTGACATGGATGCCATCAAGGGTACTACACAAATTGTAGGTTACTGTCGACCACGGGGTATAGTCTCGTGCACATAAAAACTTAGTCGAGCTACAACAAGAAACAAAGAAGCGCGAGGTGCTAAAAAATTCTATGAGCAGGCCAAGCTTGAAACTGAGGAGGAAAAAGAACACAGGAATGAACTAGAACGAAGAGTGGGAGGATTTTTTAAGAATATCCAAAGCACCACACAAGGGAATGAACTCTCGGTAGTAGGAAAGATTGACCAGATTGCGCAGGCAATTGATCAATATTAGAAGGATATCAAGAATCTCCACGAACAACTCACACCAACCACTCCACCGGTAGTGAAGGAGAAAAGAAATCAGGAAGCAACAACGCAGCTACAGGAGATGAAACAACAGGTTAGCATAGCAGTTGAATTTCTCGATAAAGCAATGCAACTTTGGACAAGGTTGGAGGAGGATCCACAGGTCCAACGCTGGGAAAAGGAAGAGGAAAGGATCAATCCAATGATCCAAGAACTTAAACAGAGGCAGAAGACCATACCAATCCCAGAACGAGTCAAAGGGATGCAGGAGATAAAGAAGATATAGGCAGAACTTATCATTGCGCAAACACAGAAATAGGAGCGTCAGGCTCAAATAGAGCCACTACAGGAACGGGTAGCATAAGTACTCGCACATACACAGACTCGGACCGAATGTTCAGGATTGATGAGTGATGAAGTGGTAGTTCAGGTGGTAGACACCATCAAGGAAAAGATTGTGCAGGCACTGACAAAAGCATCAGAGCTCAAGGAAAAGTTCCAGATGATCACCAAGGAGATCGAAGAAGCTCAGAAGGATTAGGTGACTTGGGACAAGTCACATGTCAGTGTTGGGGGCCTATTGGCACTAGGACAGACTGGAAAGGAGAATGATCATGGGAAAGAAAGTGTGCAGAAACGGAAGTAATAGCTGGAAGGTAACATAGCACGCGCACGTGCAAGAAAGCATGCACAAGGAAAATGACAGCTGCAAGAAGAACAACACATGTGCATGGGAGGAAGACCTAACATTGGTAGGGCTAGGGTTTTGGTAATACATTGTAAAATGGCTAAAGATCTTGATATATATATAAATAGAGAAACATAGGTATCATAGGGAGGTTGATTTGTTTTTGTATTAGTTCAGTTTTTGTAATGATCTATTGTAGCTATGTACGAGTTGTTGCGTTATGTAATATGGTTATGAACCAATTTTGTAAGATGTTGATATAGAACAAAGGAGAGAAGGAAGATATGAGGATTAGATTGTAGGATGTGGAGCCTGGTGCGATCTAGTTCGCTTCATATAAATCTTACCCATCAGAGGGAATTGTAAGCGTGTGACGCTGGAGATGTGGAAATATCATAATAAAAGAGCCAAGAGCCAAAACTTTGTGGATGTAGCCCAGGAAGGGGTGAACCACGGTAATATTTGTGTAATGCGATAAATGCATGTATATCTTTATTTGCTTTCAGCAGTGAATTGTTACGGTTAATGAATGAGTTAATGCATTGTTATGAAATACGATTGTGTTGTTCGGGGAACTAAACCATGAAGGGTAGATACAACCCCGTGAGTACTAATAGATTGCAGTCATAATTCATAGTAGATGGCTCATATTAACAATCCCCTATCTTGTACTCAATCCTAGGCTATAAACACCTGAGTCTTACAACCACCCATTTAAAGCTATCTTGGGTGAGAGTGCGCAGTGCACTTTGTACACTGTGTTGGCTTCTGGTTTACCAGAAGGGCTGATATTTTTAGAGGCTTTGTTGGAAACCCGAAAGACATGAACCCTGGTTCAATAAATCAGACAGTAAAAGGAAGAAGTTTAAGCCCAACAGAGAATATCATTGATCAGAGGATTAGCAAGAAGACCAGGAGGAAGACCCATCTTGAATATCTAGTCAAGTGGAAGGGATACCCAATAGAATATGCCAGTTGGGAAAATGAAGCTGATATCTAGAAGCATGGAAAGTCGGTGTAGGAGCTCATGGACAAAAGTCCATAAATTTTTTTCCAGGGGAGTATGATGCAAGAGCATTGTCAGCGAGCACACGTGGCAGGAAAACTCAGCACCTGGGGATCATTTTAGAATCTGAAATGTTGGGAGTTACTGTGAATCATTTGGAGCTGATTGCAAAAACAGAAGAATATCAAACACTTGGAATCTGATGATCATAAGCGATCTGGGAGTTTCACTCCTAACCTTGAATGTAACAGAACTTAGGTAGCATTTAGTTTTTCTTTTCGAGTAGACGAGTAGTCGGGGGGAACCTTAAGAACCCTCTGAGATAAATAGAGGTTTTGTACGCCCAAATGAGGCTGCTATGAGTTAGTAGGAAAATTATGAGTTTTTAGTTGTTGTTTGATCATAGTTGTAGCCATTTACTTTGGAATGAATATAACATAGGGAAAATGATCCAAATGCATAGTGTTGGTACTGTTTGCAATTCCATGTTATTGTTATTTTCATGAATGAATGAGTTTTTGTTTCGAGTATCTGAAGCTGTAAGATGTTAGTATGAGTTTCAATTTTTCTCTTCTGTAAGTTATGCAAGGAGTTCATACTGAATGCAAGGAGTGCATGTAAGAGAGTATTTTCCGACTCAAAGATCAAAAGAGATAGCGTGGAAATTTTGTATGCAGAGTGTGCATACTAAGTGCAAGGAGTGCGCGTAGACGCAAACTTGTTTCATGTTCGAAAGCTCAGGAGATCAAGCACAGACTGTGCCAGGAGGGCACCAGAAAGTATTTTGAAAGAAGCAGAAGGGTCGAGTCCTTTAGAAACTGAGTAAGTTGAAAACTGAGGGAGAACCAGTGCAAGTTTTCACGCAGATAGAAGGTGTGCGCCAGGGTGAAGTAAATTCCATTGACGAAATCTCAGAAGGGATAGCACTTTCCAGAAGTGCAAACGAGGTCCAAGAGTCAGACTCTTAGGATGAACAAAGGGCGAGGCCTTTGGATACTTAGAAATTATTCTAAGTTAGAGGAAGTCAAAAGCTCGGGAGGGAGAGCGACAGTGGTCGTTGGATCACCGATTCAAAGGACCAAAAATCGTCCAATCAAATCAAGGTGCGTGAGCCTTAGTGTTTCGCACACACAAGAGAGGGGACTTGCCAAAGTTCCTAAGTCCTGAATTAATTTGGGATCGTCTGATCATCCGAAGTAAATCTCAAGTGTCGGATCGTCCGAAGGAAATCTCAAGTGTTGGATCATCTGAAGTAGATCTGAACTGTCATATCTGAAGAAAAGGTGGCGTGAATATGTGGATCCTGGATAAAGACCCGAAGTAAATGTCAATCATTCGATCCAGAGGGTAGGTGGCATAAATCTGTGGGCTCTGGGTAAAGACCCGAAGTAAATATCAACCACCCGATTCAGGAGAATGAGATCTGAATCATTGGTTTGGAAGAGGCAGATCTCAGCCGTCAGTCCAGAAGAACCGTCATGATTGTAAGATCGATGGTCATGCTCAATTTCGGGGCCAGAAGGTGTCTGGACATTAAAATTTTGAGGGCAGGCCGCAATCGAAACCATGGTATCGATGAAGAGGTATGTGGCAACTAGAGGTAAATTGCGAGGAGAAAAGCAGTTGATCCCAAACCACTCTTGGACATGCCCACAATTTTTCACTTACGCAACGATGTAGCCTAAGGTCACATGCGACAGGGAGCTAACGATAAGAGAGCTCACACCTGAAACCTGATAGTTCAGTTGCATGAAGAAGGAGGTCATGGGTGCCATAGAACCTGCAATAGAGGACCAAAAGGACCTGTGGTAATTTGTAACTTAGACCATCAAGTTCTTAGAGAGCCAATTCGGCCTAAAGTTTAAGATCCATGACCAGGAGGTCGCGTAACCCTTAGGAGAGAAAGGGGGGGTTGCATCAATGTCCTCCTATGTCCCACCATAACTAGCAATCAATTCGCACATCATGCACAAGACAAAATATGAAGTTAATATCATTCTCATAATTTTGAGATTTTTTTGTTACAAAGTTTTCATTTGGCTATGGATGAGGGTTTTGATATTTTTCTCTTTGAATCTATACTTTCATTTCAGTTATGCTTTGTGATATTCCCTGATTTATATTGCATATTCATATCTAAGCCTCTAGATTCGAATTTGTTGAATCCAACAAATACAAACAACATAGGTTTCAGATTGATTAATTTATATAGGTTGTTGGGATTTTGCACTAATTTTTAATCGGTAGATTTCAATGATTTGGGGGGTTTTCAAATTCAACGGGTTTTCATTCTATTAAGAGTGAGGGTTTTTTATATTCACTCCTGCATGCATGCATCCACTATGGATTTTGTATTCGTGAGCTTTGTTGAGTGGTATTACGGTTTGTATGGGTGCAATTTTGAGATGAGAACCCCCAGGAACAGAGAGCTGGTTGAAACCAATGAAGATTGTTGGCTGGTTAAATTATTGGATCGAGTATTATGGCTATTACCTACAAGTATCCAAATATTTTTCTCTATGTTTAAATAATTTGGGGATTTTGTTTTCCATATTTTTATATGGTAAAACAAAGGTATGTTGTCTATATATATATTTCAATATCAAATTATTAATGAAGAGAAAACCCAAATTGGACATTTATGCTCTGTTTACAATTGCTTTGGTTTTATTTGTCTATAAAATTTGACCCTGTATTAAAAAACATTTTTATTTTTATTTTTTATGGGTTTAATTTTCAGAATTGAATCTAACTCTAGAGGTTAGATGGCTAAGATTTTTATTATTTTTCCATAGCCTCACTGTAATTCTGATAGAATCTCATTTAAATCAAAATAATTTTCTCCTTAGAAATAAGCTTTCAAAAATGTGTGAGTCAGTTTGTAATTTCCCATAACTTTTAGACAAGGTTCAAATCCACAAGTTTTGTTTGGAGTTAATGAAACTAATCTCCTTCATTTTCAACTTCCTCAAGAAACTCTGCAACAAGAAGTCAAAATTTTGATATATGTTCTTAAACCATAAATCTGAAATGTTATTTGAAAATCTAATAAAAAAAAAAAATCTGATGATATTTTTCCACATGTTACACAAGTTTTTGATTAGAAATTTTGTTATCCATGACTCTTTGCATTATGAAAATAAAGGTGTTATAAAGTTGTTACTGCAAGTAGGAGAACTCAAACAAAAATATATTAAGATCAAAATCTTGTTGGCAATTGATATTTTTATTTCAGATTTATGAAATCTACTTCATTAAATGCCCAACTCTTAAATTTAGAAGTTTGTTTGAAAAACATGAATTAGTTATGATTTATTTTGTTTTGTTTTGTTTTTAATAAACAACTACAAAATTTCTGAAATTTTGTAGCTATTTCTGAATTTTATCTTTTATTTTTATTACTTATGGGTTTTTGTTTATAACGGGAGGTATGAAATGAGTGATGTGGACCCATATTTTTTCATTATGACTCTCCACAAATCTCGAGAACAAAATCATGAAGAATATTAATTGGTGTTCATTAAGACTCAAGATTATTTTTTTTAAATAAATCTTTGTACTATTTTGTATATAATTAGTTATGTTTAGCCTATAGTTTGAGAATTAAAACAATTTCATAATTTCTCGTTCCTAACTTTAATGGAGGATAACTACTTTTAGTTGTGGAAGGTAGTTACATGTTTTATGAAACTCTTTTCATAAATAAAAAGAGAGAAAAAAAACTAATAAAGGGCCCGGGGAAATTCTTCTACAAGATAAAGGCTACATTACATTGTTGTATGGTGGTATTTTGTTGCTGTGGAGGACTATGTAAAATATAGAGTTATTCTAATTTAATAGAAGGTTTCATTTATATGCATTACTGTAAGAATTGTCTACTTGTTATTATTTCATTTTATTTACTCGATTTTGATTCAAATTATGTTACGAATTAGTGTATTAATAATTGATTGTAACATTGTTGTTAATCTTGGTTATGTTATACTATTCATAATTATGTAAAACTATATTTGTAGAACGTGACAAGATTTAAATTAGCGTTAATTTTGAGTTCACTGAGACTTGATGATGATAACTGATAACTATTTATTACTTTACCATAATCTTGTCTTGTATTATGTTATATTGAATCAAATGAACCATTTCTTTAGTTTGATGTAAATATTATATTGGATTCATGTTATATATTTGAGTTTTGAGTATATGTTGTGATCACTTTAATAACTATTTATTGAAGTTATTTCATGGCATATTTGTGTTCATAGTTCACAAATCATATGAACTAATTCTATGGTTTGTGAATGAATCCTAATTTGAAATTCAATATCAGTGTTATCTCCCTTTTAGACATTTTTCTCTTGATTAGGGGTAGGGTTGTCCTCCTAATTAAGATAGAATTTCCTATTCATTTCTTGCAACTTAGAGTAGATTTATATTTAGAGTAATTTCACTTCATTTCTTTAAGTCTTTTTGGTAAGAGTAGATCCAAGTGTGGATTCACTGAGCCCTTATTTTAGTAAAGGATTACCTTCTTCAAGCAGGTGCAAGAAGGTAATTCCTTTTACTTTGTATGTCGATAAAAGCCAGAAACATGACATCTTACAAGATAGAATATTGTATATACATTTGTATATATAAAATAGTCTAGATTAGATTGACATTAGATTAGGCTAGTCTTAGGACAAGTGTAGCTAGAGACCCATAGAACCAGTCGAAATCACTTTTTCAATGGATAAGGGTCTAATTGGGACACTAGCTGAGTGATCTCCCTATGATGTTGAACATGGTCATTTTTTTCCATCAACATTTTTGGCGTTGGAAGGAGGGACACCGATGAGTGTGCATAATAATTTGGTTCTTATTTGAGCTATTCATTTTAACTTTATTATTATTTTTAATGGCTCTTTCTGAACTACCCATTCGGAGTTGCATCTATGGTCGATCATCTTTCAGTACTCCAGTGAAGGTATTTAAGCACTTGTCAAAGGTAAAGTTCAATGGTGAGTTAAATTTTTCTGCATTTGACCACATCTTTCAATTTATTTTAAATTGTAAAAATTTTGATATTGATGATGGTGTTATTTGCATAATTTTCACTCTCACTTTAACAAGTCAAGCCAAAGACTAGTGTACATCCTTTCTAGTTTCTTCTATTCATGGCTGGGATGTGTTCACAATACATTTTCTTCATACTTTTTAGGACTACAATTATGACAAGGTATGTGACCAACTTGAAACACTTCATAGATTTGAAGGTGAGTCTTTTAATGATTTTCTCTTTCGATTTAAATTGATTTGTCTACAGTTAAAATCTAAAGACTTATATCCTCAAATTGAGTTAGTAGGATGGTTTAAACATTTAGTTTCTCTTCCGTGTATTTCTAACAATCATGATGAATAAGAAAATATAACATTTTTAGGCATATTCTCTGCTATTGAGGAACCAACTGCTGATAAATTTGTAAATCAACAAGAAAATCAACAGCTAGCAATGCAAATTGAAAATTCTAATGAAGTCCAATCTAAGGTAATATTTTTTGAATTTTATCATTCTGAAATTGATGATCAATCACAATGAGGAATCTGAAATTTGCATTGAAGAAAATGAGCATGAATATTTAGGTACATATCATCAAATAGCCATTTCTACCTTTATCCTGATCTTTTTAATGAAAATAATTCAATTGTTAATCAATCAACAATTCCTCTGTACATAAATGTTATCTTATAAAATATAGGGGTTTCCATACATCCAATAGATAATGAATTGTCAATTATAGATCATGAAAAGGAATTTTTAAATAACTGTATTTTTAATAAACCTGAAAATAGCTATCATTTTGAATTTGATAATTCTTTTGGTTCTAGTGTATCTTATGATAAGGAAGAGAATGCTAATAAAAAATGTGAATCCATGTATGATTATGATTTAAGGATTGAGAATTCAGAGACACTTAACCTTCTAGTGATGGTTATGTCAGGTTGTCACATTCTTAATTCTTCAAGTCAATCAATATTTGAAGATGAGAACAACCCTATTTCTGTACATGTTCTGATAAATTCTCATTTTCATACTTCTAATCATTTTTTTTAATTTCAATGTTCAAGAGTCCATACCAATTTATGATTCTAAAGTTTCCATTCATGTTCATGACCCTAAATCCTGTTAACTTCCACAAGAAGATGTCAATAATAGTTTCAAATGCATTATCGTGGTTGACACTTGTGTGAAGGAAATTTTTTCAAATGAACCCCAATTGTCCTCTAACATTATTTGTAGAATCGATGTAAATAAAGATACATCATTTGAATCCTCCTCTTCTTCCAAATATCACCAATCCATAACATATACTCAAGATTATTTTTATGACCCAATAGATATGTGGTTGGAGAATTGGTTGAAAGAGAGTTCTCTTGTAAATAGTTATGTTTTGTTTTATTAGGAATTAATGTACATAACATATTTGGTTTTTCTTTTAGAGTAGTAATATTTTTATTTTTATCATTGTTACTGATGTTTAACATGTATATATGTACATGTATCAAAAAGTTTGAATGGCTCCACTGGAAGCATGACTATATGTATTCATATTTCCCTCCTAAAGTTAGAGTAGGAGTAGGTTTAGTTTAGTGTAGTTTCATTTTATTTTAAGTGCATATTCAATAAATGATGATCTTAAGCGTATATGAACTTAATCAAATCCACAACTTCTTCATACTTTATTTTTATCATTAGAAGAGGTTATTTCTTTATGGTAAGTCTCATATGCCTATTTTCAACCTTGACTATTTTTTTTCTTAGTGATTTTAGTTTCAGTTATGTTTTAATATTCATTGATTTAATTTTTGGTTTGTTGGTCCTCAATATTAGGTGCAAGCCTAGATTTGAAATTCGCCCACCTTGCCCTCATGGTTCACAGAGCAGTTGTGGTGATAATTAATGACAAATAAGTCACGTCAAGGAAGTCTCTATGTTCATTTATTATCTTGTTATTTTCTTTGAAACATTGAATTTTTAAAACAAGATATTTGTAAAGAAAAAGACACTTGATGTAACTTTACCTTTTAGTCATGACTTCCCCCTAGTTTTAGGTGTGGCATTTTCTTTCAATTTTTTTGGCTTTACAATTTGCTTTTCTTTCATATTTGTACTTTCATTCTTGTTTGGATTTAAAATTTTCGGTTTTGATTTGTTTTGGTTTTTGATTGGATTTTATAACATTTCCAAAATTCTGGGGATATTTTTTCCTACCCAACATTGGTTGATCAGCTTAGTGAAATATGTTACTCTATCCTTTTCTAGGATTTTATTTATCGAAATGTCATTTTTACCAATTTTTCACCTTCTTATACACTAACTGTTAGCTATGGGGAACATTTAGACACATTTCAAGCATTATAAGCTTATATTTAAGAAGGAAATAATTTCTAGCATTCTTTACCTTGAATCCATCCCATCCCCTCCACATATAAAAGCCTCTACTTGGGTAGATGAGCATAAACTAGTGAGGTCAAATTCAACTGGTATTGCATCCAATGTTGCAAGTAAAAACCCTCTTGTACCACCCCACTCTCTTCACCCAATTGCTAAAAGGAATTCTCCTAGTATATAAATCTAAAGTGTGGAATTAGAGAGTTGAAAGCACATTAGCATAGGAAATGTGTGCAAACCCTTCAGGGTACTGAACATGATCACTGGGAACAGGTAAATACACACATGGAACTAAGACAACTTTGTCGGGGTACTGAACAGTCCTACTGGCAGCAAAGCAATGTCGGGTAAAGAGCTATTTTTTTAAATAGATGCATGTTAATATTTAACAACCTCCTAGATATTTTTACTATCCAATAGTAGAAATGCAATTAAAAAATTAATGAACATTCCCTATTTTTGGATTCACTGTCTCGAAATTAGGCATTCAACTATTTTCATCTTTTAAAAGTTTTTTTTCTTTGATTTTGTCTTATGTGGGACCTTTGGGAATGGTGTCTTCTATGAGAAATGTTTGAAAGCTTTAATTTTTTTATCTTTGGTAAATTTAGTCCTATCATTTTATAACTAGAGATAAGTGCTTCTTCCCCATGTGTCATCATTTGTTGTCACGTACAACAACCTCCCAAATTTGAGTTTAATGATTAATGAGAAAATTTGGGCTCCCCTTCTATATTTGAAAATTTTCTTAATTTAGGTTATATTCTTTGACTTTATTTTGTAAATACATTTGAGATTAAGATTTTAAAATGGACATTAATGTGTTGATATGTTTACAATTAAAGGCAATTTAAAGCGTGACCCCTATTTATATCGACCATGCACATGGAATTCAAAAGACGATTTCAAAGTCTCACATATGGCATATGTCTTGTGAGTCAATTTTATCATTTTTTAGTTGCTCTAATTGCATTCTTGATCACATTCTTTTCATACATGTTCATAGTTATATTTTTACTTGAGCTATAGAATTTAATGGGTTATTAAATTGTTATTTTTCATCCTAAGTTTTTTTATTTTTATTATCTTATATTATGGGGATGAAGAATTAAAATGTTATGTTTCTTATTCATCCTATTTAATAACCTACCTTATGTTCAAATACATGCCCAATATATTATGTATTAACTTGTAATATGAGCAATTCAATAATCATAACAACGATGTTTTTTATGATCAATGTCTTGACTAAATGTATGATGATCAATTAGGTTTCTGTGGTGAGAGATTTGTTGAGAGCATGTCGGAAGAACCACAGTGACGGTGCTTTTGAGAGCTTGTCGACGTTTCGGATCCACAACAGGATCCATCTTCAGGACAAAAAAACCTGAGAGGATCCATCTTCAGGCTCCTCTCTTATTTTTCCTCAGGCTTTTTTGTCCTGAAGATGGATCCTGTTGTGGATCCGAAACGTCGACAAGCTCTCAAAAGCACCGTCACTGTGGTTCTTCCGACATGCTCTGAATAAATGTATGATTTCAATAACAAAATATTTCAAACAGTGTGTCTGCCATATGACATTTCATTTTACCTTTGCTTGCTCCATGAAGAAGACAAGGACGTCTTCCTCTTTCCCACCATAACTAGCAATCAATTCGCACATAATTCTCAAGACAAAATCTGAAGTTACTCTCATTCTCATAATTTGGGGATTTTTGTGTTATAGAGTTTTCATTTGGCTGTGGATGAGGGTATTGATATTTTTCTCTCTGCATTTGTACTTTCATTTCAGATATTATTTGTGATCTTCCCTGAATTATATTGCATATTCAAATCTGAGCCTCTAGATTCAAATTTGTTGAAGCCAACAAATACAAATAACCCAAGTTTCAAATTGATTCATTTTCTACAGGTTGTTGGGATTTTGCACTAATTTTTAATCAGTAGATTTCAACGACTTGGGGGATTTTCAAATTTAGTGGGTTTTTATTCTATTAAGAGCAAGGCTATCTTGTATTCACTCTTGTATGCATGCAATCACTATGGATTATGCATTCATGAGCTTTGCTAAGTGGTATTATGTTTTGTATGGATGCAATTTTGAGACGAGAACCACTAGGAACATAGAGATGGTTGAAACCAATGAAGAATGTTGGCTGGTTAAATTGTTGGATCAAGTTTTATGGCTATTACCGACAGGTATCCAGAGATTTTTCTCTAGGTTTAAATAATTTGGGGATTTTGTTTTCCATATTTTTATATGGTAAAACAGAGGTATGATCTCTATCTATATTTCAATATCAGATTATGGATGAAGAGAAAACCCAAATTGAACATTTATACTCTGTTTACAATTGGTTTGGTTATATTTGTCCCTGTATTAAAAAAAAATATTATTTTTATTTTTTATGGGTTTAAGTTTGAGAATCAAATCTAACTATAGAGGCTAGATGGATAATATTTTTATTGTTTTTCCATAGCCTCACTGTAATTCTAACAGAATCTCATTCAAATCAGAATAATTTTCTCCTTAGAAATAAGTTTTCTGAAATGCATGAGTCAGTTTGTAATTTCCTAGAAATTTTAGACAGGGTTCAAACCCACAAGTTTTGTTTGGAGTTAATAAAACTTCTTCAAGAAGAAACTCTGCAACAAGAAGTCAAAATTTTGAAATATGTCCGTAAACCATAAATCTGAAATGTTATTTGAAAATCTAATAAAATAAAAGAAAAAGAAAAAATCTATGAATATGATAATATTTTTCCACCTGTTACACAAGTTTTTTATTATAAATTTTGTTTTCCATGACACTTTGCATGATGAAAAGAAAGGTGTTATAACGTTGTGCCTGCAAATAGGAGAACTCAAACAAAAATATATTAAGATCAAAATCTTGTTGTCGTTGATATTTTTATTTCAAATTTATGAAATCTCTGTCATTAAATGCCCAGCTCTTAAATTTAGATGTTTGTTTGAAAAAACATGAATTAGTTACGATTTATTTTATTTTATTTCATTTTTAATAAATGGCTACAATTTTTTTGAAATTTTGTAGTTGTCCCTAATTTTTATCTTTTATTTTTTGTTGGGTTTTTATTTATGACGACAAATATACAATGAGTGATGTGGACCCATAATTTTGCATCATGATTCTCCACAAATCTCGAGAATAAAATCATGAACAATATTAATTGGTATTCATTAAGACTCGAGATTATTTGCTTTAAATAAATCTTTGTATTATTTTGTATATAATTAGTTATATTTAGGTGATAGTTTGGGAATTAAAACAATTTCATAATTTCTCATTCCTAACTTTAAAAGAGGATAACTACTTTTAGTTATAGAACGTAGTTACATTTTTTATGAAATTCTTTTCATATAAAAAGGGAGTAAGAAAACTAAGAAAAGGCTAGATATTTAACTAAAGGGAAAATTCTGCAACAAGATAAAGGTTGCATTACATTGTTGTATGGTGGTATTTTCTTGTTGTGGAGCACTATGTAAAAGACAAAGTTATTCTAATTTAATAGGAGGTTTCATTTCTATGCATTACTGTAAGAATTGTGAACATGTTATTATTTCATTTTATTTACCCAGTTTTGATTCAAATTCTATTACGAATTAGTGTATTAATAATTGATTGTAACTTTGTTGTTAATCTCAGCTATGTTATACTATTCGCAATTCTGTAAAGCTATCTTTGTAGAACCTAACAAGATTTAAATTAGCATTGATTTTGAGTTCATGGAGACTTGATGATGATAACTAATAACTATTTATTAGTTTACCATAATCTTGTCTTGTATTATGTTATATTGAATTAAATGAATTGTTTCTTTAGTTCGATGTAAATATTATATTGGATTCTTGTTATATATTTGAGTTTTGAGTATATATTGTGATCACTTTAATAACTATTTATTGAAGTTATTTCATGGTATATTTCTATTCATAGTTCACAAACCATAGGAACTAATTCTATGGTTTGCGAATGAATCCTAATCTCAAATTCAATATTAGTCCTATCTCCCTTTTAGACATTTTTGTCTTGATTAGGGGTAAGGTTGTTCTTCTCCTAATTAAGATAGAATTTCCTATTTGTTTCTTGCATATTAGAGTAGATTTACATTTAGAGTAATTTCACTTCATTTTGTTGAGTCTCCTTTGGTAGGAGCATATCCAAGCGTGGCTTCATTGAGCCCTTATTTCAGTAAAGGATTACCTTCTTCAAGCAGGTGCAAGAAGATAATTCATTTTCTTATGTTTGTCGATAAAAGATAGAAACATGACATATTAGTAGATAGAATATTGTATATATCTTTCTATATATAAAATAGTCCATATTAGATTCACATTAGATTAAGCTACTCTCAGGACAAGGGTAACTGGAGACCCATAGAACTAGTCAAAATTACTTTTTCAATGGACAAGGGTCTAATTGAAACCTTGACCAGGTGATCTCCCTATGATGTTGAACATGGTCATTTTTCGCCATCAATAGGGTCTCATGAGTTGGTTAAGATGCTTTTTCATTTTTTTCCTTGAGTTTTTATTAGATCCTAAATTTGTGGATCTTGTCTCCTTGAATTAGTGGAGCTAAGGAAACTATATAAACTCCTTATGTAAGCTTTGGGTTTCATCCTCTGGTGGATCACCTCTTGAGGGGTCCCTTTATGGATTTGATGAGATAGTCCATTTGATGCCACGTTCTTATGAAAGACCACCCTTTGTCAGAGGAGATCATCTCTTTGTAAGAGAGACATTGCCACATGATTGTGACAGATCTAGCCTTGTATTGTCAAAGGAGTCTGTCTCTTTGTAGAAGATACATGGCCACATGATTGTGAGAATATAGCTCTTTGCATTGTGCATGAGAGAATATCTTCGATACTTCTACCTATTGTGGGAATTCTATTGCCACTTGTTGATGTGGGAATCCATTCCTTTGCATTGTAAAGGAGAGTATATTTGAAGAAGAGAATGAAGCATTTCATGGATTTTATGAGCCCGAAGACGTAGCCAGAAGGTTCTGATGAACTCCATTAAGAAATCAGTGATCTATTTTATCATGTTTTATTATGCATGTTTTTATTTCCGCAATTATGATTATTAAATGCATTAAATAAAGGATTATGAGACTAACATCACATTCACCAAATTAATATTCAATTAGGATTCAAGCCTTCATGAATACATCTTTCCACCTTTGATGCAATCAAGTTCAATAGGTCCAAAATTTTAAATTTGACCTTAATGGGGTGGCCTAGAACCAAATCAAATTTGGTATCAGTGTCACCCCAGTTTCAGATCATTATGAATGCCTCCCGTCCCTTTATGACTACGAAAACCTAGTTTCTACAGTCCCCATAGATACCATGGGTGAGACTTCACCTTCTTGCCGGGTGATGTCAAAAGGTCCAGTATCTTAGGGTTTTTTTGGTAGATTAATGTTGAACATTGGGTCTTCCCACTACGTGCCAACAGAGACATTGATTTCCCTATTGATTTGGTGATAGGAGATACCGTAGTGTCCAAAACACCTTACAAAATGAGCACACTAGAGTTGAAGGAGTTGCAAATGCATCTTAAAGAACCATTAAATAAGGGGTGTATACACCCAATTGTGTCACCTTGGGGTGCCCCAGTTATCTTGTGAAGAAGAAAGATGGAACCTTAAGTCTATGTATTTATTTTATATAGATGAATAAGGTCACCATAAAGAACAAATACTCCTTACCAAGGATTGATTATCTATTTGATCAATTGAAAGGTGTCAGAGTATTTTCCAAGATTGACTTGAGATCATGTTATCACCAAGTGATGATAAAGTAAGAATATATCAACAAGACAACATTCAATACAATATATAGGAATTATGAATTTATCGTAGTGCCATTTGGGATATCAAATTCCCTAGATGTTTTCATGTGCATGATGAATGAAGTGTTTAGGGAATACCTAGACAAGTTTGTAATTGTGTTCCTAGATGATATAATCATCTACTCAAAAATAGAGGAGGAACGTGAGTAGCATTTAAGAATGGTGCTAAAAGTTTTAAGAGAGCATCAATTGTATGCCAAGTTAAGTGCATCTTCTATCAAAAGAATATCCACTACTTGGGTCATATTATTCCAGGAGATGGGATAGTGGTTGATCTTGAGAAGATAGAATCCACTAGAGGATGGGCAAAGCCAAGAAATGTTATATAAGCTAGATCACTCATGGGTCTTGCAAGTTATTACCAAAGATTTATAAAAGGTTTTTCAAATATTGAAATCCCTATCACTTCTTTGCAAAAGAATGAAGTGAAATTTGAATGGACTCTCGAATGTGAAGAAAGATTTCAACTTTGGAAAGACATAATGACTAGTGCATCAATATTGAAGATTGCATACCCGAATGAAGATTTTGTTGTGTGCACCGATGCGTGCAAGGAAGGGTTCGATGGAGTCCTCATGCAAAAGGATCATGTGGTATGCTATGAGTGCATAAAATTAAAAGAGCATGAGAAGAATTATACTACACATGAATTAAAATTAGAAACCATTATTCATGTGTTGAAAATGTGGAGACATTACCTCATGGGGAGGAAATTTGAGTTAAGGACGGACCATTATGGTCTGAAACATTTTTTTGGACAACCCACATTAAATGTCAGGTAGACTAGATGGATCGAATTTCTTAGTGAATATGACTTTGAAATTAAACACATCAAAGGAAAATGGAATCAAGCGGTTGATGCACTCAACATGAGATCATGTGATATGCATATTGCAACCATCAACATGTATAAGACTGATTTGAAAGATAAAATTATTGAAGCAACAAACTCAGATCAACACTACTTGAAAATAAAAGAAACATTACAATGGGGTAATTTGTAGCATAAATTTAAAGACTTTCAGTTGAAAGAGGATGGAATCCTCATGTATAGGGGAAAGGAATATGTGCTAAATTCTAGAGAAATGAAAAATACAGTGTTGAGCAAAATTCATGACGTGCCATATGTCGGACACCCATAATATCAAAAATCCATTACAACTGTGAGGAACCAATACGTTTGGCTTGGAATGAAGAAATACATGGTTAATTATATCACCGGGTGTCTAGAGTGTTAAAAGGTAAAGGCTAAGCATACACATCCAACTAGAATACTAAAACCATTGACCATTCTTGAGTGGAAATGGGAAGTGGTTATATATTACTTTATTACAAAGTCACCTAGAATAGTGAAGCAACACAATTCCATCATGGTAGTGGTGGATAAATTGACTAAGGCTACACATTTTATTTCGGTGAATATTACTCATAAGGAAATAATTATTGCAGAGATATACATGAAAGAAGTTTCCACGCTACATGGAGTGACCAAGGAAATAGTTTCAAATAGGGATCCCAAATTTACATCCAAATTTTGGAAAGGTCTGTTCAAAGGATTTGGAACAAATTTAAATCTTAGTACAGGGTATCACCCAAAATCTAATGGATAAACAGAGAGGACTAATAGGGTAGTTGAAGACATGCTCAAAATGTATGTGATGGACCAACCATCCAAGTGGGAGTACTATATTCATTTAGTTGAATTCACTTACAATAAAGAGTACCAGAAATCATTAAAAATGAGCTCGTTCGAAGACTTGTATGGAAGGAAGTGTAACACACCAGTGAAATGGAATAACCAAGTAGACAAAGTTGTTATTGGGTCATATTTGCTAAAGGAAATGTAAGATCAAATGAAAAATATAAAGCATAATTTATAAGCTACTCATGACAGGAAAAATAGTAATGTGGACAAGAACAGGACCTACAAATATTTTAAAGTGGTCGAACATGTATTTTTAAAAGTGAAAGTGAAAGGAAGTTTGTTAAGATTGGGTTGCTGCTCAAATTTGGTAGTAAGATATTGTTGGCATTTTGAAATATTAGAAAAGATAGGTCTAGTAACATACATGCTATATTTTCCTACATCCATGAGAGTGCATAATGTATTTCATGTGTCATTATTAAATAAATATTTTCATGACCCTAACCTCATAATTGATTGGACTGTGATCCAGGTGGAACACGAAGGAGAATTCTAGGTGGAACCAATGCACATCCTCGAACAAAAAGTCAAGGTGCTAAGGAACAAAGATATAGGGATGTTTAAGGTTCAATTGACCTACTATGATCCTGAAGATTCTACATGGGAGCACAAAGAAACCATGTGGAAGGAATATCCACAATTTTTTTATAATTTTGAAGAAAATAAAATATAAAAATGCAAGACCCCTTTTTGGGACAACTAGATTTTTTGAACCACATATCAGAGTTTTGGACAACCTATGCTAGGAGAAATTATAAATAATGGTACAACCCGATGGACTGAGGACAGTGAAGGGGGTACATTCCTTGGGTCAATAGGTTGAGAGGAACATGATATCGTGGTTGGAACTAATGTTGGAGTTGTGAAATTGCAAAATTTTTATTTTTCTAAGTATTGTGATGTAAATTTGTACATGTATATCGGCATAATGTTGTCCATAAAGGATAGTGCAGGATTGCAAGGGAGAGGGAATATAACATCCCCACTATAATGCCCTAGTTTAATTAATGCATAATATAGATATGAATGTGGCTATGGCGAATCAATGTAACATGTGAATTGTATTTCTGGATTTTTATTAAATAAAATGTGATTCCAACTGCTAGGGGACATGGATAGAGATGGGGGGTGATAATCCACAAAAGAGGAGGGGTCTAGAAAGGGGGTTTTACCCATGAGTTTAATTCCCATATGCTTTTCTTGTTTTTAATGTTTTGAGCGAACCTTCTGTTTTTTCCCTTGATTGTGGAAGAGCCCAATCATTGAATATTTGTAAGAGGGTGGGTGTGAGGAGTCATATCCCATAGTTATTGGGAGCATGGAATTGAGTACAATCAGTTTAGGGATGAGTGTGAGTCAAGAAAAATAACAAAAGGAGAGGAAATTTATATGGCCAATAGGGAATTTTTAGACTAAAAAGGAAAGTTTTTAGGCTTGCATAATAACCAAGTTATCAGGTCTAAAGAGTGAACTCTTGAGATATTTGCACTACAACAACAATATTGTTGTTGTTTTTTGTTTCATGGTAGTTTTCCTAGCAGTGAATTCTCTTGAGTTCCCAACAGTAAGATTCATGGTTACCCGCACCAAAGAGACGATGATAAACAAATGGGATGTCGGATGGACTGAGAGCAGTGAAGGGGTGCATTCCTTGGTTTGGCCAAGTCGAGATGAAGAGACTAGTGGAAAACGAGATAGATGTAGGAGAATGATAATGGGTTGTGGGATTATATGAGTTGTGAGTGGATAGTGAGAGACAACATCTTTTTTGGATTCCTAGAACTATCTCAAGGGTGACTTGTTGTTGATATTGGGAACAACATGTCTATGGTTAGGTGGAACATTTGTCCCAAGCAGTCAGTTGCATAAATGTTTAGAAAGATAATTGTTTTATATATTTTTTGTGTTGCATTATGAGTTTTAATTGTTGTGCATTAAATCTAAGTATGATAATGCTTTATATGATTATGTGATGAATTTATTAGTTTCATTCATGTTTATTTATAATGTTGTAGATGCATCTAATTAATGGTATCATAAAATGGTTAAATCTGTGAGTTTTCCTATAGCTAGTAAGCTACACGATATGTTAGTAGAATTTTTTTGTTTGTATGTGTATTCCACATGTAATGAAGCTTAGTCAAACTAAGGAACGTTACAAAATATATGACGAGATGTCGAGTGCTTATTTCAAAAATGGTAGAAACCTATATGTATATGTATAATATAATGTGTTTCCCCTCAACATTGTATGATAGAAAAAAATGTCTTTTATTCCAATGAGTAAAATGGATCCAAATGTGTTTAAAAGATTTCATGTGACTATGTTAATAAAGGATAAATGTAATTGTACAAATATATTAAAATATAAATGTACATTGAATTTAGTTTTCATTAAATAACACTTAAATAAATAAAAACTTGACAAACTTTCACTTCGAAAACTTCAACCAAGCCTATGTGGAAATTGACAAATAGAAGAAAACTCAAAATATAAAAATATAGGAAATTTTGTGATATTGACATTTCCAATCTATTATGTGCCGACATTTCCAATCTATTATGTGCGTGTATGTCTTTCCTTTATAACCTTTATGTGATTTGTGCAACCTTATACGTTTTGCAAAATATTATAAAAATATTTATAAATATAATTTCAATTTTTTTATACATTTTATACAATTATAAAATTATTTAAATTGTGAGGTTAACTCGAGGAAGGGTGTTGAAAAGCTCAATTGTTAATGTGATATTCACATTAAAAAAAAGCAAGTGAATATGTTATAAACCTAAAACAATAAAAAATCAAAATAAGATATCTAGATGCATTTCAATGTCAGACAATGGGCAATAAAAATTTCAATCACACTTCAGTGTTGTTTCAATATATTAACCTCCAACGGAAAGGCTGGATTGGACCCAACATTTGCCATCTTTGTCATAAAGATGTTGAATCAGTACAACATCTCTTCATACAGTGTTGTTTCACGCGTTAGGTTTGGAATAAAATTGCTTTTGATCTTCACATATTCACAGTCTAGAATGACACCACATTATCAGATAGTCTTGTCCATTGGATTCCTCATGAAAATAACTACAATTTTCTTATGCTTTTGATCAATTGGTTCATTTTTCTGACCAGGAACAATTTGATATTCGATAATTATTCATACATTGTTAACATTGTCGCATACAAAACCCTTGGCTTGCATCAACGTTGGAAAGACACTCATCTGACCATTGGAGCAACAAATATTATCATCAGCTCTCACATCTCTGAGGATATAACCACAGGCTAGTTTGATGGTGCAGTGCAACACAACGGAAATATAAGTGGGGCAAGAGGTTTGATAAGATTAAATAAACACAACTTATATAGATGGACTTTTAACTATGGCTCGGGCACAAACACAAGGGTTGAGCTCTTGGGTGCCTGGGCTACTCTCCACCTGGCTTCAAGACTAAACATTGAACATCTTCAACTGATCGGTGACTCCAAAGTGATCATTGATTGGTTGAATCAATCGAGCACGCTACATTTGATTGCACTCCTGGCCTGGATTGACCGAATCAGATCACTTCAACGTCTTTTTAAGAAACTCACCCCCGTGAATACAATGGGAAAGCAAACCTGCTATCTAAGACAACTCTAGAAAAAACAACAGGCCCGATTACTTTCAACCAATGACTGAATAACCATGAGAACCCTACTCATGTTATTAAAATCTTTTAGGGAAAGGCTTTAGCTACTATTTGCATCATCAGTTTTATTGCATCTTTTTTTCTGGTCTCTTTGTCATTTTTTATTTAGATATTACACTTGTAATCTGATATTTCTCTCCCTCTGACTTGATCTATCTTCTTACATGTGTGGTTGGAAGTCCACATGTTGGCAAAAGAAACACTTCGGATGTACTCTGATGAAAACACATTAAATTGATATAATATAATTTAGCATTTTTTTCGGCTGGAAAAATACATTTCTTGGTTGTGTTCTACCAAAAACAACTTTTGAGAATTGATGTTATGTCCATCACTTTGTCCATCTATGATTCTTATGGAGGTTATACTCAAAATTTATGGTATTTTATTTTGATAAATCTTTTACTTCAATTTGGTTTCAATCAGCAATTAAATCTTTAGTTACACGAGTCATCTTATTTGTTTGTGTAAATCTTTCTTCTACCTGTATTTCAGATCCATGATGTGAGGAAGATATGAATCGTGTGGGAATCGTGTATATATATATATATATATATAGAAGAGAGAGAGTGGGAATCGTCTAGAATTTATACTATTATTACTATGTCCATGCACGTTATGGGTTAGCGAATACGGAATCTTGCAGTGCTCTAATGAGAGACATGTATGTCTTTATGTTAATTAAATAAACCAGATTCCAAGTCTATAAATGTGTGGCCCTGAAATTTCTGCTTTGGAAGTGATGATTGTGATTTTGATCAAATTACAACATGCGTTTCTTTGTGTTTTGGATTATGAAAAAACTTAAGAACTATCATCAATACAAGATATGAGAGACATGTATGTCTTTATGTTAATTAAATAAACCAGATTCCAAGTCTATAAATGTGTGGCCCTGAAATTTCTGCTTTGGAAGTGATGATTGTGATTTTGATCAAATTACAACATGTGTTTCTTTGTGTTTTGGATTATGAAAAAACTTAAGAACTATCATCAATACAAGATATGAACTAAATAAGTTAATGCAATTATTTTTTTTTTAATTCTTAATATATGTATGGTTATTTTTCTTTATAATTTAATTTATATTAAAATTAAAGTATTCTCCTTTAAGTTGTATATCATGGTCAAGAAAATTACTTATGATGTTTCCAATGGTTATATGGTTATTGTTGTATGTTGTAGTTAGAAGACTATACAAAAGTTTTATGTATATATGTATCAAATTTTTTTGCTCTCAATTTTAAATTAATATTTTTTATTTTTTATTTTATGATATATGGTGATTTGGATTGCAACATCATATAATTTGTCATTTATATTGGTATTTTTTGAGTGAAAAAAATTGGAGAAATTATTTTGTAAGGTCATTTTAGTGGTATGCCTAAGTTTGGAAAATTAGGGTCCAGAATTTTTCAAATCCATTTTGAGAGATTAGAAAAACAATTTTGGGGTTACAGTGTCCAAATCTTGTACCACACATTAGATGATGATCTACACACCGAGACCTTTCCAGCGGTGCAAAAATCGCCTCAATCGGAGCTCATATGCAAAAGTTATGTCTCTCGCAAGTTGACATACTGTATTGACCACCATAATACAAGTGAATGTCATGTCAGCTGCCATTATTCACACATATGGGGCTAGCCATGTCTGGAATTTCAAGAAGATTCTAGGATGTCCAAACCTGATCACTATTTGAGGGTTAAGGAAGTCAAAACCCTAACCCTAGACAGATATAGGGCTATGTTAAATATCAGGTCGTTAGGAAGAGAAAGGGTTCCATTCTTTAGCATTGTACTTGTTTCATAGTTGAGAAGAGCATCTAGGAATCATATTTTTATATCATAACAAAGGAGGAAAGATTATATAGCATCCATACATGCCACAATGTCAAAGGAAACTCCATAATTGCATATTTATTTATATCTAAATTTTTGTAACTGAAGAAAAAAGAGCAGAGCATATGCCTCACCCTCTAGTTGGGTTTTCTCCCATATTGGGTTTCCTGGGATATATCTTGTGTTCATTTGTGTGTGGATGGTGTGTTCTTTTTATCATTTCTTTCATTTTCATATTCATTTATTTTCATAAATTTGAGCAATAAGATAGTAATAACTAATTTGGTATCTAAGGAAATAAATTACATAAACAAAGATTTTAGAATAGTATAAGACCTGTCATCATGAACTTATTCAATGGAATATCCACAACAGTTTACAGATCACGTGGAATGTGATTTCATGATAAATATACAATTTAATGTATTTTAATTGATCGTGGTGGTGGCATTTGATGTCCATTGAGACCAAATTTGGTCTATCGGACCTTGAGAAAGGTAAGAAATTAGTTGGTTTTCTTTAGAATTTGATTGTTTTGCTTGAAAATATTTAAGAGAAGTGTTCTCAAATAATCGTAGTTTGATGAATTAAAAGGCTAGGAAGGTTGGTATTGTAACAAATATTTTGAAATTGTGATCTAATGCGGGTATATGCAAGACATTTTAAGAGAAGTGATTTTCATCTTCAACCCTCTTAGTGTCACAAATATGACAAATTCTATTGACCCATGATGTTTTAGGAATTTTCCAACACCTCGTTTCACTATGGAGCTCATTAGAGTTTGTTGTTATTTTAGCGATATTGATTTTCTTCTTTACATTAGTCAAAACAAAGAGATATTTTTTATGTTCTATATTAAGGTTGATTAACTCATTATAGTATCTTAATTTTCTTTTATCCTCTAATTTTTTATGGAACCATAATTTCACCTTAAATTTAGATGTATTAATATTTTTAATTTTGTCATTATTCTACAAAGTGATCTCTTCCTTTACTCCCCAATTATTTATCCAAGATTTGCATATTAATTCCAATGCTACTTGAGTTGCACGTTGTTTTGACTAGAGTTTGAAGAAATCTTTGGAAGCCACGTATTCCATGTCTTTTATCTTTCTCTTGTACTCTAGGTGTCGAGTCATATTCATTCTCTCAATGGGGGAAAGACTCACTTTTACGAGGATGATAGGATAGGGTGTATTGGCTTTGATTTTGAGATTATAAGTTATAAAAACCTTTTGGATTTTCTCTATATTTCTCCATGACTCTCTAGATATGTTATATCACCAAACTTCACAACCATATAACATAACAATAGTGATGATAGTCTCAAAAAATACTTTCTTCTTATCCCATAGACAAAGGTTCATTGATTTTCAATAGTTTTCAAGTCCATGATAATATTTCCATCCTCCATTTATCCTTTTCACAATGTTATAATTCCAATTAATCTTGTGATGAAGGTCAAGTCCATGATATTTGTATGAAATCACTTCCTCCAAACTATTGTTCCATTTATCCTTTTCTCAATGCTATACTTCTAGTTAAGATTGTAATGAAGATCAATTACAAAATATTTGTATGAAGTCACTTGCTCCAATTTGTTATTTTCATATACAAAATTAATGTATGTGATATTTTTCAATTTAATTATCATAACCTTCATTTTGTTAGTGTTAACAATCATAGCCATACAAGAGTAAACATCCTTGAGAATTTTTTGTTGCTTGTAGAGATCACAGGGACTCCTCACTATAAGAACAATATCTTCAGCATAAATAAGAAGGATGATGAATGTACCAGTTAGAGTTGAGCCGACACAACATGTTTCTTCCAAACAAACCTCTAAATTGTCAATGTATATGCCAAAAAGGGTAGGATATAGTGGAAAACCTTTCTTAACCCCTATATTACAATTAATTCCTTCCATGTAGAGAAATGGGAGAGTAGACATGGTTTCCACACACAAAAAAAACTATGTTGAGTGATCTATTCAACAAATAATTGTGTGGATATAAATACATAAAGCAATGCCTCAAGATAGACACACTATCTTAGCACACTAACAAACTATTGAGAGAATAACTCAAACACACACCAAAATAGGAGCCAACTAGTTTGAGAGAATTTCTCATATCCAACTAGATCAAACAAGCTCCTAAAACTTATAAATATAATTCTCATGTAGAGACAAACTCTACCTCAAAATGACCAATAATAATAACAATCACAACCTTTAAAGACAAATAGGAGTTATGCATTCTAACAATCCCCCTTAACAAGTACTTGTATCAATATTTATCAGGTTAAATATTCATCATCGTCTAATCCTCTACAACAAATTCTCCACCATGAATCAAAGAACCTCCTCATTAGTAAAGTCTATTTCCACTCCAACCTAGAACTTACATCTCATACTTTTATCATGTAGACATCAACAAATTGTTAAAGTCCATATAAAGGAACAACCATCCATTCAAATACATGGTTACATAACATCTACAATCATCGATCTAATAGGATGTCCTTTGGGTACATGGTTCAATGAACTTATTGATCAAATCCCCCTGAATTTACAAAATAATTTAGGTTTCTAAGACTGTTATGACCAAAGGGAGGCATATATATGGCTAAATGTGTATGTTATGACCCCTAGGGGGGGCATATATGGGCCTAAATATACATGTAATGTGTAAATACATATGTAATAGGGTCATACTAGTGATAAAGGGTCCTCATGTGCAAGTGTGAATAACTATATATAAGAGATCATGTATTCATTATTAAGGGGAAAGGGGAATGATGAAAGGTAATTGGTTATTTGGAGGGCGTTACCCTATTGTTTAAGGAGTTATTCTATAACTTATATATATTGGAGTTGTTCTCCATGTTTACATTATATACATGGTTTGTACTTCCGTTATTTTATGATATTTTGAGTATTGAGATCATAACAATTGGTATTAGAGCTCAAGGTCTTAGGGTTTTGATGCTACACCTGAGACACCATGGAATTTTCTCTATAACTTGTTTTATACGGACTTGAAAAAGGAACCCCTTGGATTTTATTTAGTAGATGGATCAAGGTACGTGGGGAAAAAATTTCAGCTCATGAGGCCTTATAATTTTGGAGATATAGCGTGTGTAAGATAGGGTTCTGAAATCATCCTGAATTTAGTCATCTCAGAATTTTTGCTATACATTTTTTTTCTCTAACATTTCAGACCCTGAAATGCAGAGGATATTCATAGAAATTATTAAGGTATATGTGATACAAATTTCAGATTTTGGGTCATCCTAATTTTGTATATACACCCTGTGTAGGATAGGGTATGTCACTAGTCCTATTGACTAGTCGCAAACAAGTGTTCTGGATAAAATAGACATATCATCTTCATAGAGGATCCAAATTGAGTGAGACCAATTGCATTGAACAGTGGACAATCCATAGCATTTCTGGTACAATTTTCATAATTTTATATCAATTATTGTGCATAGGGCATGCTACCATAACTTCCATAACTTCCACTCGGCACATCCAATTTTGGTCAGACCTGTGGAATTGCAGAGAAGAAATTTTAGAGTACTACAGGTTGCAATTTCATACTAATAAGGGCCAAAATTGCATAGATACATCTGAAGTAAGGTCGGTCAAGAGGATAGGTTCCAAATCAAGGTTTCCAAGGTATGTTGACTTAAAACTATCATAACTTTTGATTGGAATGTCTGATTGAGATGATTCAAAATGAATTGGAAATATAAAACATAGAAGAGAATATTGGAACAAGGATTATAACTATTTGAGACATTTATCCTTAATATATGGAGGTTGGAAGTCCAGTATTGGGGTTAGACTTCAATTAAGAATCAATGACAATACCTAAATTTATAGGAGATGAAGATAAAGATGAAATCAATCCTATGGAATGGTTGAGGTTGGTAAAATAATATAATATGACTCCTACGAAGGAAATAAATTATTGTTTTGGTAAATCTTGGAAGTGGTGGATGATTGTTGATCAAAATACTAGATGGCACTGCACATGGGAAGAATTTGAAAATCTCTTCTCGGATAAATGGATTAGGGATACACAATTCAAAGAGAAAGCAAGGGACGAGCGACAATCTAGGGTTTGAAAGTCACAGCAAGATAGGGTTTGAAAGTTGCAGCCACAACAGAGAGCAACATGAGAAGTAGTGGGGAGGGAAAGGGGACTCCTTCATACAAACAGGTAGTGGTGGACAGAGGAAAAGGGCCAAGAAGCAGAGTTTTCAAGGCACCAGCGATAGGAACCTCGGGATCAGACCCAGGGAAGCATCAATAAATAAGTCGGGACAAAAATGAGACCATGGAGGAAGTCACTAAGGAGACTCATAATGAAAAGCACAAGACCAAGAAGGTTAACGGGACAAAAGAGCGCAACCCCTGCAAACCCAAAACAACATCGATACCCAAGGTGGTACTGGAAGACCCACAAACACAACTCTACAAGGATCAAATGAATATGCATGTGCTCATATGAAAATTCATGGGGTTATGGCCCACAGAAAGAACTCTGGTCAACTAGATTAAATACCATTGGAAGCCAAATTGAGAAGTGGAACTCTACCTAGGCTTGAAGGGTTTCTTCACAGAAGTCTTTATTAACCTGGAGGATAGGGACAGAGTCTTCGAGGGAGGTCCATACTTCCATGCCTCAACGGGACTCTACATGCAACCCTGGAAAGAAAATTTTTCCCCAGAGAAAGAAACGTTCAAAAAGGTACTAGTATGGCTGAGACTCTATTCCCTACCCCTAGACTACTAGCTTCCCTCTACCTTTGAAACAATAGGAAACAAATTGGGGAAATATGTCAAGGACTCAAAAGCCACCCTAAAAGGAATATACACATCGTATGCAAGAATATGTATAGAGATGGACATTTCTGGAGCACTCCCAAAAGCCATAAGTCTGGAATTCAGGGATGAGGAATGAATCCAAAACATATATTACGAACATACCCCCTTTAGATGCAGATGATGCCATGAGCATGGACACTTGATCAGAGAGTTCCCTCTAAACAAAAGGTAGGAAGTGGTAAATCCCAAAACACAACAAGACGAGGAAGGGTTTATAACCCTGAACCCCAAGAACAGAGCAAATAAAAAGAAAAATAAAACCTCGACAGGAAATACCCATGAGACCCAGAATACGATGGAAGGAAGGGACCAAACAAACAAAGGGACAATAGAAGAAAAGGACTCGAAAAAAGTTCCATAAGTCAAGGACTAAGCAACAAAAGATCCCACCCAATAGCCAAACATTACAACAGCTCAGGGGAGTTGTGCAACCTCGATAGACAGAGAAAAAAAAGAGGAAAACACTTCCATGCAAGATGCAGAGGGGGATGTAGAGATGACCCCGAGCAAAGTAGGTACAAAAGACCCTGATCTTAGAGACTTGGTGGAAAGGGAAGGGATAGACCTTCCGCACATATTAGAACAATGGAAAAGGCAGGGATTCGACATCATACCAACAGAGAAACTCGACCGCATATAATACCTGTTCCTCCTACAAGAGGAAGCCAAAGCCAGAGGACAAAAATGCACACACGGGGAGATAGGACACCTAGGAGTGAAATCTGGTGAGGGACAATTGCAGCCATCACCCAAACAGACGAGAAGGAAAAAAGGAAGGAAATCAAACAACGTAGCACTATAGGAGCTGGGATTGCTACTGATAAACTCGGGTAAGATCAAGAAACTCTTTCCCCACTCTCCCCCACATGTTTAAAAATGAAGGTTATAACTTGGAATATAAGAGGCCTAAATAGCCCAAGAAAACAAAGAATCCTTAGGAATAAACTAAAGCAGGAGCAATCGGATCTCTATTTTACTCAAGAGACGAAATGTACTATAGACAAAATGGAGGAAATCAGTAAACAACACTAGCGCAAGTACAAGATGGCAGCCATCGAAGACCACCAAAGGTCAGGCATCATACTCACTCTGTGGAACCCAAAAATCCTAAATTTAATAGTAGCCGAGGAAACCAGGTACACCCTAATGGTACAGATGAAAATCATAGGAAATACTGAGGATATTCTATGCACAAATGTGTATGGGCCCCACGAGCAAGAGGAAAAGAAAGGAACGATTTGAGACCTAGAAGATATAAAAGGCCGAGCCACCAACCTCCACTGGATACTGGCAGGGGACTTCAACATTATCACCTCCCTTGTGGAAAAGAAGGGTGGTAGGACAAGATTGGATAGGGATGCGGAGGAGTTTTCAAATTTTATAAACAGAGCGGAGATGGTAGACCTCAAAACCAATTCCAGGTAGCTACAAGACTTGACCGATTTCTTATATCAGAGTCAATCATCATGCAAGGGCTAACCTTAGACTGGAACATCCTCCCCTGGGGTGGATCTGATCACTAACCAGTACAACTGGAAGCAGGCTTCCAAACAACACCTAAGAACAAACCCTTCAGATTTGAGAAATTGTGGATCAAACACCCGACTTTCAAGGAAAAAATCAAACAATGGTGGTGGGAGGAGCAACCAGAGCAAGGGACTAGGAAGTTCAAACTACACAAGAAACTTAAATACATCAGAAAAAAACTTAAGTAATGGAACAAGGATATCTTTGGGAATACAAACACAGAGAAAAATGACATCGAAGAAAAAATGAAAAAAACTCCAAGAAAATTTCTTATAGGAAGGCTATACGGAGGACCGGAAAAAGGAAGAGCTCCAAATGACACAAGAATGGGAGGCGCGATTCCAGCAGGAGGAAACACTCTGGCATCAAATGTACTGCATCCGTTGGCTAAAGGAAGGAGAGCGAAACACCAAGTTCTTCCACAGAACAACCATGGCTAGAAGAGACCATAACAAAATACTGAAGATCAAGGACCATGATGGAATCGAGCGTGAGTCACATCAGGAGATTGAAATCTCTCTGGTCAGCCACTTCCATGGGATAGCCCAAGAACCTCATCAAGACAGATCAGAGGCCATCCAAAAAATAACCCAACATATTCCATGCCTGGTTACCAAGGAACAAAACATCTTCCTAAATAAACCTATTGCCATGGAAGAAGTTCATCAAGCTCTCTAGGAAATGCCCAGTGGGAAAACAACAGGTCCATATGGCTTCATTGTGGAGTTCTTCAAAGCCTGCTGGGAAATTGTCAAATTTGATATCTATAAGGTAGTAGAGGACTCTAGAAGGTATGTCTCAATCCTTAACACACTAAATGCAACCATGATCACCCTAATCCCTAAATAAAATGAAGCCAAAACCCTGGACCGGTATAGACCCATAGCACTTTGTAATGTGATCTACGAGATTATCTCCAAAGTCATAGAAAATAGATTGAAACCCCTCCTACCTTCACTGATCTTTCAAGAACAGGCAGGCTTCGTGGAAGGTAGACAAATAATGGACAATATCATCCAGGCCCATGAGATCATTCACACCTTAAAACTTCATAAGAAGGGGGGAATGTTAATACAATTGGACCTGGCAAAAGCCTATGATAAAATTAGCTGGCATTACATGATCAAGACTTTGGAAGCCTTTGGTTTCACCCAGCACTGGATCGATTGGATTGTCAGCCTAATATCCACAACAAGCTACTAATCAATGGAGCACCGGCCAAACCTTTCTAGCCCACGAGAGGGATCAGACAAGGCGACCCGTTGTCCCCCTTCCTGATCATTCTGATGATGGAAGGCCTCAACAAGAGCATAAAGAGCGCAACAACAACTGGAGAAATAACAGGGCTCAAACCCTTCAAAAATTTCCCTACTTCAACCCACCAACATTTTGTAGATGATACACTCCTCCATGGCATACCCACATTCAAAGAAGCCAAAGCCTACAAACACATCCTAGAAGATTTTGGAGAAGCCTCAGGTGCTAAGATCAACCACTCCAAGTCAATGATATTTTTATTTAATACCAACCCAAATATCCAAAGGAATTTGACTAACATTCTAGTCTTTGAACGGAAACCACTCCCACCCAAGTATTTGGGGTTTCCTTTGACAGACAAAGTATATAAGTTGTCAACTTGGGAAGGAGTAATAAACAAGTTACAGGAGCGGGTAAAAAATTGGACGTATAGGTCCCTTAATCTAGTTAGAAAACTGATCCTAAATAAGACTGTCTTACAAGCTATCCCAACCTATATGATGTCAATCTTCCCCACTCCAGGATCCTATAGAAAATCAAATCCATCCAGAGGGACTTCCTGTGGCAAGGTGAGAAAACAAAGAAAAAATGGGCCTTGGTGGCCTGGTAGAAAGTCTCCAGGCCAAAAAGAAAAGGAGGCTTGGGGCTGCAAGATCCACAAATGAACAACAATGCATATGGGGCGTGGTGGCGTTGGGTCAAAGAAACTACAACACCTTGGGTAAACCTATGGAAGGCAAAGTACGCACCAGACACCCGCGACTAGGACAGAATCCACTTTGGAGGAACCAAGGAAGGCTCAGCCATATGGAACCTAGCAGGGTGCAACAAAGCATGGATTCAGACACACAAATTTTGGGAAATCAAGAATGCAAGAACAACCAGATTTTGGGAGGACGCTTGGGAATAGGAACCAAGGATGGAAAACACTGACAGAGGGATACTCCAATAGGACCTCATCATCCAAGGAAAAATAAACGTCTATCGATACTGGCAGTAGGGAACGGACCACAACAAATAGAGAACCTGGGACAAGATTATTCCTCAGAACAAGGAGATACCGGCAACAACAATAAAAGAGGTGGAGGAGGAACTGGGCAGACGGAAAATAACATTAACAAAAGGAGAAGACTAGCTAAGGTGGGGAAAAAAGGATGGAGGGGAATTCAACCTAAAATAATTCTGGCACTATATGGCGGACCCAGACCAAGACGACCTAGCGCAACACTGGAATAAGCTATGGAACAACCCCCAATGGCCAAAGATTAAGATATTCCAGTGGCTAATATTACACAACCGCATCCTAACTTGGGATAACCTAAGGAAAAGAGGTTTCACTGGTCCGTCAAGATGTCATCTCTGTCAAACTTAGGAAGAAACAACCAACCATCTCCTCGATGAATCTGCCTACATTGCAGAACTATGGGACTGGCCAGCAAATATCTTTCGTCAATCAGATAGGATCCATGGTAACATAGCCACAACAATCAAGATCTGGAGAGAAAAGTAGAGTGACCAAGTAGAGGTGAACCTCTATTGGATCCTCACCCCAAGAATGATCATATGGTCAACATGGAAGGAAAGGAACAGACACATTTTCATAAACCAAAGCTGGCCAGAAGGGAAGATCAAGGAAACAATAACCTCCATGATACGCGAGACAATGATGAGCAGCAACTGCCAGGAGGGTAGCGCGCAACCCACTAATCAAGATTCTAGAGTCCTATAGGTTTTCCAACTAACTGGTGGGAGCAACCCCAATCCAAACATACAAAAGCCGCAACTCCAAGTAGGTGAGCGCAACTGGAAACTGCCACCTCTGGGATCTCTCAAGTTGAATTTTGATAGGGTGGCGAAGGGAAACCCAAGAATAATAGTTATGGGAGGAGTAATTAGGGACAGTAAAGGGAACATCATATGACTATACGCGGGGAGCCTGGGCAAATCCACCAATAATGTCACAGAATTCAGGGCTCTAGAGACAGGTCTGAAAATTCTCAGCCGGGAGGGGATGACGAACGCCATAGTGGAAGGAGACTCCATACTAGTCATCAACACAGTGAGAAAACTCCAAAACGGTACCAGAATAGGCAAGATCCAGAGGCACTGGCGATTGGCCTACCTACTGAGAAAAATCCAGAAGCACTTGCGGACAAGGATCAATGTGGAGTTGCATTGGGTGAGGAGGTCAACAAATGGACTGGCGGACATAATAGCAAATGAGGGGGTCAAGAATGAAGGTTCAGAACCAAACACAATCTGGAGCAACATCCTGCAAGGTCAATTTCTAGCAGAATGCACCCAACTTGCGGTAAAATACTGGGATAACATGAGTAGTACGAAAGATTACGACAAGAATGGAGGCGCAGTAGACATTGTAGTACACGTAGGTCCTAGACAGAATTTGATGGCCCACCAATCAAATAAGGTTGCAAATGCAAACGCAGATCACACATCAGGTGAAGGTACGACACCACAACCCCATCAATAAAAAGAAGTACAAAAGTTACCCATTGGAAAGCAGAAGTGATAAATCGTAGGAAACAAAGGATGATGGACCTAACTTGCAGGAGGAAAAGGACGATGGATGATAGGTCTCACCAGGTCCAAGTAGGAACACACCTCACCTAAGTAACAAGATGGGACCAGGAAAGGGATGGCGTACAATGAGTAGGGAAAAGCATTGGCACAGGGATAACGAAAGGGTCATCAATTGCACACGCTCTGGAACAAAGTCTTCTGACTGGTAGAACCACCTTGATGAGTAGATCATGATTGCAAGGATGGGACTGTAGCTGGGTTGGCTCCATAAAGGATGGGACACCAGAACTTATCACAGAATGAGGCATTGCAATTACAGGGGCCACCTTACTTATCAAAAGGAGGTGCAGCAGAAGAGGGAAAGAACCCAACGTAAGAACCACCACCTGCAAGTTAAGATGGTGTGCATGAAGAAAACCAGCAGCAAGAGAGGCCCACAGGGAAAGGAACCTCCACAGAGTGCCCACCGGATGACAAGAATTGAACAGGCGGCTAGGGACACAAAGAGCAGCTTCCTCACGAAGGTAGACAGCAAGGGGAAGACGATCATTAAAATATGGGAGGGAGAAATTAACAACGCCCACAGGGGAAAATCCTGGTCAACAATAACCCAAGAAGCAGGGGGGACACGAGACCCCAGAACCACACAATCGAGGATAACCCTCTACCACAGGATGGTGGAGGAATCTTGGAGAACCAAAATGTTGATAGGTAAGATGTGTGCGAACCGGGGGGAGATCAACAGGATGGAAACCAAAGAGAAGAAGAAAAAGAGCACAGGAATTCTCAACTGCCTCAACAACTTAGAGATGGGGGTAAAAAGGCTGGTGGAGGACAAGAAAATACTACAGGAGAAACTGGAGCGGATGGCAGGACAATTTCATCTCTATCTATGCTATGTCCACCATATAGATATCACTTCAGCCGACAGTAATGGAACCCCATATTGCATCAGAAATCCACGCCTGGTGGAACAAAGGGAGGAGAACGTGGCACAACAGAAAGGGGACGTAGAGAACCCCATCAACCTAGACTAGTGCAGGACCCACCCAGACCTTGTCTCTCAGAGTAGGAGCTCACCCCACTATGTTCAGACTTTTTTAATTTATTTTGATGAAGTTTTTAGACTGGATTATGGTAGCCTGGGTTGGTTTCCCATTGTGGTGACCCAGGCACTTTTTGTTTAATTTCAGATACTGCACTCCAAGGACCCCAGATTTGGTTTCCGTTAAGGTAGATCTTGGGAATCCTTGCATCAATTTTGTACTATAACCTTATAAAGCAATATAGATTCACACACTCATTTACAAAAAAAAAAAAAAAAATGGATTAGGGATACAAAAATGAAGGAATTGTATAGAATTAAAGATGAATTAAAAGAAGAAATGAAAGTGTTAAGCCCTAAATAATGGCTCATTACCCCTTAATTGAGTCATATTACATTACTATTGTTATTTTATTTATGTCGGATTTAGTCCATTAGTTGTAATTATACCTCCTAGTCTCCTATATATACCAAGGAGACATTTTCATTTGGAAGCATCTTGTAATTGTACATTTATGTGGGAATAAGGAGGTTTCCCCCTCAAAGAGGCTTATTATTTGAATTTCTCTCTTTTTCAAGGCGTTGATTACTTATTCTGAGGTTTTTCTATGCTATATTGATATTTGGTTCTTAACATATGGTATCAGAGCTCGAGGTCTTGAGGTTTCACTGCTACATCTGAGACACCTTGGAATTTTCACTATAAATTTTTTTCTACAACGTCTCAGAAGGAACAACTTGGAGGATATTTAGTAGATGGATCAAGGTACGTTGGGTTAAAATTTCATCTCCTGAGGCCTTATACTTTCATAGATACAACTTGTGCAAGATAGGGTTCTCGAATCATCCTGAACTGAGTCATTGTGGAATTTTCGCTATAAACATTTTTCTGTAATGTTTTAGACCATGAAATTTGGAGGCTATTCACGGAAATTAGTAAGGTGTCTGTGGTAAAAATTTCATCTTCTGGGTCATCTTACATTTGTAGATATACCCTGTGGAAGATAGGGTATCTGACTAGTCTTATTGACTAGTCTCAAGAAGGTGTTCCAGGTAAAACAATCATAAATTCTTCCTAGAGTATCCAAATTGACTGAGACTAGTTGCATTAGATAGTGGACAATATCTATTATGTCTGGTACAAGTTTCAGAATTTTATATCAATTATTTTTTGCAGGGAATGATATACAAGTGAGATCTTCTGGAAAGGCAAAAAATCAGCAATTTGTGGGGAAGTTACCATAAATTCCACTTGGCACATCCAATTTTGATAAGACCTATGGCATTGTAGAGAAGAAATATTAGAGAACTACAAAAAATAAAGTTTCATACCCAGAAGGGTCAAAACTTTGGAGATATAGCAGAAGAAATATTGTCTAGCATAACCACCTCAAAATCAAGGTTCAAAAGTGATACTTGGCCAACATGCCACCCAAAAAGGGAACTTCTACACCAAATAAGCATTCGGAAATTCCTACTTGGACTCTTGATGAAGGTGAAGAAATGCGTAGGGACATAAATGAATTACAAAAGAAGACAGTGATAAAATATGAACTACAAGGGATGATGGATTCAACTAAAGCGAAATTGGAGGCAATAGTCGATACTAAGATGGATGGTTTAAAAAGGGAGATCATGGAAGGAATGAAAAATTTCCTAATAGAGAGGACACCTGAAAGTGAAAATGTATCCCATGAAATTCATGATGAGGAAACAAGGAAGATGAATCAAGAATGGAGAAACCCCAACTTTGGGTTGAATACCAACCACGTTCCTAAGATCGATATGAGGAAGTTTGATGGCAAGGACCGAATCACATGGATACTTCAGATGGAGCAATTCTTTGATCTACATAATGTGTCACATACACAAAAGGTATGAATTGCTTCTTTATATTTAGAACCCAATCAATTTGTATGGTATCGATGGCTTTGTTCTCACAAATCACTTGTCACTTGGACAATTTTCATGAAAGAAATGATAGCAGACTATGAGGATACGAGGAGAAATACCTTCTTTAGCCAATTGATAAATCTCAAGCAAATGGGTTCACTTAAAGAACACATTGAGAACTTCCAAAGATTGAATATAAAGGTAACAGATATTTCAGATGAGCACTTGATTGATGTATTCATAGGAACTTTAAAGGATAACATTCAACATGAGGTTCGCCTTTGGGAACCCAAAAAATTGGAGAATGCATTTAGGGTGGCAAGAAATGTTGAATGTAAAAATATGGCTATGGCTACTAGAAGGACCAATCCTAATAGCTATAGAGAGAATAATGCTCCTTCTTCTAAAACACGTCAACCTACAAGGTTGACACCTCAACAATTGGAGGAAAGAAAAGAAAAATGTCTATGATTTAATTGTGACAACAAGTACAGTAAGGGACATAAGTGTGGTGAGAAGAAATTATTCTACATAGATTGTGAAGAGGAAGAAGAACAAGAACAAGAACCATCTCAAGATGAAAATGTAGAAGCAATTTCGTCTGAAGAG
>ML782283.1:235291-249999 GCA_009831015.1 Picea engelmannii
CAAACATCTAAGCCATCTATTCCTCTAGATCTCCAAGGGATCATTGATAAGCATTCCAAAGTATTTGAATATATTCCCAAAGGTCTTCCACCCACTCGAAATCATGATCATGATATTCACCTAATTCCTAGGAGTGTTCCTCCCAACATCAGGTCATATAGATACCCTTATGCCCAGAAGAGTGAAATTGAGTGCATGGTTGAAGAAATGTTAGAGGTTGGCATTATTAGACCTAACCAAAGTTCTTACTCTGCACCAGTGGTAATGGTATTCAAGAAAGATGGTTCATGGAGTATGGGTCCAAATTATAGAGAGATCAACAAGATCACTATTAAAGATAAGTTTCCCATTCTCGTCATTGATGAATTGTTAGATGAACTACATGGAGAAATTTATTTCACAAAGTTGGATCTTCGTTCAGGGTATCACCATATTAGAATGAAGGAAGAAGATATCCCAAAAATAGCATTCTGAACTCATGAAGGCCATTATGAATTTTTGGTCATGCCTTTTGGCCTTACAAATGCACCTTCCACATTCCAAGGGTTGATGAATTCCATTTTCAAGCCCTTCCTTTGAAAATTTGTGTTAGTATTTTTTGATGATATACTAATATATAGCAAGTCTTGGGAGGATCATGTGTGACATGTTGACAAGGTGCTACAATTACTAAAGGAGCAACAACTATATGCCAAACCATCCAAATGTTTCTTTGGAGTGAAGGAGGTAGAGTATTTGGGTCATATTGTAACTCATGAAGGTGTCAAGGTAGACCCTAACAAGATTAAGGCCATGATGGACTGGTCGATTCCCAAAACACTGAATAATCTTAGAGTATTTTTGGGTTTGATAGGTTACTACCGCAAGTTGTTCGGCATTATGGAAGAATAGCAACACCATTAACGACACTAACTAAGAGGGATGCATTTTCATGGAATCCAGAGGCAACTAAATCTTTTGAACAACTTAAAGAGGTGATGTGCAAATCTCTTGTCTTGACCACTCCAGACTTCACAAAAACATTTATTGTGGAATGTGATGCCTTGGGAAATGGAATTCGTGTTGTCCTAATGCAAGAAGGAAGGCCCCTAGCTTTTGAAAGTCCACCACTCAAGGGAAAGGACTTACACAAACCCATTTATGAGAAGGAAATGATGGCAATACTACCTGCATTGAAGAAATGGTGTCCTTACCTAATAGGTAGGCAGTTCAAGGTCAAAACAGATCATGATAGTATTAAATACTTCTTGGAACAAAGACTATCTTTAGAAGAACAACAAAAATGGGTAACCAAGATATTGGGTTATGATTTTGAAATCATTTATAAAAAAGGGAAGAAAAATGTTTTGGCAGATGCACTCTCAAGAAAGGATAAAGATGTTGAGGCATTTCTCTGTGCTATCTTGATCATCCAACCTGATTGGATAATAGAAGCAAGGGATGAATGGAAGAATGAAGAAAAAGTGTGGACTCTCATTCAAAGGTTGAAGCAGAATTCCAGTGCATCAGATACATTTACATGGAAAAATGATTCACTATGGTACAAAGATCGCTTATATTTATGTAAGAGCTCCCAACTCAAATAAAAGGTACTATTGGAATTGCACACCTCTCCAGTAGGAGGGCACTCAAGATTTTTTAAAACCTACCATAGGGTCAAGATTTTTTTTTTTGGGATGGCCTTAAAACTGATGTTCAAAGGTTTGTGGCGGAATGTTTGGTTTGCCAACAAAATACGGTAGAAACAATTAAGACCCAAGGTATTTTACAACCATTAGCCATCCCAAGTCAGCGTTGGGAGGAGGTTTCCATGGATTTCATCACATGGTTACTGAAGTATGAAGGAAAGAGTGTCATCATGGTGATTGTTGATAGACTGACCAAGTAGACACACTTTTGTGCACTCTCTCATCCGTTCAAATCCAGTACAGTTGCCACCGCATTCATGGAGACAGTTCAAAAGCTACATGGTAGCCCAAAGATTATTGTAAGTGACAAAGATCCAATCTTCAATGGACATTTTTGGACAGAATTATTTTCTTGTTTAGGTACTCAATTGGCTCATAGCTCATCCTATCATCCTCAATCTGATGGACAAACCAAGATAGTGAACAAATGTTTGGAAGGCTAACTTTGTTTCTTTGTATCTGATAAACAAACACAATGGTTCAAATCGTTACCCTTGTCATAATGGTGGTATAATAATTCCTTTCATACTGCAACAAAAATGACACCATTTATGGCACTCTATGGATACCACCCTCCTTCCATCACTTCTTCTCTAAAAGAAAAATCTAAGGTTCAAGCAGCGGAAGATCACATCGAGCATCAATAACAAGTTCTCCAAATATTAAAGGACAACCTAACCATGGCACAAAATTTCATGAAACAACAAGCAGATCAACATCGTAGTGAAAGAAGTTTTGAAGTAGGAGATTAGGTGTTTTTAATACTACAGCCATACAAACAAATGTCCCTCAAGCAATCCAAGAAGGATAATAAATTATCACCAAAGTACTATGGCCCTTATAAGGTGTTGCAAAAGATTGGTACTGTGGCATACAAATTGGATTTTCCTGCATCTTCACGAGTACACCCAGTTTTCCATGTTTGATGCTTAAAGAAGGATATAGGTGACAAGATCACAGTTCAAACTATATTTTCAGAACTTCACGAGGAAGGAAAAATCATATTGGAGCCTAAAACCATCACTGACACAAGAATTCGCCAGCTAAGGAATAGATGCATTTCAGAGTATCTCATTAAATGGAGGAAACTAACGGCTAAAGATTCCACTTGGGAAGATGAGTCTTTTATTGAGAAAAACTCTCAAACTTTACCTTGTTTTTCCATCACCATCTAATCTCCATATACTATCACAAGAATTGTCACCAGTGTCCTTTGGACCAAACTTAAAAAAAATATATCGTTGTTATATCCAAAATAACATTTCTATCCTTCCTACTGTAATCTCACCATTCCAAATTAAATTTAAGTCTACCATCAACCCTTGTCTTCTCTAGTGAGAACAATGCAACTTCACTATATCTATAAATTCAATGACAACCAACCAATGGTTATTCACTATAAAAATTTGATTCCATATCTAAGCCAAAGTGTCCATCCTCCTCCATTTACTTTTAGGACTGATATCTCAAACAACATATCATATGGTAACCAATTGTACATTTGGGATGGACACTGGTACCACACAAATTGACTAAGAACCTATTGTACTCCAAGGCCTAAGATCATCCTAATTATAAATACTGAGTAACCTACCATTCTATGGATATGTTTTCATATAACAAGACAACGAGTTACTTGACCATGATGCTCACTAGTTATCCAGGAAAATAGTCTAGATTCAAGTTATATCTAAGTCAATCTTATATTTTTTAACCTAGCAATCTAAGGACTTATTCCTCCTCTACAATCACACATATACTTGGAGTCTTTATTTGGATATTCCATATATTTATTTAGTATTTTCTAGGATATCCATACTTCTCCTGTCATTTGTTAGAGTCGTGAATTATGAAAAAATAAATTCCTTTTGATATCAAGGTCATAGGGATTAATATGTGTGTAGACTTTATAAATCCAAGAAAAAATTAAAAACACATTTTTCACTAGCACTTTTTTTGTACCTATATGCACTGGATTTAGCTATCTATGTGTGATGTTCAATAGGAATACATACATATCTAGAAACACAAGTGACATAACAATAAGTGTCACCCCCAAGAATATTCATGATGCTCAATTTCTTCTTGACAACATCCCATCTTACTCGTGGACTCAAAAGAATGTAGCTCTTTGAAATTCATTATGCCTTGCATTCAATCCCAGTCTAGACTCCTATAACTCTATCTCAACCCCTATTCCTACAAACTTTGTCAAATGGGGTAGAAAATTTGGTCGATCTCTATGAAAAAATTCCATCAGTAGCGCTTATAGGATTTCTTAGGTTGATCCCATTAATTTCCACTTCCTAGGCCTCCCACAACATCTTATACACCTTTTGTGCATCTATTGTCCCTATTTTATTCGCTTCCATTAGACTGGGACAAGTAACCTTATTCTCCTCATATATAATAACCTCAAGCATCGACACCAAAACATTTTTCATAAAAGAAAAACTAAAAAAGGTGGCTTTTTTAATTGTTATAAACTCATCCTTGTCCTTGACAATAAAAATCTCTAAAAACCTATTTCTAACATCCACAATATGAAACCCAAAACCCTTCAATTTCTCATACCAGGCTTCCAAAATATTTCCTTCAAGGGGATCTTTGATAATCGACCCCACGACTACTAGAACCTTATATCTACCCATGGACTCACAAATTTTCTCCATTTGGGAACTTCCATAATCTCTCCTTCCCTTCACCTGCAACACTATATCAATTCCCATAGAATTATTGGAGGGTTTCTGCAAAACTTCTAACAATAGATTTGCAAATCCATGCTTATAGTAAATAGAATGATGGATGCAAAAATCATAGTATAATGTTATAGAGAAACCATAGGAACACTAAAAAACATGGGAATTCCATATAATTCACTCAAAAAACAATCTACTCTCACCTACACTAATCCTACATATGTACAGAGGATTAGAAACACTGAAATTATGTGATCATGGGCCTCTCTCATGAGAGAGTCAAGCTTGTAAAATCACCGATACCATGTAGAAAATGGGAGAGTATACTTGGTTTCCACACACATCAAAAACTATGCAGTGTGGTATATTTAACAAATAATTACGAAAACATAAATACATAAAGGGTAGGTGCAATATCATGATGTTATGTTGTGATGTGTTAGTGGCAACGCAAACATGGAAAAGTAACAATTTGTTAACTTGGAGGGTTGATTCGAGGTACTTTCACAATGAATTTGAATATGGTGTAAAAAAATGAAATGTAGGAAAATGAATTAGCTTTCCAAATATATAATTTTTATTTATAGAAATTATATGTAACTATGTGAAAATTTGAGTTTTCCTAACAATGGTATGTTATTTTTCATGCAACCTATAATGCATATGTTTCTGTTAGTGCTATCGTTGAGTACCTAAATAATGGATTTTCCTATAGAATTGTAAAGAACACATTGTTCTTGTGGACAACTATTTTTTCAAAATTTATAATGTTAATTCTATATTTTTTTTAAATTATGAAAGTTACAACTATATACTTGAAATTACAAGGCCTCTTGTTAGTGCTAGGTGCAAGGGTCTTAACATATCAAACAACTTTTTATTATTATTTTTTTTTTAGATTGTAGATCTCAGTTTGTACTAGTGTAGCATATAAGTTATTTTAAAAATGGTTAAGGAAAAAAAAAGTTATAGCAAAAGTAAAAGAGGTATGTATTTTAAGATTCTAATATATGTCAAGAAAAAATATCTTAAAAATAGCAAACAATGTTAATTTAAAACACACCCACCCACACACACACATTTCAAATTTGCATATTTGACTCTATATGTGTTTGTAGTTTCATTGACAATGGATTTGAAGCCCAAACTACAGACACATACACTAGAGTTCTCACTCCCACCTAAAAAAAAAATGAAATGGTAAGAACAGGAACATGCTATAGGAATGCATGTGTGTTTCTAGATCATGTGCACATTTTATTACTAACACAACATCCTTGTGAAGTGACCCCCTGTGAACTCCTAAAAAATATTCGTCAAGGGATTCCCACCCTCGAACCTCAGATAGGAGGGGTTGGATGGCTTGTTGGATCATGTTGTCATTGATGCCAATGGTTTGATTGATTAATGTCAAGTGATTGATTGATGCCAAAGGATTGGTTGATTGATTGATGATTGATGTAATGTAATATGTATTTTCCTTAATGAGAATGCATAGATGAAGATGGATCAATGAGTTTTCATTGATATGATGCAGATGGATCAATAAGTTGTCATTGATATGATGAAGGTGGATCAATAAGTTGTCATTGATACATGATGAATATGGATCGATAAGGTTTCATTGGTATATGATGCATTGTTTGAAAAATGTATAGATGATTCATTATTGTCTTATCATGATTTATAAGGTGAACAAATGGATGAACTCCAAAGTGGTCCCCTTATGGTGAAAGTCCTCATGGGAAGACACTTTTCAGATTGATTTATCCTAGAAGAATGGTTGGAGGACCCATGCTCTCATTATTGTCTTATCATGATTGATAAGGTGCAAAAATGGATGAACTCCAAAGTGGTCCCCTTATGGTGAAAGCCCTCACAGGAAGACACTTTGCAGATTGAGTTATCCTAGAAGAATGGTTGGAGGAACCATGCTCTCATTATTGTCTTATCATTATTGATAGGGTGCACACATGGATGAACTCCAAAGTGGTCCCCTTATGGTGAAAACCCACATGGGAAGATGCTTTGCGGATTGAGTTATCCTAGAAGAATGGTTGGAGGACCCATGCTTGTATGTGGAATAATGAGATGAAGATCAAGGAAATTGTTGGTGAAACTATCCTAGATGGATAGTTCTTGTCATGCCATTTCCGGTGGTATGTGAAATGTCACATAACTCCTCAGGGTTTAGAGTTATGGCCTTACGAAGATGAAGGACCCCCACATGAAGGCTTGAAGCCCCCAAGGTCAAAGAAGTCAAAGTGACCTAAAAGAAGAAATCATTATTTAAATGATAAAGTAAAGTGACAAAGTCAAGGTGGATTATTTAAATAATAAAGAGAAGTGACAAAATCAAGAAATGATAAAGTAAGGTGACAAAATCAAGAAGGAATATTTAAATGATAAAGTATTGGAGAACATTCTATTTATGGAAAGTGGTTAACCCTAAAATAAGGAAAATAGGTTAAGAGACCTAAAAATGGGTTAAGTGACCTAAAAATGGGTTAAGTGACCTAGAGGATGAAAGTATAAATAATATAGCAATGGTCTCTTGTAGATCATCCTTTTTGTGGATCAATGGTGAGCTTCTTGTGAGAATATCTTTTGGAGTATTGATGGAGAGCTTCTTGTGAGAGCTTCTTGAGAATTTTTGGTGTGGAACACTTGATCATATTGAATATCTATAGGTTACTGAGGTAACCAAATTATATCTAAGCTGAATTTCAGAGGGAAGGTGAATAAAAGAGTGTTGGAATTCAAGGGAGGATAAATTCTTTTCATGATGTTTTCTAAGGTATGTTATTTACAGGTCATCTCACCATTTTCGCAATAAATTTTTTTATATAATGATTCAGACCATGAGATTGATATTCCATTGAGAAAACATATCCAAGTATCTGTGGTAAACAATTCATCTTGTGGGTCTTTGTATTTTTGGAGATACACTCTGTGGAAAATAGGGATTGTGCCTAGTCCTGAAACTAGTCTAAAACAGGTGTTTCGGGTAAAAACGTCATAACTTCTTCATAACAGATCCAAATTCATTGAAACCAATTGTGTTGGTTATATTATAGTCTGTAGTATGTTGTGTAAATGTTTCATGTCATTCAACAAATATTCCATTTGGGGAACGCTCTACAAGGTCACTCTCTAGAATAAGCCATAATTCAGCAAAGTATGCCATTTTTGCTATAACTCCTTTTATGAGAGGTTACAAGTAGTGAAACCTGGAGTAATTTCATAAAACACATTGAAGAACATTGTGTATCAGTTTCATATCTTTATTCATTATAGGTACAAAATTATGATTATTTCAAGTTAGGGTTGTTGACTAATTCAAAACTAGTCATGGTTGAGACAAACAATTGATGAGTTGGCACATACATGAGGTGTATAGTTGATGATGTTGGTACATATTCATGAGTAATTGTTGATGAGTAGTTGAAACATGATTTTTATATACTTGGTGCATGGTTGAATGCACTTGTTTATGGTACAGGTTGATTACAGGTTGTTTGGCACAGGTTGGTGCATGGCTGATGCACTTGTTTATAGTACAGATTGATATATGTTGAGGATTGTTGCCTCATCTCAATTGGTGCTGAGGGTGTAATTTGAGTCTTGCATTATAGATATGGTGCTCTTGTAGATTTATACGCTATTCCATTGTTGCTGAAAAACCCCAAGGATTGTAGTTCGTAATAAAAAGAAAATCATACATACATCTTGTGTTCTTTGTGTTCCTTGTGGTGATGACTTGTTGATGATATATTGCTAATATATGTTTCTGATATGTGTTGACATTTAATTGGTTATAAATGACAGCAATGAGTAATGAGTTAATGGTGATTATTAACTAAGGAGTTTTGGGGGAAAGATCTCGACACTTTTCACCCCCCCCTCTTAGTGTAGTCGATGTGTCCAACAATTGGTATCAAAGCAGGCCTTCACTGCAAGCCTTAACAAGCTTGAAGGATATTCTTGAGAGAATATCTTTTGGAGTATTGATGGAGAGTTTCTTGTGAGAGCTTCTCGAGCATTTTTAGTGTGGAACACTTGATCATATTGAATATCTATAGGTTACTGAGGTAACCAAATGATATATAATCCGAATTTTAGAGGGAAGGTGAATAAAAGAGGGATGGAATTCAAGGGCGGATAAATTATTTTCATGATGCTTTCTAAGGTATGTTATTTACAGGTCATCTCACCATTTTCGTAATAAATTTTTTTATATAATGATTTAGACCATGTGATTTATATTCCATTGAGGAAACATATCCAAGTGTATATGGTAAAAAATTCATCTTTTGGGTCGTTGTATTTTTGGAGATACACTCTGTGGAAAATAGGGTTTGTGGCTAGTCCTGAAACTAGTCTAAAACATGTGTTTCGGGTAAAAATGTCATAAATTATTCATAACAGATCCAAATTTAGTTAAACAAATTGTGTTGGTTATATTATATTATATAATATTTTTTGTAAAATTTTCATATCTATTCAACAAATATTTCGTTCGGGGAACGCTCTACAAGGTCGCTCTCTTGAATAAGCTAGAATTCAACAAGTTATGCCATTTTTGATATAACTCCTTTTTTGAGAGGTTCCAAGTAGTGAAACCTGGAGGAATTGCATAAAACACACTGAAGAACATTGTGTATCAGTTTCATATATTTATTCATTATTGGTACAAAGTTATGATTATTTCAGGTTAGGGTTGTTGACTAATCCAAAACTAGTCATGGTTGAGACAAGAAATTGATGAGTTGGCACATACATGAGGTGTATAGTTGATTATGTTGGTACATATTGATGATTAATTGTTGATGAGTAGTTGAAACATGATTTGTATATACTTGGTAATGGTTGGATGCACTTTTTTATGGTATAGTTTGATTACAAGTTGTTTGGCACAGGTTGGTGCATGGTTGATGCACTTGTTTATGGTACAGATTGATATCTGTTGAGGATTGTTGCCTCATCTCAGTTGGTGCTGAGCGTGTAATTTGAGTCTTGCATTATAGATTTGGTTCTCTTGTAGAGTTTTACTCTATTCAGTTGTTGCTGAAAAACCCCAAGGATTGTAGTCCATAATAAAAAGAAAATTGTACATACATCTTGTGTTCTTTGTGTTCCTTGTGGTGATGACTTGTTGATGATATATTGTTGATACATGTTGCTGATATGTGTTGACATTGAACTGGTTATAAATGAAAACAATGAGTAATGAGTTAATGGTGATTGTTAAATAAGGAGTTTTGGGGGAAAGAGACCTACACTATTCACCCCCCCCCTCTCAGTGTAGTTGGTGTGTCCAACAATTGGTATCAGAGCAGGCCTTCACTGCAAGCCTTAACAAGCTTGAAGGAGATCCATAGAAACACAAATGGATGATGAAATACTAATCATTGATGAGGAAAAATATTCTACTTGGATAATAGAAATGAGATTGTATTTGAAGACAATGGGAGAAACTATTTGGAAGGCAGTCATTGGTGGATCAGTTCCGTTGAAGAAAAAGTCAAAGTTTGAAGCTCAAAGGGAAGGAAAGAAGAATGATGCATTGGCTCTTAATACCATTCTTAGTGGACTCTCAAGTCCTATCAAAGAAATCATGGAATGATGCACTTCCACCAAGGATATATGGCTAAAGCTAGAGGAGACATATCAAAGTAAGAAGGAGAAAGAAGATATTGAAGACCACTCCATCAAGATTATCAAAGGTAAAGAATCTCCAAAGACTCTTGATTGCAATGATTCAAAATGTGATGATGTTGAATTTTTCTCAAGTGAAGAAGATGATCTAGAAATAGTTTGTGTAAAGTTTGATGGAAATTATCCCATGGTAAGAATAGAAGAAGATCTATTAGAACTTCAAAAAGAAGTTGAAGAGGGTTTATATAGATATTGAAGTAATCATTTTTATACACACTATAACTATCTTTCAGATAACACTAAGAAGTTTCTTAGGAGAAGTCAAAGGTACATCTTGAAGTTAAAGGGAATTCTCAAGGAACAGGAAGAGAGAAATAAGACTCAATTAGAAAAAAGGGAAGAAGAGATCACAAGACTAAAGAATGAAAAAGAAGATATGAAGGTAGATGATGAGATTAGAAAAAGTTTTGAAACTATTATTCATCTCAAGACCCAAATTGAAGAAGCCAAAAGGGTAAAAGAACTTTTGAAGAATCAAATTAATGAAAAGGAAGAGTCATGTGATAAGTTAGAAGCTAAAGTTGTTGACCTTAGGAAGAAGGTAGAGAAGTCAAACAAATTCTTGAATAGCTCAGAAATATTGGATGAGATCTTGGAAACTCAAAGATCACCATGTGATAAATCAGGACTTGGATACAAATAATAAGATACACATGTTGAAGCAAGAACCTAAAAGAAGCATGAGGTAAGTCCATCAAAGAAGGAAGACAACGTTGAAAAGAAACCATCTACACAAGGCAAGGAAAATTTCAAAAGAACAAAGAAAGGAAGACAACAAGAAGCTATCTTTGGGACACCAAAGAAAAGGTATGAAAGTATTTTCCATGGTCATTGTTATTCATGTAGTGAATATGGTCACAAATCTTTTGAATGCAGATCTTATGAAAGAAAATATAATGGAATATTTTTTACACCATAAGGTGTTGGATATGTGATCAAGTAGGACACATTGTTGTTCACTGTAACACCATGAGATGCTACAGTTGTAGTGGATTTGGCCACAAATCCCAAGAGTGTTGGAACACAAGAATAAAGTCTGTCATGAGGACTTTAAATAGCATGGATAGAAGAAGTAATGAAGTAAGGAAGGGAGAGATCTTTGAAAATATGGATGCTCAGAGATCAAATTCTGAGGAGCAGGGACATCTACAGAAGTGGGTGAAGAAGACAGAGCATCCAAAACAGAATGAAAGACTGAAGGGAAGTTAAAATGTGTCATCTACTAATGCATACACGGGTGACAGTGGTATCATTCGCATACATACGCAGGTTGACCTTGTATAGGTTGCGTACATATGCGAGTTGTCTGTGCAGCAGGCCTTGTATATGTTGTGAAGCCTAAGGAAAAGGGCTATGCACATGGATTGGAGTTTGATGTGATGGTATAACTCTGTGATGCAGGGTCTGAGATGGTTTATTATAGGTTTTGACACTATTTGTTGCAGGTTTTCATGATTCTATATTGGATTAAGTAAGGTGATGATGTAAAATAAAATATAGGGTGCATGTCATTAACCCGTGAGTACAGATTGATGCATTTTATGTTGAAGAACAATGTTGGTTATGACTGTGAAGTTGTGACACCTTGGTTATGTGATATATATTGATGATTTATTGGAAGCTTACTTGTTGTAAAGCTTGATGCATGCATTTGGCATATGGATGGGCTACACAATGGGACATGCGGTTGGTGAGTTGATGAGGTGATCATGTTCTACATCATTGATGATTCATAGTGTGATCTATAATTGATACATTTTTGGTACACTCATAGATGGAATATGCTTGATGATACTATTGTTACACATCAAAATTACTCAGCTGGATAAGTGTCGCATGTCCCTCTCAATTGTTGTAAGTGTCACATCTTCCTTACAACTTTCGCAAGTGTCGCAAGTTGGTCACAAGTGTCACAAATGATGTTCAGACATACTTCCATGTCGACGTCACTAAGGAGACACTTACAACATATCATATGCTTGATTTGAAGAAGGAGAACTGGTTTACTGAAGTCAAATAACTCTTGACACCTGAAAAGAGCTCTGAAACAAAGGTTTTGAGGAGGAGCGCTCCCCTATTTCATCCCTAGAAGTGATGGCGCTCCCCTACAAGGCTTCAGGGAGCGTTATAATGCTCCCCATCCCCTTCTGAAGGAGCGTTGCTCATCTTGAAGGCATTGGCGTTACCCTAAATCTTACCAGGGAGCGCTACAACGCTCTGATGCCCCTTCTAAGGGAGCGTTGCCTAATCTGAGGCAGTAGTTGGCCCGTTGAGGAGAATAAGGGGAGGATCTTTCGAGATTAGGAGGCAGTTGTGTTCGAATTCTTGGTTTCATCAAGAGAACCCTGATCTAAGGAGAAGGTTACCAACTTGTTCTAAAGATAACTCAAGAGGTTAAGCTCTTCTTAACCTATATAACAGGCTCTATGATGGTGGAAAGGGGGAAGAACTGAAGATATGAAACTTATGATCTTGGAGGAAATTCACAGTCAGCCAAAGGAGAGTGATCAATGAAGCTTCCATTATCCAGGTTGTGGATATTTCAGGCAAGGGTTAGACAAAGGGGACTTGACGAAGTTGTCACATTCACATCTACGATTGTAAGTACTGCTGTCGTTATTCTCATCAATATGACACGCTTGGCCTGTTTCTTTCTATTTTGTGTCTGATGTCACATGAACTTATCATTTATTGATAGATCTGTTTTCAAGATAATATCAATAGAGTAGGAAGTGGTCGTATCTTGTTTTGTCCACAGAAATCAACGAGGAGCAAAAGGATTGGAGCGCAACTCGGAGCGTGCATGGACAAACATCGATAAAAGGTACTTCTGTCATCCTCCCTTCTCATGTGTTAGTTTAGATGGATTTGAAAGGAAGTCAGTGTCCATGTTAATCATTTTCTGTCTAGAGTTAGGGTCAAGCTCTTAGAGGTGATCTACCTGTCCGTAGGGAGATTTTCCTACAACAGAAACTAGCGACTCCACTGGGGAGATAGCCTTGAATCAAAACTTTTTGTTTGGGTTTTTCTCCTCATTGAACTTGTTCTATCCCTTGATTGTTTCAGACCTGGTTCACTCCTCTTTTGATTAGTTTCATGAGCTGATTGGCTCCTTAACCTATCACACTCAGCATAATTGTCGGAATTGAATTGCAATTTTTTGATTTTTTGACATTTTCTGGGACTTTTAGACCCTGGCGCCCCTGTCCTAGTGTTAACAGAGTGCCAGCACTCCCCCATAGCTTTGCATTGAGTGCTATAATGCTCCTTTCCTTTGGAAATAGAGCGCCAACCCTCTTTGGTTCAAAAAATCCTCCAGAATTGCTTTTTCTGGGTTTTGCCTCTGTGTCTCCTCTGCTGAGTGACCTTGTGAGTCAATGTTTCTTCCCTTTCAGCCTTGACATCTGTCTTTTTGAAGAATAAACATCTTGTTAGTTGGATCTTGTATCCTTCTTCACTATTTTCATTGAGTTTTTCCTGTTGAGTGAAGTTTGAAACCCATGCATTTTTTTTCTCTCCTCATCAGTTGAGTAAAAACCCTGGTGAAGGTTATCAAAGGCCTACAGACCTCTTTATCTCGATTTCAGTCAAGATCATTGTTCTTCAAATTTTTCTTTTGGGTGTGAAGTTTGTTTTTCTCTTTGATTGTTTCTTTTCTTTCACTTTTAGTTTTGATTGCTACGAAAGGGTGCATTGTTTGTGTGACTTTTGCTTGTGCTAGTTTGGTTGTCATTCATGCAAGAAAGATAATTAGCAAGACGAGCATTGTGTTGTATTGATCATCATTCATACATAAACAATAAAAGACATCTTTATGATTGATTGTGCATATTAGAAGGCATTTGAAAGTTTTCTCTTTACATTAGGATTTGATTGAGAAAAGAATCGTTTGAGGGCATTCCTTATTCGTGCTTGATTAGTGAAAAGAACTTTCTCTCTCCCTTAGATAAATATTCATCGAAATAAAATGACTGCTTATCATATTTGATGCATTCTTTGGGTTCGAGTCATAATTCCATTTGTTTCACTTCCATGCACCCCTTTGTGTAAAGAACAACCATAAAAATCAACGCTAATTAAAAGTTATCTAGAACTTTTTCTTTTCTAGGATCCTCCACCAACAATAGACTAGGCTTAGTACTTTGGACTAGGGCTGTGAGCATAACTCTCCAAAGTTTCCAAAACAAACAGTAGCATCCTGAGTTAGGGAGAGTAAATCCAGTTATCGTATAAGTCTACCTGGGATCCCCCTCTCACACAGGGGTTACGCACGAGGTCGCATTCGGGTGAGCTACGGGGACTAACCCTCTGTGGTTTAACTGATTGTGGTAGTCAGATCGTATTATGGGGATCACTTTGAGGTAAATCCACAATTACTGCGTGGAAGCCTTTTAGTTGATTTCGGGCTTGATACCATGCTCGTACGTTCGGATCAGACTGTCGACTGTTCCCACCCAGGAGATGACTGCGAATTGGTAACCTTAGTGGCCATAATATTTAGGGTCTTACACAAGGTGACGGTGACGGGAAGTCTCACTGTACCTAGAGCAGACATTGGTCAAACTCACTCGGGCTCCTTGGAGGGTAAATCCACAATTACTGC
>ML782283.1:250049-267050 GCA_009831015.1 Picea engelmannii
ACCCTATCCCCGCCCCTTCTGGACTTGATCACGCGACGTTGGATTTCATCACCAACTAGTACGGTCATCAAAGAAGGTCCTGTTTGCTTGGTTGTGATTCTTAGATTTTTTAGCGTGTGCTATTTATTTTCGTTAGTTGGCCATAGATTTCTTTCGCCGACTCTTTTCCACCAACATCGACCCTCCACGCTGCTCGCGGAGGCTACAGGGACTTCCTCCAAAAAATATGGAAGGAAACACCCCTTTACCCCCTCATTCTATGGAAGAATCCCCTCAACAGAGTGAGGTTCATAATACCACAACTTCCCAGGAATAAGTTCCCACCCCTTTGGAGAATTTTCGAATTGTCTCAGAATCTCCGGAAGCTTATCGCATTCCAGAGGGATACAAACAACAGATCCTCCACCTGAATTCCGCTGGAGAATTTGTTGTCATCAATCCTTCTGACATTCCGGTCAGGTCTTCTCAAAACCCTTTATCCAATGACCCTTTTTGGACTGCGGACGTCGCTCGGAGTCCACCACGCTTGGTGCGAGATTTTTATGGAACAGGGGAAGGTGCCGATGCACCTTTTTCCTATACTGTACCCCCAAATCACTTCACCGGTACTACCACTTTTACAGCCACACCAACCGTTGGTCCGAACATACCGTCCGTTGGCCCAAGGTCTACTATTCCCCTCCAGATGGCCCATTCGACAATGGCCCCACACATTCCGACTATCCCCGCTGGTAACGCGGTAGATAATCAAGCCCTGATCGGCGCACCTGTAACACCAAGACCTACACTCCTTTTTGGATTCAGGGCACTGAACGCTTCCGCTACCACCACTGCCCAAACCACTACCCAAATTATACCGGGAAGTTCCATACCTATCCAACAACCCGGAGGGACTGGCCTTGGTGGTCCTAACCCGATCAGTGGCATCGGTCAGTCATTGACGTCTGGCTTTCAGATCCCGGGAACTCTACCTCAAATTGGGGGGCATCCTCCCTCCGGAGGACAAATTCCATTCGGAGGGAACCCTAATGCTGGGGGGCATCCTCCCACCGGAGGACAAATTTCATTCGGGGGGCACCCTTATGATGGGGGGTAGCCTCAATCCGGAGTACACCATCAACCACAAGGACAAAATGTGTCCGCTGCACCCAATCCGTGGAGCGTCCCTTTTCAAGGAAACCCACATGCCTCCACGAGACAAAATGTTCAGACTCCGCAACAACCCCCTTATGGACAAATTCCAAACCCACCCTATAATCCACAAAACCCATCCGATTATCCTCCGCTCACACATACTTCTCAAAACATCTCAAATCCTATGTACCTTGGTCAAAACCAACCTCACATGAGAGGGCCCACAAGTTATAATTATCCACATAACCCAGTATTGGGCCCCACTGGTGTCCCTCTTCCACACCAGCATTACCCACAGGTTAACCGACAACTACCTTTTCTAGCCACCCTGGATCTTCCAGACTTGTCTCGGTTAACGAATGATCCCATTTATCATTCTCCAGTTTGGCCAACTATTCCAGCTAAACTTCCTTCTGATATCCCAAAATTCGATGGAAAGCCTGGAGAAGACCCAAACAACCACGTGATGACCTTCCATTTGTGGTGTTCATCCAACTCTCTCATGGACGATTCGATTCGTTTGCATATTTTCCAACGAACGCTTACGGGTTCTGCAGCAAAATGGTATATTGAATTACCACACGCATCCTTTCACGATTTCAACTCCCTCGCCATGTCCTTCCTCACACATTTCCAACTACCCATTCGGTACGAGACGGGTACTGAACTATTAACCTCTCTTCGTCAGACAACTTCCATACATATCTCCGATCATATCCATGAATGGAGACGACGACGAAGGCTAATCAAAGCAGTCATCCTTGACCAATTGTTAGCAGAATGGTTCACGAAATCACTGTTACCCCAAATTTCTCATGATGTTTCCATGGGTGGTGTAGTCATCGAGGAAGAATCCATCGCCCGAGCTCAGTACTTAGACTTAGTCTATTCACAATCCGGTACTCTATATGAGTTGATACCGAACGCTACCCGTGCCACTAACGATCCATCCAAACCACCGACTGCTTCGCATGTGGATGGAGTTATTGGCTCCGTCAAAACTCAATCTACTACCCAGTCTACTGGAACAATCCAACGACCCGATGGTTTCCCCCAGTTTGACTGCACCCTCTTCTACCCCCCCTCAAACTCAGGTCTCTGATGTGAATGTGGTCCAGTCAACCCCTTCACAACAACCTGGGGTCAAGAAGAAAGCGAGAAACAAACCAAAGAAGAACAATAACAATGAGCAACCCAAGACCCAACCACAAACCCCTGCTGTCGGAAAACAACCACAACGAAAACTGAAATTCCCATGTCTCATTTGTGGTGACGATCACTACACTCGAGACTGCCCACATCGCGATGAAGTGGCCAAACTTTTCAAAGGAAATTCACAACCCGCTGTGCTCACTCAACCTTTTCCACAGCAACAATCTCTGGTTGCACAAACCCCCACGCCGGGGGGCAGTTCCAACCAACCCCATGATGAGGCCTCAACAAGTGCCCACATTTACATGTTTAACGAAGTTAATCTAACAACTCGCTCTGCGACATATGACACACCAGTTAAACTTGATAAGCCGAAGATCGCTAACGGTTCTACATCAGACCCGTTACCATCCTCTGTCAATCCTCCATCTATTAGCCCTCCATCCGAGCCACTCCATATTGAGAAACCTTCTTTTGACTCCATCCTACGCCCTCCCAAGAGCACCATCCATAAATCTACATTCAATCCTAATTCACGGGCTGCCCAAAACTACAATATCGTAGAAGATTTGGCCCAAGCCCTGTGTGCCATGTCCACCTTGGAAGTTCTACAACACTGTCCCAACCAACGTAGAACGCTCTTAGAAAATATTGGCGCTTTCGATCCTGAGTCACCAAACTACATCACGTTTATTCTGGATGATCATCGACCATGACTCTCCCACCAGCTAGATTTCCAAATCGATGTGGTTGTTGACAATCAACAAATCCACCGGACTATCCTGGATGAGGGAGCCTCCACCTATGTCATGTCTCTAGCCTGTTGGAAAGGCTTGAAATCACCTGCCCTTAACAAATCCACTACCATGTTACGTGCCTTCGATGGACGAGGTTTTCATCCTCACAGATTATTACAATCCTTAGCCGTTTAGCTGGGCGGAAAAAATGTTACTGTTGACGTCGAGGTGGTCGATGCCCCCCTCAATTACAACCTACTACTTGGAAGAAGTTGGTTCTATGCGATGATTGTCATCACCTCATTGATGTTTCGATGTGTACAATTTCCCCATCAAGGCAAAATTGTTACAATCGATCAGCTCGATTTCTGCACACCCGACGCTCGCATCCCTGCTACCAACAACATTCCCTTTCTGGGAGACCACCCGGTTACGTATGAAAGCGTTGGTGTTGGCTTATTGAAAGATTCTAGCCTCATGGGTACCTTCCCTACACCACTTCCACCTACCGCACATCATATTGTCGTCGTCAATATGATTTCGACTGTGCCTTATCAATCCTTGGAATCATCAGACCCCTGGGTTGTGCCTAGCCCTTTGGAATTTGATGTGCTCAGGGACACAATGCCACTGAGCCCAGTCGAGGCCACATACGTAGCTATTCAATCTGCCTCTCCCTCTTTGAACACTTCACATTCATTGGCACCCGATACTTATTCGGTGCCCTCGTGGTTAGATTCCCTATCATCCGCCGTTGATTACATTTCCCAAATTTTTCCTTCGAACGAATCTATCATGGAAATGCTTAGCATTGATGATCTGCCCTGGGATGACAACCACCATCGATCCTCTTTTCTTCCACTTTTGGAAGAAATCCAAGACATACGATCTGTCTTCCCTCCCGATGTTACCGAAGCTCCGCAATCTCCTATCCTCACACAAGATACTCTCTCTAAGGGGAACATGGGTAACATCTCCACCACGGTTACGATTGACATTTCAATCAAAGAAGGTGCCGTGGAAAACATCAAACTTGGTGCTAATTGCACACCCGACGAAGTGGTTTCTTACACCGCTTTATTCAAGGAATTATGCGATGTCTTCGCATGGAGTTACGAGTAAATGCCATGGATCGACCCTTCGATCATTGTACATGAAATCAAAACTTACCCTGACGCGAAACCGGTTCGGCAAAAGCTTCTCCCGGTTCATCCCAAGAAAATCGCAGCTATAAAGGAAGAAGTTGAAAAAAATCTAAAATCTGGCTTTATCTATCCCGTCCCTTTAACCGAATGGGTCTCCAACCTTGTTCTGGTTGCTAAGAAACAAGGGACCATCCGTGTTTGTGTTGACTATCGAGACCTCAACAAAGCTTGTCCTAAGGACAATTACCCTATGCCCTTCATCGATCAAATCATCGATAATTGCACAGGAAGCGTAATCTTTTCTTTCATGGATGGATTTTTTGGATACAACCAGATTGAAATCTTGCCTACAGATCAACACAAGACAGCCTTCATCTGCCCTTGGGGAACTTTCGCATACCGAAAGCTACCTTTTGGCCTCAAAAATGCTAGAGCCACTTTCCAGCGAGCCATGTTGTACGCTTTTCACGACATCAAACATATATCAGAACCGTATCTCGATGATTTACCCGCACATTCGTTAAATCGATCCGATCACATTGGTCATTTACGCGCAATTTTTCTGCGATGTAGGTTCTACCGTATTCGTCTGAACCCACACAAATGCATTTTCGCTGTCGAATCCGGTCAACTCCTCGGTTTCATTGTCTCCAAAGATGGGATCAGGGTGGATCCCTTAAATATCAAGGCCATCTTAGCCTTACCTCCACCTACCAATTTAACCCAACTCCAAAGTTTGCAAGGCAAAGCAAACTTTCTCCGCCGTTTCATCTGCAATTATGCCGAGATCACTAAAGGATTTATGCGGTTACTGCAAAAGAACGTCCCTTTCATCTGGGATGACACAGCTCAATGGTCATTCGACGCTCTCAAGAACGCTTTGACCCATGCACCTTTGTTACATCCCCCTGAATATACACAGGATTATATCCTTTACTTGGCCTCTTCCACTTCCACCATCGCAATGGTGTTAGTCCAGGAATATTCCAATGGCGAAGAACATGTGATTTATTATCTGAGCAAGAGTTTATCTGGACCTGAACTCAGATATTCGCATATTGAGGAACTGGCTCTGGCAGTCGTCATCGTTGTCCAAAGGTTCCACCACTACATCTTATTATGCACCACCACAGTAATCTAAAACTCCAACCCCATGTACCATGTCCTGACATGTCAAGTACTTGGGGGCAAATATTCAAAATGGATCGTTATTCTTCAGGAATTCGATCTTGAGTTTACAAAGGTTAAAGCCAAAAAATCCCTGGTGTTTGCTGAGCTTATCTATGCTCTCCCTCGTACCGATGAAAACATCGAACCTAGAGATTCTCTCCCCAGTGAATCTCTCTTCCTCATAATCACCTCTGATCCTTGGTACGGAGACATTCTCCTCTACCTTCAAACACAACGTTTTCAGCCCAACATCTCTCACGAAGAGCATCAACGCATTCGTCACCACTCTCACCATTATATCATCCTCGACGACACTTTGTATCACCGTGGTATCGACACCATCCTTCGGCGATGTCTGATTCAGGAGGAGTATGAACGCGTTTTGAACGATTGTCACCTTGGCGCCTGTGGCGGTCACCTTTCTGGGATGGCCACAGCCCAAAAAATCCTATGTGCTGGCTACTTTTGGCCCTCGATTTTCAAAGATTGTATCGAGGCTATCAAGAAATGCCCACCCTGCCAAATCTTTAACAAGAAGGCACGCACCCACCCTATGGTGTTGCACCCTATTATCGCCATCGACCCCTTTTCCAAATGGGGCATCGATTTCATGCAGTGTAAGCGTACCTCAGCCGAGGGGCACGGTTACATCATCGTCGTCGTCGACTACTTCACCAAGTGGGTTGAGGCTATGCCTACCTTCCTGAATGATGTCCGTACGAAAGCTCTATTCCTCTTCAACCACATCATAACTCATTTTGGTGTACCACGTGCCATTGTCACCAACCATGGTGCACACTTCAAAAACCAGATGATGAGCGAGTTACATTTCAAATTGGGTTTTCGCCATGAAAAATCATCCCCTTACTACCCTCAAGCGAACGGACAAGTTGATGCTATCAACAAAGTCCTAAAAACCATGATCCAATGCATGGTAGGGGAAAACAAAACATCGTGGAATCTACAACTGTTCTCTGCTCTCTGGGCCTATCGCACCTCTGTGAAAACTTCAACTGGATTCACTCCTTTCCAGTTGGTCTATGGCATTGAAGTCATCCTACCAATCGAGTGTGAGATTCCATCACTCAAACTAAAAGTAGAACTCTTGTCTCATACTTCTGCTGAAGAAGAACGATTCTTGTATCTATCCAAACTGGATGAAACGTGTCACGATGCTTCTCTCGCCAATGAGGCACATCAAAAATGAATTAAAAGTCAATACAACAAATCCATCCACCCTCAGAATTTCACAAAAGGAGACTTAGTCCTTGTCTATGACCAAGCTCACGATAAATTGGGGACAGGAAAGTTAGAACCCATGTGGCACGGTCCCTACATCGTAAAATGTGTCCTACATAAATGTGCCTACGAATTAGTTGATCATGAAGGAATTTCCCTAGGAGAGCCCCGAAACGGGATTTACCTTAAGAAGTACTATGCCTAGATCACCTAGCATTTGTACTTTGTACATTATTGTATTTATTTTTAGTGTGTCTATTTCTTTCACGTGCCCGAGTCTTTACCGTTGCCACTCATGACTGTGCTTGTGTTTTCATGCGCAGATGACATCTTCCTTTCCTATCTTTTTTGGGTTCGCGGATGGCGCTAGCCGACATACCCGAAACATTGCTTCAGCATCTTGGGTTATTTACCAATTTGACCAGGTGGTTAGTTCAGGAGGCATCTGTTTAGGACCAGCAACCAACAATATGGCAGAATATCATGTTTTCATTGGATTGTTGACCCAAGCTTCCTCTCTAGGTATCTCTCGTATCATTATTTATTTAGATTCCCAACTGGTGGTTTTTCAACTCAACCGCATCTATGCTATCCGTAGTCCTATCCTGCTATGCCTACACTTGCAAGTTCGTCGTCTTGAACGAATGTTCGATTACATCGAATATAGACACATTCCAAGAGAACTTAATAGTGTTTTAGATTCATTAGCTAATTATATCATGGATCGGTATCTTTCCCACATGTAAGATTCAAGGAAAGAAAAAGTGTACATTACATGTAAATTAAAACACACCATAGACACCATCATGTACAAATCATTGGCATCATAAAAACTCAAAACTGTATATATATATATATATATATATATATATATATATATATATATATATGGCGTGAATGAAATGTTTGTATTACATCAAAAAGTGTGTAGAAGAGAAAAATATTAGGTCTGTTCACCCATACAACGTCGCCTGACAAGGCATACAAAAAACATGATCACGGGAGAGACTCTAATCTCCCCGCACTACGTTGTGTTGTGAGTAACACACTACCACGTGCACTACGGCCTCAAGAGAGAATTGATATTCTCTGGTACTCCTACAATGTGCCTCTGTAGATGTAAAGGCACTTCCCCCCTCTGCAGAGGAGGGATACCCATCGTAAGGCCTTGGAGGTTCCTCTCAACCTCTCGGAGACCTACTTCTGGTACTGCTGGATCTGCTGCAACTGGGGTGCCTCCACGACGCCCTAGTACTGGTATATCAGTTGGGCACACTGCTCCCTTGTCTGCACGTTGGAAACAATACATCTGTTAGAACTCTTTTACATACCCAAAAAAACATATATACAACAAAAACTTAAAAAAAAAAAACTAGACAAGGTATGGCTTAGTCTCTTACCTGACTCGTCCCAGTCTTCCCCCACGGGAAAAATCAAGTCCATACTCCCACAGAAGTCTACATCAGCATAAGGGAAGTCCTCCATCCATAGGTACTGTCGTCTCAGCCAGGTAAAGAACTCACCAGTGAAATGGAACTCTGAATCCGAAACTAGCCTTGGAGACATACTAGTCCACCTTTCCATCCTAGCTTCATCCACTGGTCATACTGTCAGTGCTATCTGAGGCTGCATTTGAGGGATGTGCTCTAGAAAAAATGATACCAAAAACGAGCCATAGACGAACTGCTTCTGACCAGTCCTGCACCGCGAGATCTGTTCCTTCACATTCCGAAGGAATGTTGCACTCCAGTTGAAAATTGTTGGTTCCAAACACTGAACACCATAGGCCACCTACGATCTCGATGCCAGATGAGCACTAGTTCTGCCTATCATGCTTGTGATAGCGAATAGTATAGATCGGAGGGGAAAATCTCGAATATCCTTGATAGGGATCCTGCCCCCTACCAACCTTGCTCCCGGGATGAAGTGGCGTGCCAGATACACGTCCACTTGTTCAGGTAATGCCCTCTACCCAGTGAAAGATATGGGGACCCCTCTTTTCAAGAGGCCGGTCAAAAAGTACACGTCTTCTAACTCAATGGTTAAAAATTGTGTGCCAATACAGAATCCATGTTCCGCAACATCCCAAAGGCCAATCACATGCTCAAGCAATAACATCTCTCTCTTCATTTTTTGTAACTTGAAGAACTTGAGCAAGCCACAAGCTCGCAAAGTGGCCCACGTACGAGGACTCTGTAGAGAGGCTAAGTCATCAATCTCATGTTCCCTCTCTTTCCATTCAATCATGATTGTCGAAGTTACCTACAAAACAAAAAATCAAGAATTTTGTTATTCCCACGTTTTTGACAATTTTGACGATTTTCAAAAGCATTTTAAAACATGAAACAAGATGCCCACGACATCTAAATGTGACCACTCACTCTTTTTAACCACCATGCCCTTTAACAGTTGTCAAATAATGATAAAAACGTTTCAAAAATGAAAAACGACTTTGGGGGCTGCGTGGGCATTTGGGGAGATTTTTTTATGAGTTATTTTACTAAAAATGACATTTCTAATTGATCACAAGGGTGTATACATCCTTACCACCCTTCTCTAAAGAATTTTTTGTAAAAGAATCCCCCTATTTTATTAATTTTTAAAAAGAGGCCGATTTGGTTCCAAGTGGGGCGACTTAGGGCTTTGTGTTTTAAAATAAATAATGCTATGAAAATGGATCTAAGACCATGAAATTGAAATAGCACGGGATGGACACCTACCTAGTTCAAACGGTGAGCAAAATGATGAATCGTAGCTCCGGCAACGAGAAAAACAAGATTTGCTTCAAAATGAGATTCTCCACTACTCCAAAAATCCTTGCAAAATGAAATGGTAAATGAATTTTCAAATCAATTGTTATTTATAAATTTCCATTTTTATAAGGTATGGTCATTCTTGAGTTTCTCTAATGATGTAATGGCTTCACTAAACTTTGTTTTGTAGCTTTGGCATCGCAGGTTTCCTAGCAGCCCTAATGGATTATTCACCTTGTCGCACTTATGAGCATAGTCTTAGTGCATTCTCGAGCTCGACAATATGAGAACATAACCGGGTAAAATTTTATCTCTTTTTCAGACCCGTACGGATACGAACACACAAAAAAGGAACCCCCCTGGAGTCTCCTTTAAACCCTTTTCAGACTCTCTAAATATGAAAAGATTGTCGAGTGATCTTGCTTCCTTTCACACTCGTTAAAAGGTCAGAAAGGGCGTCTTTCGAGCGATAGTTTAACCCTTTTTTGGTCTCGTTGGACTACTGTATGAAAAAGGAACTGAGAGAGTTCTCTTTTAAGTGTTTTTCCAAACTCTATAATCCTAAAAAACCTTCGAGTTTTCTGTCTTTGGACTCGTTAAAGCACACATCGATAGACCCATATGAGAATGAACCCTTACTTCTTCTGGTTCGTTAAACAAAGGAAGAGGAACTTACCGAAGGTGAGTTATATTGAGCATGTGTTACCCTCCTCGATCTCATTAAATAAAAAAGAGGTACTCATCTATCTGGATGGGGGAAAAAATTGAAAGGAGCAAGCCAAGCAGTCTCTTGAGAACATCATCCAACACTTCTTAGAGTCGCCCTTGAACACGACACGTTGTCACTTTGCACATATCATAATCCGCTAAACCTCTGCACTGAGCCAATATTTTGAGTTCCTTTCACTCCTTTGGGTCACTTGATGCAAGTCCCAGTGTCCATCGCATAATATTGGTCCATGTCATGTTTTGCTGTTGTTCCCCAGTGTTCAAGGGAAGTATCCTCCTCGAGAGTCAGCCATCCCAAGTATCTTGCCTCAAAACCTACATCGGTCCATGTCCGTTTGATCTGCCAATTACATATCCATGTTTGTTTCATGTCGTTGATGGGGGATACATCAAGGCCCTCCCTCGACGAGTCTATTCCTGTCGACTCCAACACATTATCCGGGAATTAGACTTAGAAACCATTTAGTACTTTGGGACCTGCATGCCTCAATGACAGGCCTCCTCACATTTGACAGTGGGTTTACATCATTGACCCTTGATCGAATGATTCCACAGATGTTCGACCTCAGATCATCTATTCACATTCGTTGGAATGTACTAGGGTACCTTGGGAATCATTGACATTAATGGTGATCTCCCTCGCACTTGTTAACGATTCACACCATTGACCGGTAATCAAGTGGTTTCTGCCATGTTCGACATCAAGACATCTATTCACATGGTCAGATCCGTGCCATATAGTGATTGGTAAGAAGACCCTGGGTTGAGTTCTCTCTTTGATATATGCTCTGCCCGGGATGCGAAGGAATTTACATTGGACAAAGAACACATACATTGTAACATAGATCCACTTTGTATTGGTCGTGGCTATGTCTTATCATCTCATAGATCCACTGTGTATTATTTGTGGCTACGATCAGTCCGAGTCATCAGAGTATAGATCCACATTTTATCTTTGGTGGCTATACCTTTTTATCAATACAATTATGGATCCGTAGTGTATTTTATGGTGGCCATATCCTGCTAAGTCTTGATCACCCAAGCATAGGTATGCCTACCTTGGGCTTTGAAATATGTCATGATACTTGTTGGATGTTTGTGTGCAGCTTCTGTCAGGTTCTCCAAGTCTATACCCTTGCTTGGACATCTACAAAGTATTTCAGTTATCAGTTGGCATCTTCTAACTTCATACTTTGGGGGGCATTCTGTTACACATCAAAATTACTCAGCTGGATAAGTGTCGCATGTCCCTCTCAATTGTCGTAAGTGTCACATATTCCTTACAACTTTCGCAAGTGTTGCAAGTTGGTCACAAGTGTCGCAAATGATGTTTAGACATACTGCCATGTCGAAGACACTAAGGAGACACTTACAACATTTCATATGCTTGATTTGAAGAAGGAGAACTGGTTTACTGAAGTCAAATAACTCTTGACACCTGAAAAGAGCTCTGAAACAAAGGTTTTGAGGAGGAGCGCTCCCCTATTTCAGCCCTAGAAGCGATGGCACTCCCCTACAAGGCTTCAGGGAGCGTTATAATGCTCCCCAGCCCCATCTGAAAGAGTGTTGCTCATATTGAAGGTGTTGGCGCTACCCTAAATCTTACTAGGGAGCGCTACAGCGCTCTGATGCCCCTTCTAAGGGAGCGCTACCTAATCTGAGGCAGTAGTTGGCCCGTTGAGGAGAATAAGGGGAGGATATTTTGAGATTAGGAGGAAGTTGTGTTCGAATTCTTGGTTTCATCAAGAGATCCCTGATATAAGGAGAAGGTTCCCAACTTGTTCTAAAGATAACTCAAGAGGTTAAGCTCTTCTTAACCTATATAAACAGGCTCTATGATGGTGGAAAGGGGGAAGAACTGAAGATATGAAACTTATGATCTTGGAGGAAACTCACAGTCAGCCAAAGGAGAGTGATCAGTGAAGCTGTCATTATCCAGGTTGTGGATCTTTCAGGCAAGGGTTAGATGAAGGGGACTTGACGAAGCTGTCACATTCGCATCTACGATTGTAAGTACTGTTGTCGTTATTCTCATCAATATGACACGCTTGGCCTGTTTCTTTCTGGTTTGTGTCTAATGTCACATGAACTTATCATTTATTGATAGATCTGTTTTCAAGCTAATATCAATAGAGTAGGAAGTGGCCGTATCTTGTTTTGTCCACAGAACTCAGCGAGGAGCAAAAGGATTGGAGCGCAACTCAGAGCGTTCAGGGACAAACGTCGATAAAAGGTACTTCTGTCATCCTCCCTTCTCATGTGTTAGTTTAGATGGATTTGAAAGGAAGTCAGTGTCCATGTTAAGCATTTTCTGTCTAGAGTTAGGGTCAAGCTCTTAGAGGCAATCTACCTGTCCGCAGGGAGATTTTCCTACAACAACTATGTTGTTGTTATTACTTGATTAGCACAACAATTGGTATTTGTTTGATACATGGTTATAGTACTTGGTTCATTATGGAGACATATCATGAGTGATATAACACATGGTTGGCATATTGGTAGATGCACATGGCTGGCATATTGGTAGATGCACATGGTTGGCATATTGGTGGATGCACATGGTTGGCATATTGGTAGATGCACATGTTGGCATATTGATAGAGCCATATGATTGATACATTCCATGGATGATATATTTTGGTACATTGCATGATGTTGATGTACATGGTTGATGTACATAGGTGTTGTGCATGATGAGCACACATCTATTTACAAGATGTGCTTGGTTGATATTTTTCTCATGATTAATTATTTCAATGTTGACATATCTTTTGTTTCATGATGCTTGGTATAGCATGTGTTTGATGCATGAACAGGTCCAAGGATCATTATATGGTAGCACATTCTTCATCTTGCAGAGAATATACAGGAGACATGCCCATAGGGGGAGTCATTCTTCTTCCTGTGATTCTAGGAAGAGATATTTATCAGATGCATACCTAGAAAAGAGCCCTGTATTTGAAGAAAGAGCACAGAGGCATAATTCCAGGAGAAGTGATGGTCACATGAGGAGTATGTTCGATGTATTTTCAGCATTACATCAGAGTGATATCCCTTGTTCAAAAAGGGATAGATTATTCATAGGAATATCAAAGGCACTAAGACAGGGGGAGAAGCCCCAAGGAAAGTTCAAGTAGGGAGAGCAGCCCCAAGAGGAAAATGGCCCTTTTCCATTAATGTCAAAGGGGGAGAGATAGTCACATTGATGTGATTGATGATTATTGATTGGGAGAGATAGTCACATTTGGGAGAGATAGTCACATTGACTATTGATGTAGAGCATGCCTTATCTACATGTTGACATCAATAATTGGTAATTGGTGTTGACATCAATATTGGTATTGCCATCAATCCCAAAGGGGGAGATTGTTGGATCATGTTTTCATTGGTGCCAATGGTTTGATTGATTGATGCCAAAGGATTTATTTATTGATGATTGATGATTGATTTAATGTAATATGTATTTTCCTTGATGAGAATGCATAGATGAAGATGGATCAATGAGTTGTCATTGATATGATGAATATGGATCAATGAGTTTTCATTGATACATGATGAATATGGATCGATCTGGTTTCTTTGGTATATGTTGTATTGTTGGACAAATGTATAGATGACTCATTATTGTCTTATCATGATTGATAAGGTGCACAAATGGATGAACTCCAAAGTGGTCCCCTTATGGTGAAAGCCCTCATGGGAAGACGCTTTGTGGATTGAGTTATACTAGAAGAATGGTTGGAGGACCCATGCTCTCATTATTGTCTTATCATGATTGATAAGGTGCAAAGACGGATGAACTCCAAAGTGGTCCCCTTATGGTGAAAGCCCTCACAGGAAGATGCTTTGCGGATTGAGTTATCCTAGAAGAATGGTTGCAGGACCCATGCTATCATTATTTTCTTATCATGATTGATAAGGTGCACAAATGGATGAATTCCAAAGTGGTCCCCTTATGGTGAAATCCCTCACGTGAAGACGCTTTGCGGATTGAGTTATCCTAGAAGAATGGTTGGAGGACCCATGCTTGTATGTGGAATAATGAGATGAAGATCAAGGAAATTGTTGGTAAAACTATCCTAGATGGATAGTGCTTGTCATTCCATTTCCGGTGGTATGTGTAATGTCACATAACTCCTCATGGTTTGAGAGTTATTTCCTTATGAAGATGAAGGACGCCCACATGAAGGCTTGAAGCCCCCAAGGTCAAAGAAGTCAAAGTGACCTAAAAGAAGAAATCATTATTTAAATGATAGAGTAAAGTGACAAAGTCAAGGTGGATTATTTAAATAATAAAGAGAAGTGACAAAATCAAGAAATGATAAAGTAAGGAGACAAAATCAAGAAGGAATATTTAAATGATAAAGTATTGGAGAACTTTCTATTTATGGAAAGTGGTTAACCCTAAAATAAGGAAAATAGGTTAAGTGACCTAGAAATGGGTTAAATGACCTAAAAGTGGGTTAAGTGACTTAGAGGATGAAAGTATAAATAAAATAGCAATGGTCTCTTGTAGATCATCCTTTTTGTGGATCAATGGAGAGCTTCTTGTGAGAATGTCTTTTGGAGTATTGATGGAGAGCTTCTTGTGAGAGCTTCTTGAGCATTTTTGGTGTGGAACACTTAATCATATTGAAGATATATAGTTTACTGAGGTAACCAAATTATATCTAAGATTAATTTCAGAGGGAAGGTGAATAAAAGAGGACCGAAATTCAAGGGAGGATAAATTCTTTTCATGATGCTTTCTAAGGTATGTTATTTACAGGTCATATCACCATTTTCGCAATAACCTTTTTTATATAATGATTCAGACCATGAGATTGATATTCCATTGAGGAAAAATATCCAAGTATCTGTGGTAAAACATTCATCTTGTGGATCGTTGTATTTTTGGAGATACACTCCGTGGAAAATAGGGTTTGTGGCTAGTCCTGAAACTAGTCTAAAACAGGTGTTTCAGGTAAAAACGTCATAACTTCTTCATGACAGATCCCAATTCAGTGAAAATAATTGTGTTCAATTTATTATAGCCTTTCATATGTTGTGTAATAGTTTAATATTGATTCAAAAAATATTCCATTTGGGGGACGCTCTACATGGTCGCTCTCTAGAAGATGCCAGAATTCAACAAGGTATGTCATTTTTGCTATAACTCCTTTTTTGAGAGGTTCCAAGTAGTGAAACCTGAAGGAATTGCATAAAACACATTGAGTAACATTATTTATTAGTTTTAGATATTTATTCATTATAGGTACAAAGTTATGATTATTTCAAGTTAGGGTTGTTGACTAATCCAAAACTAATCATGGTTGAGACAAGCAACTGATGAGTTGGCACATACATGGGGTAAAATAAAATATTGGGTGCATGGCACTAACCCATGAGTATGGATTGATGCATTTTATGTTGAAGAATAATGTTGGTTATGACAGTGAAGTTATGACACCTTGGTTATGTGATATATTTTGATGATGTATTGGAAGCTTACTTGTTGGAAATTTTGATGCATGCATTTGGCATATGGATGGGCTACACATTGGGACATGTGGTTGGTGAGCTGATGAGGTGATCATGTTTTACATCATTGATGATTCATAGCTTGATCTATAATTGATACATGTTTGGTACACTCATAGATGGCATATGCTTGATGATACTATGTTGTTGGTATTACTTGATTAACACAACAATTGGTATTTGTCTGATACATGGTTATGGTACTTGGTTCATGATGGAGGCATATCATGAGTGATATGACACATGGTTGGCATATTGGTAAATGCACATGGTTGTCATATTGGTAGATGCACATGTTGGCATATTGATAGAGGCATATGATTGATACATTCCATGGATGATATATTTTGGAACATTGCATGATGTTGATGTACATAGGTGTTGTGCATGATGAGCACACATTTTTGTACAAGATGTGCTTGGTTGATATTTTTCTCATGATTCTTTATTTCATTGTTGACATATCTTTTGCTTCATGATGCTTGGTATAGCATGAGTTTGATGCATGAACGGGTACAAGGATTGTTATATGGTAGCACATTATTCATCTAGCAGAGAATATAGGAGAGACATACCCATAGGGGGAGTCATTCTTCTTCCTGTGATTCTAGGAGGAGATATTTATCAGATGCATACCTAGAAAAGAGCCCTATATATGAAGAAAGAACACAGAGGCATAATTCCAGGAGGAGTGATGGTCACAGGGGGAGTATGTTCGATGTATTTTCAGCATTACATCAGAGTGATATCCCTTGTTCAAAAGGGGAGAGATTATTCATAGGAAGATCAAAGGCAGTCAGACAAGGGGAGAAGCCCCAAGGAAAGTCCAAGCAGGGGGAGAAACCCCAAGAGGAAAATGGCCCTTTGCCATTGATATCAAAGGGGGAGAGATAGTCACATTGATGTGATTCATGATTATTGATTGGGAGATATAGTCACATTGACTATTGATGTAGAGAATACCTTATCTACATGTTGACATCAATAATTGGTAATTGGTTTTAACATCAATATTGGTATTGCCATCAATGCCAAAGGGGGATATTGTTGGATCATGTTGTCATTGATGCCAATGGTTTGATTGAACGATGTCAAGTGATTAATTGATGCCAAAGGATTGATTTATTGATGATTGATGTAATGTAATATGTATTGTCCTTGATTAGAATGCATAGATGAAGATGGATTAATGAGTTTCCATTGATATGATGAAGATGGATCAATGAGTTGTCATTGATACATGATGAAGATGGATCGATCTAGTTTCATTGGTATATGTTGCATTGTTGGAAAAATGTATAGATGACTCATTATTGTCTTATCATGATTGATAAGGTGCACAAATGGATGAACTCCAAAGTGGTCCCCTTATGGTGAAAGCCCTCACGGGAAGACGCTTTGCGGATTAAGTTATCCTAGAAG
>ML782283.1:279248-291621 GCA_009831015.1 Picea engelmannii
TGAGACTAAAGAAAAGTTTGATGAAAATGCTAGTCTCTTGTTTTTAAAGTTAAAGAAGGTTTGCAGGAATGTGATCATATACACCAGGTCTATTAAATAACTACAAATCATATTTGGATGATGAAATTGATGAGGGATTTTGGTTGTTGTACATGTTGAGTACATGGTTGAGACAAGTAGTTGATGAGTTGGAACACATACATGAGGTGTATAGTTGATCATGTTGGTACATATTGATGAGTCATAGTTGATGAGTAGTTGAGTCATAGTTGATGAGTAGTTGACACATGATTGGTACATACTTGGTACATGGTTGGATGCACGTGTTTATGGTACAGGTTGATTACAGGTTGGTGCATGGTTGATGCACTTGTTTATGGTACATGTTGATTACAGGTTGAGGTACAGGTTGATGCATGGTTGATGCATGGTTCAGATTTATTGGTACAGGTTTACAGTGATATATCTCACAGTGATAGTGTGACAGTGGTTCCATCATTCTACTTCTACTTCAGGGTGGTAGGACGGGGCAAGGACAGGTGGTTGTAGCCAGAGAACATTTGGGGTTGTAGCCTTCTTCTGGTTGTAGCCAAAGAATTGGGGAGTTGGAGCTTCCCTCAGGTTGTAGCCTGAGAAACTAGGGCGTTGGAGCCTCCTTCCAGTTGCAGCTGAAAAACAAAGGAAGTTGGTGCTTCCAATGAATGTAATTCTTCAAGACATATAAGAAATAGCATTTCGTGGTTTTCTCCCGATTTGGGTTTCCACGTAAAACACTAGTGTACTGTGTATGTGTGTGATTGTTTATTTCTTACTGCTCATTATTGGATAATAATTCTACATTGATATAACATGTGAAGAAAAAGGATTATAAATACACTATTACTGATTCACCCCCCCTCTCAGTAATCCAACACTTATTTGGTAATGATACAAGGTGTTAAATCTCCCTTCACAACTAAAATATCTCTGTATGATTTTCAACATTATGTCAAATTGGTCAATCAACTGATTCCTTGGCACACTCTTAGATAAATCATTGGCTTGGTATCCAGGCTTGAAAAGATATTTAACAAAAGGTGAACTCAATACCATGGCCTTGAACCAATTTTCTCCTAAAATGGGGATCCCTGTTGCAGCCGAGATGGAGGCTTCAATCACCTCAAATTCTAAATCTCCAACTCTAGTTTTCTTGCCATCAAAATTTAGTGCAAATTGTTTTTCTACTTCTAAGTGGCCTCTCTGCATGTTCTAGTAGAAAGAGAGGCATCGTGCTCTTCGAAACATTTCCCTTTCCATGGGTTTTGTGTCAAAAAGGCACATGTCCACAGGTTCTGTTCGAACTATCTTTCCACCTTTGTGTGCTTTCTTCGACTGAGGGGTCTCCATGACTCAGAAAGAGGGATCTTAAGAGGCTGTAAGGGATGCTATTGACTAGAAAACTTCAATTCAAGTCTCAAATCCACAAGGATGGCCCTCCAAATTAACAGTGCTTAGAAAATGAACTTGGCTATGAGAAATGGACCTTCAGGCTTATACAGGTTTTCAAAGTGTAGACTATGAGGAAGTAATTCTGAAATGATTCTTCGTACAAGATGAAAAGAAGCAAAGGATAATCGGAGAGGTTTGAGCAGCGCCTCTGTGTAGCGCAACGCATACACAGAGGATAGGATATTTCAGGCCTGTGAATTTCAAAGGCTATGACTAACAAAAATAATCAGACTATGGATACTAGTGAAGATGTTTATAGGAATGAAAATATGGCTCCCATACTACCCTGCAAGCTTAGCAAACCAAAACCCGAGCACAATTCTCCTATGAAAATTAATATACGAAGGAGGTTTCACAGGATACATGTGAAGTTGACAACTATTGAGCTCCTCAGCATGATCTTAGGATGAGATTGAGGAAACTTCAGCCCTGAAATCTCTCACAACATCAGATTTAGTGGACATGCGATCGTCTGATCTGAACTGGCAAACTTACGTAGTGCATCACTGCTGAACTTTTCAAATTTAGAAATCGTTACCATGGATCATAAATGAAAGATCTTTTGAAAGAATTTCAACCAACTTCTGGCACTGAAAACAAGGGTTAAGGTATCAGTCGTGGCAATCATGACTTGGAGTGGATGAATGATAAACGTGACAGGCGCTACAGAAATGCCTGTTGAGTGGGCAGCACTCTCCAAATCAAAAAAATGATTGGACAGGTGAGTGGGGATGATGAGGTATGCATGCGAGGTCATGAGTGAGGAGAGAGGTGTGCCACATCAGCCTGGTCATTGGAGGTATCAACCTAGGGATGAATCATGAGAGGGGGTATAAAGAATAGACCATGAGCTCATAAGGGTTTAAGGACCAAAAATTGAATTGTGGATCAACAATGAGTTATGACTCAAAGGTTTAGTCATCCTAAGGGGTCCTATCATAAATAACATTTAATGGATGAGAAATTTATTTTAAATAGAAAATAAGAATCTAAGGTTTTTTTAATTTTTCTTTTTAGAAAAAACAAACTAAGAGACCGAAGGTGACTTAGTGTGATAACATGTATGTTATTTACAGGTCATCTCACCATTTTCGCAATAACTTTTTTTATATAATGATTCATACCATGAGATTGATATTTCATTGAGGAAACATATCCAAGTATCTGTGGTAACAAATTCATCTTGTGGGCCGTTGTATTTTTTAATATACACTTCGTGGAAAATAAGTTTTGTGACTAGTCCTGAAACTAGTCTAAAACAGGTGTTTCGGTTAAAAACGTCATAACTTCTTCATAACAGTTCCAAATTCCTTGAAATCAATTGTGTTGGTTACATTACACTCTTTAGTATGTTTTGTAATAGTTTTATATCTCTTCAACAAAAATTCCGTTCAGAGAACGCTCTACAAGGTCGCTCTCTAGAATAAGCCAGAATTCAACAAGGTATGTCATTTTTGCTATAATTCCTTTTCTGAGAGGTTCCAAGTAGTGAAAGATGGAGGAATTGCATTATATACACTGAATAACATTTTGTATCAGTTTTAGATATTTATTCATTACAGGTACAAAGTTATGATTATTTCAAGTTAGGGTTGTTGACTAATCCAAAACTAGTCATGGTTGAGACAAGCAATTGATGAGTTGGCACATACATGAGGTGTATAGTTGATGATGTTGGTACACATTGATGAGTAATTGTTGATGAGTACTTGACACATGATTGGTATATACCTGGTACATGGTTGGATGCACTTTTTTATGGTATAGATTGATTACAGGTTGTTTGGCACAGGTTGGTACATGGTTGATGCACTTGTTTATGCACTTGTTTATGCTACAGATTGATATCTCTCGAGGATTGTTGCCTCATATCAGTTGGTGTTGAGGGTGTAATTTGAGTCTTTCATTATAAATATGGTTCTCTTGTAGAGTTGTACTCTATTTAGTTGTTGCTGAAAAAACCCCAAGGATTGTAGTTTGTAATAAAAAGAAAATTGTACATACATCTTGTGTTCTTTGTGTTCCTTGTGGTGATGACTTGTTGATGATATATTGCTAATATATGTTGCTGATATGTGTTGACATTTAACTGGTTATAAATGACAGTAATGAGTAATGAGTTAATGGTGATTGTTAACTAAGGATTTTGGGGGAAAAGAGCCCTACACTGTTCACCCCCCCTCTGAGTGTAGTCGATGTGTCCAACATGGCCCCCCTTGTGACCCCCTATCATAACAAACAATGCATGCATATTGTTTACAATAAATTGGGACACATTCCAATTATTCAAAACTACCTAGTGGAAATGGAATACCTAACCATGTGACAAGGCCATGAACAACAACCTAAAATCATGCATCAAGGGACACAAACAACTCATTGAAATCACATGAAATATTCAACCATGAACAACACCGTGAACTCACATGAAATGTTTAACCATAAAAGACACCTTAAACCCACACACCTAACCTCCCAAGTGTATCATTTACCTATTATTGGGAATATTATCACCATTAGTAGTTTTGGTGAAGTAGGTATCAATTTGAACACTTGGATGAAGGTTAAGTGATGAAACTTTCTCATTGGGCCTAAAAAGTATCTTGCATGGCTCAAGATCCATCAATGAGTCCTCAAACCACCAAAGATGATCTCTATGAGATATTTTTCCTTTGATTTTCAATATGGACACCATTAGAAGGTTTCAAGCACCAAGTATGGCTCATGGGTCATTAGACATGGTCAAGGGAGGAAATTCAAGCATTAGGATATAAGAAATCTTCCAAGTATCAAAATCCATGAACAATACCATTACCACCACACATAATGTCTTAAGAGTATCATCTCCCTCTAGTTGGGATATGGGAAGCATTAGAATCATTTGAACTATAGGAATGTGTCTCGATGCCTAGAACATGGTTAGGAGAGGCAAAGCAGGCCTCAATACTCTCTCTCTCTCTCTCTCTCTCTCTCTCTCTCTCTCTCTCTCTCTCTCTCTCTCTCTTTGAATTCTCTCTCCCTAAATGATCTCTCCCTCTCTCTCACTCACTCTCCTCCCTCTCTCTCTACCCTACTCTCTTGACTTTCTTTTACACCTGTGTGTGTGTGTGTGTGTGTGTGTGTGTGTCTATGTTCTAAAACACATGTATTCCAAGAGAGGATGAACACCTTCAATAAACCCTCACACAACTAGATCAAATATCAACACACCAATGTTTTCACATGGTAAAACCATGATGGGGAAACATCCATGACCCCAACCAAATGTCCACTTAGAGCAATTTATTAATGAAAATTAAAAATATTACAAAGAGATTTACAAAAGAGGTTCTCACAATCAATCATAGGAAAATGATCCTCCATGTTATTTAAATAGATATCATGGACCAATCAAGGGGTTAATCCACAGATCAATGTAGCCTTCAAGATCAAGTAGAATATGAATTTACGGATCACTCTATGTTGAGAACATATCGTGACCATTAGATTACCTAACTACAAATGCATACTAATTCATACTAAAGAAACACACTAAGAGACACACTTTTACCTAATAGCACATTAGACCAATTTGATCTTAACTAACTCCTAAGTGTCTAAATATTCTAACATCCCCCCATAAGAACAACTTGGGATAGGATTGAAGTACTTACAATGGAGACACAATAGGAGAAGGAAGAAGGAATTAGAGCCTATTCCCCCTTAATGACAACTTCTTGAACTCCGAACAAAAATCAAAGTTTGGAAAACTTTTCTTCCAGTGTAAGATACTTTGTGAAAATGTTTGCAACTTGATCTTATATAGAAAACAAATAACTTCAATAATGCGATCATGAATGATATTAAAGATGAAGTTTATGTGTATCTCAATGTGTTTGTTGTGATGATGTTGAACTGCTTATTTGGTGATATTGATGGCACTTTGATTGTTGCACCAAATGATGGTCAGATGTTGTCGCTAGAATCCAAACTATGAAAGGATATTTCGAAGCCACGAGGCTTCTTGACTGACATTAACCATTTCTCAGTACTCTGATTATATTGAAGAAACAACAATATCCTATTGTTTCTTATAGGCCCAAGTGACAAGTCATGAACCAAGACTGAAAACATAACCTACAGTAGAATTTCAATCATTAGGGTCATCGACCCAATATGAATCAATGAAACCAATCAATAAAGGAGTCCCCCTAAGTTGTAACATATCCTGAATTGAATTGTACCTCAGACATACCAAAGTATGCTTTTAGCTTCTTTCAAATGGATTTCATGGGGAATTTTCATATATGGGGAAACAAGACCAACAAAAAAGGAAAGATAAGTATGGGTATGAGTCAAGTATAAGAGGATACCAACTAATTGATGGTACGAAGTGACGTCAACTTCAGGAGAAGTAAAGGTGGCAGTAAGTTTGGCTCCATAATAGAAGGGAGAAGGGGTTTGTTTAGAGTATTCCATGTGAAAGAAATGAAGAAGGTCAGAAGCATACTTAGACTGGGAAAGAAAAATTCCTTCCTTTTTTTGTAAAACTTGGAGGCCAAGGAAATAGTGCAAATAGCCTAAGTTGGTCATTTCAAATTTCTTCTTAATGTTATTTTTCACACGGTTTTAAATTTTAGGGTCACTACCAGTGAGGATAAGGTCATCAACATAAAGAAAAAGTATTATGAGATGGCTTCCTACTTTCTTGGTATAGACATTTGGTTCGGAATGACATCTAGAAAAGTCAATGCCAATAAGAAATTTTTCCATCTTAACATACCGAACTCGAGGATATTTCTTAAGACCAAAAAGAGATTTATTAAGGAAGAAAACAAGGTTGGAGTCACTCTGGACATAGCCAAGAGGTTATTCCATGTATAATTCTTCTTTCAAATCCCCATGCAAGAAGGCAAATTTGACATCCATTTAATGGAACTCCCATTTATGTGAGGTTGCAAGGGAAAGAACAAGGTGGATGGAATTCCTTTTGGCTAGAGGGGAAAAGGTTTTATTATAGTCAATTCTTTCAACCTGGGAAAATCCTTTTGCAACTAACTAAGCCTTGTGTCTTGCAACACTTCCATCTGATGCATACTTAGTTCTATAGAACCATTTACATATAAAAAGTTTTCTTCCTTTTGAAAGAGGTACAATATCCCAAGTATCGTTCACCATGAGGAACAAAATCTAATGGAAAAGTTGATGAACCAAAGTTTTCAAACTTGGACAACCTGGTAGTGTCATCAACAATTCCAATTGCAAGAACATGCTTAGGATATTTTAGATCATTTATTACAACTTGGTGAGGTGAAAACTCTATGGTTTTACCTTCACCTGAATGAGTGATTTGATATATTGATAGAAGGTTGCAAGAAATACTTGGAACATGTTGTCCCTCAAGATGCTCTGGGATATTATTGGAATGATGTCGAGGCACCCCAGGGGCCAAGGCACCCCAGGGGCCAAGACTCAAGATGAATCTTAAGGACATATTTTCCGTAAGGTAAGTACTCTCTTTCTCTTATGAAATTGTAGGATATTAAATAGTATCATCTCAAATGAAAAATGCTCTCAACTATCAAAGGCATATGTCTATGATTGTTTCAAACAATCAATATTTAAAAGGAGAATGAAGTGATGAATTGGAATAAAAACAAGATAAACATACAAGGCACTGCTGAGAATGAATCATGCAACTTATGAAAATAGAACAACATGTTGAGAACTTAAGAATTCAGTAACTCTAACAGGTGTATACAAATCAATAAAACATGCTTCAAATAGTTGAAATCTTAATAAACTCAAATTCAATGAGGCAACCTTTTCATATCATTCAAATGCATAAATAAAATGACAAGAAATGGTCATATATTCAGACAAAATCGCGTATGTGTCATTACCAGACATCATACAGTAATACAGAACATGAAGAATGGTCTCTTGTATGATATTTTATAAATCAGATTTGATACAAGAAAGAAAAAATGGGAGGATATGCTTTACAAGAACACAAACACAATAGAAGACTTACAAACTGAAAAATTAAATCTAGGGGATGAATCTATGGCTACTTGTTTCATTTATCAACTGAATGTGCTCAAGGTATCTGGTAAAACAACTTTGGTTCTAATAAACTCTTGAATTCCCCAAAGTGTAGGCCTTGATAATGGGTGCATCCTTTTCTTTTTATCCTTCTCAGTCATTCCCTAAAACTTGTTCTTGAAACTACTTCCTGCTTCTTAAAATTGTTTTCCGGCTTCTTGATTCTTGAGAATATTTCCTACTGGTAAAATTTGGCTTACCTTCACATGGGTGAAATTATTTTATAGAGAGAGATCGTTGGGTAGCTGGAAACTTCCCAGCCAATATATACATCACACTAGGATCCTGAAGAGATATTTGTAATCATTTATTCTACAAAAATTTGAAAATACACTTCAGAGATCATGCGACTCAACCATTGTCGAATCAAAACTTGGTGATAAATATCAGTTGTTGATTACAGGTATCCCATTAGAGAAATCAAGGCCTGCAAATGCATGAAAATCAACAATTGTCAGATATACTCAATTAGATCTCGACTATTAATCGGAGTCGTGTTTATCAGATTGATTGGGGTTTGCGCTTCAAACAAGGATCCTATGAGGGAGCTATGAAATTACATCTCGATCATCAATCTAGAGCTACGTAGGGAGGTTCAAAAGTATATATGGATTGTTGATCTATGATAGAGATAGAATTTTAGCCATTGGTTTTCCTTGACCAATCCTAGAGTCGCTTAATTATTGACGATGCCATCATCATCATCATTTGGGTTCAATGGACACGTGACATATGTTCATTTGTTTGCATGGATGTTGATGTGGCATTTGGATATGAAACATGTCATCGGTCTTTAATTTGATACCCTATTCGCAAATCTCACATGTCCACACGGAAACCCCTGGGTAGCCCTAATAGTGCTCTGTTGGCAGGCTGACATGAAACCTAGCAAGGGAAAATCAAGATCATATATTAGATACAAACTGTTGATCATAGGCGCACTGACAAAAATCTAGACCGTTGATTGGCGGTGTCTTATATGAGTAGTCAGGGTATGGATTTCAAACTAGAATCCGACGAGGGGACTCCAAAAGGTAGGTACAATAGATCTGGATCATCCATCGAGACCTTGGAAGTAACTAAGAGCCGTTGATTTAGTTGTGGTCAAAAAACAAATTTGGCTAAGGAAAATATCATCATGTTGATCTCATTTTTGACATGTGGAAAATTTTCACTGAGTCGCATTGGTGTTGATGTGGCAGAGGGGCGGGATACTTGTCACCCATTTTTTATATTCTTTGGGGCAACTTTGGTGGGTTTCACATGTCCATGTGGCATCTATGGATTGGTTCTGATAGGGCCCCATTGGCATGTCATGTTGTCATCTCCTCTACATTTTGTCGATAATGTTTTCATCATTGGCAATGTGGAAAATTGCATCAGGGGTTTCACTTTGCATCCCACCGATGACAATCTGAATATTGATCTTTGTCATTGATATTTCACCAATGCCAAGAGAGTTGTCGATCTAATCTTGACTAAAAGACACAATCAGCTAAGGCATTTACAAGGTAACACTGGCATCGCTCTAGACACATGGAATATTTCATTAGTCCATGATGGCGTTGAGGTGGTAGGGAAATGGGACACGTGTCACCTAGTTTTGATATATTTACCTATGCATTTGGTGGGTTCCACATGTCCATGTGGCATTCTATGACTGGTTGTAAAAGTGCCTCGCTGACATGCTGACATGACCCCTAACTGGGAGGATTTAATACTCGAGAGCATATCTATACCATTAATCTTCTCAAGGGCATGACTAATGGCGCTTATAAAATCTAGGTCATTCATCGAAGGTCATGATATTATGATATACACCTGGGCTAAAATACATGTGCCCCTTTCGTGTGTGACAATCCCCTTTCAAGTCGAGAAAAGCCCCTTTTGAACTACGATAAACCCCTTTTGGACCACAAAAATCCCCTTTTGGACCACAACAAGCACTCGAGGGCTTAATTTATGTATTATCCGCACAAGGGCATGGACTTTTCTTGTTGTTTCTCCATTCTACCTTAGGAAAATTTGACTATGAGTTGCGGAGAGGCTCTTGAAGATTTACTTTTTGTTGTTAACTCGTCTGATCTCAGCCTTATAAATTCATTCATTATTCATTTAATTGAAAGAACAAATACGGTACTAACAGAACACATAAAACATCATTGAAATGACCATTATCTACCTGAATTGTTCCAAACCCTACAACACTAAGAGATATATCATCACCAACAAATATTTTCTTGGTGTTACATTCATTTAGAGTAGAAAATTTGGCTTTATCTTTAGCCATATGATAAGATGCTCCAGAATCAGTGAGCCACTTATCATAAGGAGAAGTAGAAGTTTCATTGAAAGAGAAACCAGAGGAAGAAAGTGTATGTTCGTGAGAAGAAGAAGAAGAAGTAGTAGAATCAATATTGATGCTGTGCTTCTTCATTGTCGCTTCTAAAGACTCCATATTCTCAAAACATTTTGACTCATCATGACCATGTTTCCCACAAAAATTGTAGTGTCTATCACCAATCTTCTTACTTCTATATTTTTCTCCTTTGTCACCATTAGGAGCGGAAGCTGGATGAGAGGATTTGGGACCATTTTTTTTCTTTTTGTTGTGGTGAGGATGTTGCTTCTTGGGTTTTTTGGATTAATAATTATGTTGGACTACTAAGGCTTTGTTGGAGATAATTGTAGTTCTAATCAATCCAAGTTGTAGAAGCTTATCTTGCTCTCAAATCATAGCATCACAAAAGGAATCAAGAGAGTTTTTTTTATATGCACTCCCTAGATCTTCTTTGGTGGCATAAAAGGTATATACAAAAACAGAATATGCACTACCAATATTAGTAAGAATGAAATATATGTATCGAGCTTCTGGTGGATCTATTTTTCATTCTATACATAAGAGTCTAAGTGTTTTGAACCTAGATAAATAATATTCAATGCAAGGAAAATCATTTGTACTTAAGGTCGCTAACTAATTATCCAATGGGTGGACTCCAATAATATTGTGTTTACCAAACAGAGTTTCAATCTTTTCCCAAGCATCATCAGGTTCATCAATTCCTTGAAAGTGAAACCTTAAATCAAGAGAGATGGACATTTTGATCAGTCCACATGCTTCATCATTATTATTGGCCCATTTGACTTTCTTTTCATCATCAATGGGTTCTAATTCTTTCCCCAAGGTAATTTGGTACAATCCTTTACTTCTTAATACATCCTCCATATGGGATTTCCATGATACATAGTTGGTACTAGTAATAAAACTATCATTGGGAGATTCCATATTAAAATATGCAGAAAAAGATGAAATTGATTGTTTGGATGGAAAGATCTCAAAAAAATAGGTTGTTTAAAAAAAACGGCATTGAAAATGGAATTTTCATATGAAAGTTATGCCCTTTTCAAAAAAGGCATAAATGGTAACCAAAGAGCCACATGGAAAGTAGAAGTAGGTCCATGTGGTGAAACCCCTCCTTATAATAACCTCACTCTTACAAATAAGTTTCTTATGAAGTGACCAATGAAAGTTGCATGAAAAATATATAAATTAAAATAAAATATTAAAGCTACTTATATTTATTCACTTTTATAAATTAAGTGAAATACACTTTACAATCGATGCATGAAATTTTTCAAAAAAAGTGAAAAAAAGAGACTTGAATTCAAGACCTCTTAATAAACTAATTTTAACAAAGTGAGCTAGCGCAAAACATATTATATTTTTTAGGAGGATTTTTGTTGGTGTTGTTGTGGAAGACAGTGTTGGAGAGCATGCTCATAAAAAAATATTTTCACACAAGACAAAAATTGTTTCTCGACAACAACAAAGGTTAGATCTGGGTTAGCTTACTCGGAAAATGCAACTTTACCCTCTATTTCAGATTTATAGAGATCGCATAGTGCGCATGAAAAAGAGCATGCGTAGATAGGAAAACCCTTTCCACTTCGTTTCTGATTTTCCAAGATCACACAGAGTGTAGGAAAAATATCATACACAGATTGAAAAGAGTAGCAACCTAGAAATAAAAAGATGAAAACCAATATAAATTGAAATATTATCTCAACAAAAATTTTAAAAGGGCGTATTCGGGCGTTATACCTTCCGATCCGACTGAAATGGTTGTATCTTGGGAAAACTGAAACATTTTCAAGTGAAAAGAAAAGAATTCCTAACTGAAACGAGTGCTTCGGACCCAAAATATCCCTCTCATCCTAGAAATGTACAAAAATGGTAGAGACCAGATATGTGGCAACATGGCTTCATGATCTTGATCTAAAATGAGAGCAAGTTTTCAAATGTACTCTGATACCATGTTCGACAAAACAAGTATTCCAAAATAGGACGAGCACCTTTAGTAACCTCTCACACAACGAGATCAAATATCAACACATCGATGTTTTCACATGGTAAAATCCTTACGGGGAAACATCCACAACCCCAACCAACATGGCCACTTGGATAAACTTATTAATGCAAAAGACAAATATTACAAAGAGAGTTTCTCACAATCAATCATTAACAAATCACCCTCCACGCTACTTAAATAGAGATCATGGGCCAATCGGGTTTTAATCCACATACCAATGTAGTTGCTAAGTTTGAGGAGAATATGGAATGTTGGATCACTCTATGTTGGGAACATATTGTGACCATTGGATTACCTAACTACAATTTCATAATAATGTATACTAAATAAACACACTACGAAACACACTTTTACTTACCAACACATTATACCAATTTGATATTAACTAACTCCTAAGTGTCTAAATATCCTAACACTCTCCCCCCACTCTC
>ML782283.1:311762-327679 GCA_009831015.1 Picea engelmannii
AGTTGCTTGTTGGTAAAGGCCAAAGGTCAACCCTCTTGCATAAGGACAACACCAATTCCTTTCCCTGAGGCATCACATTCCAACACAAAGGTCTTTGTGAAATCAGGAAGGGCGAGGACTGGAGTGGTGCACATGGCCATCTTGAAGGTCTGAAAAGCTTGAGCAGCGGCTGGAGTCCAAGTGAAAGAGTTCTTTTTTAGGAGAGCAGTGAGAGGTGTTGCAATCTTCCCATAATTCTTAACAAACTTGCGATAATACCCTGTTAATCCTAGAAATCAATGCAAGCTCTTAAGAGTCTTTGGGTGAGGCAAGTCTTGCATAGCTTCAATCTTTTTAGGATCCACCCTGACGCCATCTTTTCCAACCAAATGACCCAAGTATTCTACTTTTGAGGCACCAAAAACACATTTAGACTGTTTCAGGAAAAGTTAGTGCTGAGAGAGTAGATGGAGAACTCGATCCACATAAGCAAGATGGCCTGTCCAAGTTTTTATATAGATGAGGATATCATCAAAGAAAACTAAGACAAAATGGCGGAGAAAAGGACGGCAGACATGTTTCATGAGGCTTTGGAACGTGGAGGGGGCATTACACAAGCCAAAGGGCATGACCAAAAACTCATAGTGGACCTCATGATTTGTAAAGGCAGTCTTGGGAATGTCTGCCTCTTTCATACGTATCTGGTGGTAGCCCGAACGAAGATCTAGTTTAGTGAAGAATTGGATGCCACTCAATTCATCCAGGAGGTCATCAATGATAGGAATGGGGAATTTGTCTTTGATGGCAAGTTTGTTGAAAGCACGGAAGTTACGACACATTCGCCAAGAACCTTATTTTTTTAGGACGATGACCACAGGAGACTAGTAGGGGCTCGTACTAGGGCGGATAATGCCTGCATTAAGGAATTCCTGGACTATTTTCTCAATTTCATTTTTTTGGGAAAAGGGGTGACGATACGGACAGATATTGGGAGGAAGGCTTCTGGGTACAAGGGGAATGGAATGATCATGAACACCACAGGAAGGAGGGAGGCCTTGGGGAGTGGAAAAGACCAATTGATGTTTAGAAAGGATGGCTTGGAGGTCTTGCGGTACCGAGGGTGTCTCTGTTTCTTGTATGGCATGGAGTTGGGTGATAACACCAGAATGACCCTTTTTGAGAAGATTTTCCATGCGAAGGGAACTAATGATATCAGGTGAACCGACGATGATGCCTTGGAACTTATATTGGTGGCCCTCTTGGTCAAATTGCATGGTTAAGTCTTTAAAATCCATGAGAATGGGACCCAAATTCCTTAGCCAATCTGCACCCAACACAATGTCACAACCTCCTATGTCGATAGAAAACATATGGGATTTTAGGTGGTAGTCACCAATTTGGAGACACACATTTTCACAACGCCCTCCACATTTCATGGAACCACCATTGGCAATCATGATTTGGAAATTATTGACGGCATGGATATAGCAATGAGTTTCTTGGGGAATGCGGCAATGAATAAAATTATGGGTGCTGCCACTATCAACCAGAATGATGACCTTCTGATGCTTGATGTAACCGATTAGCTTGAAGGTTTGGGGAGCGGAGAAGCCAGTGAGAGCATTGAGGGAAATGACTGGTTCTACTTCGGGAGGGTTTTAGGGAGGGGTTATGTCATTGGATTCAAGTGACTCGGACACAGAGGGAGTTTCTTCATCTTCTTCTGAAATCTCCTCGGAGATGGCCATAAAAATATTTTGTTCTTTACATTGGTGGCCTGGGAAATATTTGTCATCATAGTTATAACAAAGGCCTTTGAGTTGGCATTCAACCATTTCAGCCCTGGTCATTTTTTGGATCTTTAGTGGAGCAGAGGAAGTAATGGGATTTACTGGTTTAGGGTGAGGGATAAAGGAGGGTTTGCGGTTTTGAGCAGATACAACCTGTTGTGCTTCTTTGTCTCTTTTGGTAGCCTCCACCCAACTTTCAGGCCGAGCCATGAGGACATGGGCCCGAATTTCATCCTTGAGGCCACTGATAAAACACTCTCAGAAAAAGGCATCAAGCATGCCCTCTATTCTAAAATCCAGGCACTCAAAGGAAGCTATAAAGTCTTCCACGGTTCCTAATTGTTTCAGCTTTGTCAAATGGTCCAAATGGTTGGTGTCAGTGTCAAAGCATTCATAAAGCTCTGCCACAAAGTGTGTCCAAGCAATATACCCTTGATGAGAAGTTTTCTCCATTGCCACCATTGCCAACTTTCTTGATCTAGATGGAGAGCACCATATTGGAGTTTGGCCAAGTCATATGTAATGTCGTATAAAGAGAAGTAATGTTCCATTTGGGTTACCCAACTAGTGGGGTCTGAGCCATCAAATTTGGTCACATCCACCCGAGGGAGGCGTAGGTCACGTTGAAAGTGATGGTTCTGCAAGGTATGGGAATGCGAGGAATGGTCACCTTCAGTATGTGGAGGTGAGGAAGATGAAGGGTTATCTGTAGGGATATGCAGTTTGGTACAGAGTGCCGAAAAGACTGATTCAAGCTGGGTGGTGAGGTATTATTTGATTTCCCCCATTGAGGACTACATGGTTGTATTGATGGCGACAACATTGGCACCGATTTGTTTCACTTCTTGTTGGGTCTCAATGAGACCAGATTGCAATGTGTTGAAGCGAGCTTCCAAGTGTTGGCTATGAGTATGGGCCATGAGGATGAGGAAACTGAAAAGGGGCGGACAGGGTACAAAAATTTGTTTGAAAAAATGATATGGATGAATGTGATAAGGGCGAAGAGATGAATCCAATGGAATAGGTCTCAAATGATGGTGAAAAAATTTCCAGACTTTTTTTTTTTTTTTTTTACAGAGTTATACTCCAGTTTGAAGAATACTGCAAAGAGGAAATGCCCAAATGCTTAACCAGAAAGAAATGTGTATTTACTTGGCAACCAGAACACAGTTGCACGGAAATAGATCTTGTCTATTTTAATTTGTTTATGTTTCTGTCACCCAAGGGTTAGGTATTCAAGGATTCTACAGACAAGAGTTTTCCCTGTGCTATAGCTCTCTGATATACGTGCAGGGTCCAACAGTAGTACTTGTCCCAATATCTCAGGGCACTAACTAAGGAGGATAGACCATACCCTTAGATGTACTACCCGACTACCCAGGTACTGGAGAGCATCTTCCCGAGTGTTGTTCTCGATGACACTATCGCAGTCAAGTGACATATTGGTTTATCTAAAGAGGGCTTCAGGTAATCTAGGCCGATCCGTACACGGGTGTTGTTTGATGCGCTGCCACTCGAAGGGGTACCAACAGGGGTTACAAGAGTGGCCAACATATGTGCGCTTAAGTACCACTTGTATTTCCTGTGTGTATGAATCCCTCAATCATGAGTTTATGCACGTAGCGATAGATCTCTGTGGCTTAAAGACACCGGAATACGTCTCTACTGTGAAAAAAATTTAACCCACACTTTCTTTCGAGGAAAGTTCTCTGATACCACTTGTAATATACCAAATATAAAATGTATGCAGAACTGAAATAAAATGCTAGTAATGGAAGAATAACAACAATATAACCAAAACATTCACCACAATAACACTGAAATGATATAAGAATAACAACAGAAAGAGCACTTTGAATCTAAAAGCAATGTTCACGGGCCTCTTCGAGGGGGCAACCTCCAGTTGAGCAGAGCTCTATTACAATAATATCCAAGCTAGGGTTCTCATACCCTCGACTCCTATTAATACTAAAAGAAGCATTTAGAGGAAGATCCTTCTAGAAGCGAAAGCTTCTATTAGGTCTTCTTACATCCACCTTATTCTATTTTATTGAAAGGCCTTATTAATATTGACCTTTATTACATCGAAATATATTGTTCTACCTATGTGCGGGTTAGGACCCTAACACCAAAAGAGTTCTCTCAATTCGTTTTTAGAAAATAGAAAGTAAATAAAGAGAGAAAGGACTCCCTCATTCTCTTTTTTACTCTTTGTTGACCCTTTTGGACCCTTTTACTATTTTAATAAATTAAAGTGACTTTATAAACTTAAAGTCACTTAAAAAACCAATTTTTAACATTGGAAAGTGATTGATGGGCTTTTAAGATATTCCTAGAAGTTGGAATCTCTTTTTCATCATCCCAACCTATATATATTTTTGTCCCGATTCCAACGAGCTATTACACGAAGATATGCCCTCATATAATATGATCCATATAATACCTTTAGTGTATTTAATTAAAGTATGTTCAATAATAACCCAAAATTACAGGAATCGTCAGAATGCCATAGAACCAAGAGAAAATTGTGCGGAAATGATCCTGATGATGAAGGATGGTGAATGGACTAGTTTGGGCCCCATGTAACTCCTCCAAATCGCTCGAGCTCATTATTAACCTCATTTTAACCCTTTGGTCAGACTCACATATGCTCATAAGGCCACCTCCGACTGCAAAGCATGGAATCCAAAAATGGGCACATTACAGTCCTCCCTTCCCAAATATTGCTTGTACTCAAGTAATGCCATAACAAACTGTTGCTCCATCGTCTGAACCGGACTGAAACTGAAAATGATACCATAATCCCAAACCACCCTGGGAGATGTGAAACATCCTCTGCTCAATGTGTGGTCCTGCAAGGTACGATCATAAGAGTCCTCCTAAATACAATCGATAAGTAGAGAAAATCGTTCCTGGAACAACTTGATCAACACCTCAAATAACTTATCTACTTGGAAAGCAATCTCATGAAAGAAAAATCTGGTTGTCGCCTATGTGTTAGCTATTATACCATCTAATACTGAAATCCTCGGGTCATGTTGATGGGTCCTAAATCCCTTTAGTTCAACAACAGGAACCAAACCCACCACTGAGGCCCAATTAGACTCTGCAACATTTAATGTTGGAATGGTTCTTCAGATCTTACGATCCGACCAATTAATCGATGGGATTTATGTTTTATTGCGAAGGGGTCTCCTTCAGTTGGGACTTTCTCTTTTTTCATTTTCTCTTAGGTGGGACCAAAGTAAGATTGTAAGTCGGTATAAAGAAACTTGGAAATAAAATAGAATTAAGTTTAACTACTGGAGAAGAGGCTGAGCTTGAGATAACTCGCTACTCAAGCATGCAGATGACAATTCTATACCACAGGCCTAGTAATAATACGTTAACCATGTGAGCATCCAATTACTGTCTGAGATACTAATTATCAGAAAGAAAACACATACGCGATAAAACAAAGGCAAGAAGAATAATCCACCTACTTTAATCATCCATCACATGATAACACAACGATTCATATTCATCATTAAAGTAAAGAACAAAAAATATTGCACCAGATAACTTGATAATATATTAAATAGCTCTTACTCATTACAACATCATTCATGAAACAAGATAGGAAATAGTTCTTCTCCATGTCCAATCACACATGCATTTGATGAAAATAACTTTGTCTCTAGTCCAGAAGGACTTCTGTATTAACGGTAGCTAGGAAATAATTCTTGACAAAACCAAAACATAAGTGTTTCTTGCAACAACCATTGACCTTTAACTAATTGGTCGATGCTCTTATTTATAATGTAAAATTAACTAAAAATAATGGATAAGTGTATTTTAAACAAAACAAAACTCGCCGCCAGGCGTTCTCTTCTAACAGTTTTCCAATAGTCATCTCAAGATATCCCTTCGAAAGGGTGACTTTTCTCATACTCCGACCAACTGATAAACAACTCCTCGCAGGTTTGGGCCCATGGAAATCTGTGTTGTTCCATTGGAGCCGCGTAAATTCCTCTGACCTCCACCGCATGCACCCGGTACTTCACCAGACTGGTGCTTAACTATTGGAGCACAGTTCATGCTCTAATCGAATGTTCCATAAATCGTTGCACTTGTCCTGGCGATTTGTCGGTCACCTTCGCTAGCTCTTCGCCCCATAATGAATCTTCCTTGGTATGCGATTCAATATATCTCACAAGTCGATGAAGTCGTCGGGGGGGCCGAACTCTGGGAGTCCTATATCCTTCATTGATTTGTTGATTTTATCCCAATGTTTCTCGCATTTGGGCCACTGCTCTTGAATTTCCTGGTGTGGTTCCTGAGACATCTTAGCCTAGTACTCGGTCGATCGCTTCATGTGATCAAGACTCCTTTTTCCCAACATCTGGATGTCGTGTTCTTATTTATCTCGGCCCTGTTGAACTGCATCAATGTATTCAATTCCCTCTATGGCCTGTTGCACCCTTTCATACCACCACTCCATATCCTTTCATGTCATGAGTTCCATGCGAGTTTCTTCTTTGAGCTCAACTATCTTCGTAGAAAAAAGGTGTCGCTCGTGTGTGAACTTGTTGTAAGCCTCTTCGAACTTGCTTCTCAGGTATACCATGGTCTGAGTGGTACTTTGATAGTATTCAGCCAGGTGGTTCACATGTTCTAGTTCCTTTAGGGCGGTGACCAACTCCTTTTCATCTCATTTGGCTCTATCCCGGGTGGCTTCCGAGAACGCCATCCCCACGTTGAGGAGCTCCGATGTTCGGGCATTTTTTGTGTTTATCAAATTCTCCTCTGTAGCGATGAGGATGGAGCGATCCACCATGATCCTCCTTTTCTTTGTGGTTCTTTAGATGATGGCCTTCCTCTTTATATTGTAGGAGACAACATAAATATCGACTACTTCGTCCACAGGTTCAGGAATCTACTGATCACCCCATGTGAGTGTGTTTCCCAGTTTTATGGTGGTGTATATCTGTTCAAGGTCGGGTTCTTGAACTTCCTCGCTGTTCTCCGAGGGCCCGGACTCTGTCTATATCTTTTCGGGGATATGTTTGTCGAGAAGAATAGAGGCTTTAGGAAAAGACTCGATACTTACTTTCTCATCGGTCATTGAAACATCGATTTCCTTTTGCGTGGATCCTTCCTTTGGCTCATCCGGTTCTGACTTGTCCTTCAGAGTGTCTGCTCGGGTTTTAGCCGATCGAGCCTCTTGGTGTCAGGACCACTTTCAAATTCTATTTTCTTTTGTGGGACCTCCTGGGTTTCGACCCTAGGATCAGAAGAATAAATCTTCTCAGGTCCCTTTTCTTCTTGGATAGTTACAGGGGTCCCGAGAGATGCATCTGGGCTCTCATCATCACTACATATATTTATAAACTCGCTCAAAGGATTAGGAACGCTTATTTCTATTGATACCTGGCATGTCTCTGGTTGATTCGTCACACCTACCAGAGATTCGGCCGGTGGAATTATGGATTCAGGGTCATTTGACTCGTTGATGTTACCAAGGTTCATGAAATCAGGGCTACTTGGCCCCATCAGTCTTTCTTCTGGGCTATCAGTCAGAAGCCTTGGCATCATAATGAGGTATGGGTTATTCTGCATCTGATTCATCATCTTCTAGGCCTATTTATACATGAGTTCCCCTCTCTACTGAGCATCTCGAGCCTCAGGGAAATTTCTATCTTGTATCGGGGTCACCTGGGAAAGATTTGCTATTTCGGTGGCTTCCTGAGGAGCTTCCACCGCTTCGACTGATTCAGATGCTATCCTTTATTCTCTAGCCCTAAGGACCTCTTGAGTCAATTGTTCCAGGATTGTTTCTTACTCATCCCAACTCATTGCCTTGAACCTAGTTGCCTTAGGGTCAGCCATCCTTGCCACCACCTCATCCCAGTTTTGATCATTTTCGGTGAAAATCGCATCTTTATACCTGTCATGGGCATATGGCCAGCAGGATGATACTTGTAATGCGTGCTTCAGGACTAGGCCCTTTGGGTCATTCTTGCGAAAATGACCAGTCTAGAATCGAAACTCCAATTGGCTTAATCCCTCTTGCTTGACCTACGCGGTGTACTTTACCATGTAGAAACCAATATGAAATCCATAGGGTATGAAGGCCCACTTATTATATTTTACCAAAGTAACATTGTAACCTTGCAATATGGTTTGCTAGTATATTTCCCCTACCACTAGTTGATCAGGGACATATATAGGAAACATATGGGGTACTCCAGTGGCACTGAAAAACATGATGTAGGTATTGTGCTCATCCAAATACCAGTGGCCAACTTTCTATACAATCCTTTAGGCTACATCCAACAAGCTTGGGCAGTCTTTCTTGAACAACAAAAAATAAATACGTGTGATAAACTGATCGCAGATGACAGAGTAGGATTTATTGTACCTGTTCTCCCACAAGATGTTGAAATACACATGGACCGGGAGCTCTGATGTGTTCCAGCTCAAGTTCATTCTAACTAAGACATTTCTGGCACAAATGATGTCCAATAGATAAGAATCCATATGGAAGGATGGGGTTTCTCCCTCTTTCAATGTTTGAGCCTGTCATATGCAAGTGCTCAACTATTTGGAGATGATGGCACCCCAGTTAAAACCTATTATAGAAATGACTACCGTATAATCTAGAGGCATACAAGCCTCTAAAAACCTAGAGTGGTCTTTCTCCCCAAGCAATCGACAGAGGAGGGCCATTAAATAGATGTACGGCTCCCTCAAGTTAGCAATCGGGTACCAGCCGGAGGTCCGATTGGTGAAATTTTTATCCTCTCTCCACCATGATGCCATCGCCTTGCTGGTGTTGTGTTTCTCATAGAATCTTACAACAAAATCGATGTTTAGCCGTTCTTCCGGCTCTCTGAGTTTGTAGCAATTATGCACTTCCACTGGGAGGAAAACCCCGACACATCTTCCACTGTCTTCATTAATCAAACATCTTTGTGTGTCAGTGTGATCGATAAGCCATTTCAGGAGTTCTATGTAGGGGAATACCAAAGTATTGCTCGCCACCATGTGAAGATACGCCTTTCAGACATTCGGGAGGAATTCATCATTGAGTCTCCTCGTATCGGGATCGCTACACATGGTATATTCGGGGAATTCCTCCCGCTTGATTTTCTTGAAAATTTCTTCCCAGCATGGGAATATTGTTTTGGTCCCAATGTTCACCTCTGTGTCTCCAAAGGTCGAAGGCTGAATGAAAGCCTTCTTGGTGGCTATTTTGATGATGGGCACCGACTTTGGAGCGAATTCCAATTGTCTTGCAACCTCTAGGGAGGAACCTTCTCCCACCTCTGGTTCCTGTAGCTTTGGCGCTCTTGGAGATTTCCTTGTGGTAGGTTTCTTCGGAGGCATTGTTCCTACAACCAAAAATGATATTTAGGCATGTGTACATAGTAACATTGGATTAAATGTAAGAAATGAAGTATAAAACATCCATAGATCGGTACATACCTATAACACTTACTAAACCTATTGTTTCATACTCACTGGGCCCTGGAAGATTTCCCCATATTGCTCGTCTCTCTCCTCTGGATGTTTCGAACTGGCTTGCGCACTGAATAATCTTGTTTACAATAATTCAAAGAATTTAATGGGGAGGATCCTACTAGTCACATCAACCAATTAATTTGAGTGATGGGTGAACTTTAAAACAACCTACCGTCGAATCTCTGCAAATAAATTCTACGTGAGTTGACGGTGGGACGCAGAGGGTGATGCACTGTATCGACAAGTTCAAACGGTCCTTTTGATTCGCACATGAATTAGAAACTAATGCAGGATTTTGGAATTAATTAGTTCTTTAAATGCTTTGGATCTATCGTATCTTAGAGCTAAAATGTCCCATCGCATTGCTTTCTTAGTGGGAAGATCGGGAATCGATGATATCCTTATGTATGTTCCCATTCACATCCTCCGAAGAAAACCTTTGATGCTGACTGATTTCATCGTACAATGCTAATGTGGAAAAATTGGTTTGGGGTACGATGCAATGAAGACCGGTGACTTAACTCGCAAGTATTAATAGGAGTCAGAACTCTCTTTTAATTTCATGTTCCTAAACTAAGCCTACGAATCACCGATGACGAAAAGATATCGAGGGTCAGCGATTAGGGAAAACCCTATCGCATACTTTCCTTTGGGTTAGTTCCTTCAAAAATTCTTGATGCCAAAATATTTCGGGACTTGGGAATCGGGAAAAAAAATTTAGTATCGTCCAAAACTTTGTCGTGGTTTCATTTTTTCCGACTCTGATGAGCACGTCGGTTATTGGCTATCAGTAATAACATTTCTTTCTTTTGAAGTATTTACTCATTTCGCCTTTTCTCGATGACAAAAGGGATCGACAATCGGTGATCTCCGCAGTGATGCTTGTCATGAAAGAAGAATCATGTCTTCCGATGTCGTATTTCTTAAGTGCGTTGGGTGAAGTGATTTGGCTATATGTTTCCTTATTTAAATGTTAAATATTTTAAGTCGAGGATTTTCACAGTTTCAACCAAACTTTTCAAAGACTTAACGAGACTAAAAAATGGTAAGGAAACGCAAAATTTTCCAAAATGGAGATGAATCAGACAATGCAAAGAGATCAAGTGGTACCCAAAAAGTAAATTTGGAGATAGAATTTTAGGGTGTGTTGAGTGCTCAAAAAATGGTGACTTGTTGGGTGAAAGTAGAATGTTTGTTCTTCCTTCAGGCTCGGTCGATGCAAAAGTTGGTGGATAACTTAACTGGTTTTAAATCAGAGCCTCTTTAACCCTTTCATTCGATATTCTTCGGTTGATGTTTTTGATTCTACCTGTGGGGTTTTTAACCTTTATTCCTTCTTCATTTCCTATAACCCTGACTCATGCCCTTTTTGACAAAAATCTAGTAAAGTATTCACTGGCCCGAAGCCTTTATTTACCTTTAATCATTTTCTATCGTGTTGGTCCATTGCCAGCGAGCGTCCATAGCCCCGATGGAGTCACCCCGACATCACAGACCTTGCTCCGCTGCCAGTGAGAATTCGTATTCCCGGTAGAGATATCTGCATACCCTCTCCTATTGTTCACTCTTTTGATAATATCACTTTTATTCCAGCATGATTCTTTGAGCGAGTGGGAGAGGATGATGTCTATTTATTTTTCAAAGTGACATGGTTAAGGTGGATCCTTTGCTACCTTTTTCTTCGGGGTTCATGTAGTCCTTTTGAGCTTTCATTCTTTCCCTTAAGGTCTTACCAAACCACTAAGAAGACACTTCTGACATTTCTCCGAAGTTTTTCATTTGTGCAGGTTAGATAGAGGAATCCTCAAAGCAACCACAAGCTCCTCAATGCTTCTTGTGTTTTATATGAGCAATGAGTTAGGAACATAGATCTCTATGTCACATGATTTAAAGTCGGCCATTGTCTCGCTGAACACAACCTTCAAAAGTGGAAAAGTCCAAAAGCAAAAGAAAACAACAACAAAAAAATGCATTTCGCAATCATTAAAACATTCATACAAAACACAAAACATTTTCCTTTATTTATTTATTTTTATTATTATTTGAAATATTGTTTGAGGGCTTGGCCATTTACTGGGAGGGTGTCAGGTTCCCCCCTCAGATTCTGTAACAGATAAGTGCATGCCCCAATCTTCTTAGCCACCTGGAAAGGTCCAAGCCATAGATTTTGAAACTTAGAATACTTCCCTTTTGGCTCATTTGCTCTGTCCCATTTTAGGACTAAGTCTCCTACTTTAAATTTTTCTCTTTAGCCTTATGTTTATCATACCATCTTTTCACTATCTGTTGATGAGATAGAAATTTTGACTTAGCATTTTCTCTCTCTTCTTCTAGCATGAGCAAAGTATCAATTCTTTGTTGTATGACCAATGAAGGTTCCCCGCTGGAATGTTGGGCTAGTTGAAGAGATGGAAGATAAATCCCATTTGGGAGAATGGATTCTTGCCCGTAAACTAGAAAGTATGGGGAATTTCCTATAGATTCCTTGGGTGTGACCCTATCAGCCCATAGAGCGTTATGGAATAGATGATGCCAATTCCTTTGGTTATCCGCAACCATCTTTTTTAATATTCTCACTAGGTTCTTATTGGTTGATTCTGCCACCCTGTTTCCCCGTGGATAATAATTTGCAGAGTACCTAATTATAATTCCTTTGTCTAGAGAAAACTCTGTCAATAGAGTGGAAGAAAAATAAGTTGCATTATCAAAAAATAGAATAGAAGGGACACCAAACCTTGTGATCAGTTGTTGTTCTATGAATTGGATCACCACCTTCTCGTTTACATGAGTAAGAGGGATGGCCTCTACCCACTTCGTGAAATAATCGGTGGAAGTAAGTATATACTTGTGTTGTTTCAAACAACTGCGTGTAATTTATCCTATGATATCCAACCCCCATTTCTCTAAAGGCCTAGAGACAGTCACTGGTTGGAGCAGGATTGCTTCTCTCTTCTCCCTCCTAGCGCTTATTTGGCAATTTTTGCAGTTTTTAGCATAGGTGTGAGCGTCTTTGAACAAGGTGGGCCAATAATAGTCAGCTCTCAATATCTTATGAACAGTGGTGTTTCCTGCAAAATGTCCGTCGGTAGGGCCATCATGGCGCTCCTTCAGAAATTTGTCTGCATCTTCACGTTTGAGACATCTTAACAGTACCCCATCATAATTAGTCTAGAAGAGTACTAAATTTATAAGGCGATATTGTGCAGACTTTAACCTAAGAGCTCTCCTTTCCCTAGGATTGAGATTTTCTGGACAAGTCCCATGGTGCAAGAGATAAGTCAAATTATCATACCAAGACTCTGGCCCTAGGGAAATATATGATATTTCACCACACCATAATTCCATTTCATTTTCCCATTCAGAATCTTCATTTACTTGGTCTTGGGCTTCGGTTGCGAGTTTGCATAACCCTTTCCATTTAACTAGTTTGGAAGGTTTTATATCTAGATAAAATTCTTGAACTACTGCCATCCATTTCCCTCTTCTCTCCCCCATTTCCTGTTGAGTGAATAGGGATTGGACCGCAAGGTGAGGCATGATAAATTTGGTGTGGTTCTTGAGGATGTAAGACCTAAAGTGTTTTACTGCCTTATATACTTCATAGGTCTGTTTATCCATGACAGGATAATTTAGTTAATCTCCTTGGATATTAGTGCTCATGAACGACACTAGAGCCTCGTTGTTGTAATCATCCTTCTGAGTCAATACTGTAGCTAACGACTTGTCAGAGGCAAAAGTATAGAGGAAGAAATCCCTATTGAAATCGGGACTTCATAACAAGGGGGCCTAAGATATAGAAGTTTTAATATTGATGAAATAATCCTTTCATTCATCATCCCACTTAAATTTGGCATCTTTGCAAATCATCTTTTGTAAGGGTTTCATAGTTTCCACAAAATCGGGAGTGAATTTCCTCACGAAATTAATTTTCTCAAAAAAAGACTACAAAGTTTTCTTGTTGTGAGGCAACGAGAGTTGAGATATGGCCTTAAACCTTTCTGGGTCTATGCGAATTCTTTCTTGCAATATAATGTGGCCTAGTAGCTTACCTTCCTCAACGCCGAAAATAGTTTTCTTGGGATTTAAGGATATATCGTATGTCCTACACTTTTTGAAAATCTGAGTTAAGTGTTGGATGTGCTCTTCTATGTTCTTTGAATACACAGCTACATCATCCATATACACTATGACACACTTGTTGATTAGTCCCCGAAACGCCATGTCCATGGCCGTTTGGAAGGTCTCCCCTGCGTTGATTAACCCAAAAGGCATGTGTTTATAAGCAAAGGTTCCCCACTTCGTTCGAAAGGTAGTTTTCAAACAATCTTCCTCTGAAACCAAGACTTGGTTGTAACCTAAGAAACCGTCCCATAGAGAGAAGATCTCCGAGCTAGAAACAGTTTGCAGGAGTTTCTCCATTGGCGGGATTGGGTAATTTTCCTTTTCTAAAGCTCTGTTGAGGTTCCTAAAATCTACGCCTAAGCAAATTTATCCAGAATTTTTTCTCACAAGAACCAGATTTTCTACCCACGTGGAATGCCTAACCTGGAAGATGATCTTGGCATCTAAAATTTTCTTTAATTCATGATACATGAGAGGTTCCAGGGATGGGTGATACTTTCGGATCTTCTGTTGGAATGGTTTCACCTCATGTTTTAACAGTATAGTGTGTTGAATAATACATGTGTCATAAGTTTTCAGATCTCAGTAAGACAATGCGAAGACATCTTGATATTGTCTGAAAAGTTTAAGATAAGCCCTTCTTTCCTCTTTAGATATAGTCTTTCCAAGATTCACATTCTTTGGGTTTTCGGGGTTCTGATATTTATAGTTTCATCCAGGGGACAGGAGCTACCGATCTTTGCATTTTTAGGCCCCCTAAATCATTCTTTCAGGTCAAATTGATTTTCCAAATTAGCTATCCCTTTCGAGATGGTGTGATATTTTGATCTGTCAATAGGTTGACCTATCCGAGTATCAGTTTATGTCGGTTTCTCCTGGAATACTTCATTGTTGATGGCCAAATATTTGAAATTGTCCTGGTTAGTCAAGAAGTTTATGATCTGTTCATCTACTTCAAAGACTTTCCAATTACAAATGTTGTTAGGAACCAATGGTTTGTAGATTAGTTCCATAGTGAATTGGGAGGCTTCATAATCTTCTAGAGGTGACAGCCTTGAAACAATTGTGGCCAAGGAATCAACAAGGATATTATTTTCTATGGGGATCGCGGTGATATTGAAAGCTTTAAAATGCTCTATTAACCTATGTACTTCCTGCTGATAATTATTTAGGTGTGGGGAATTGCAATGTATAGTATTCCTTACTTGTCTAATGATAATATCCGAGTCTCCAAAAACTTTCAATTCTTTGACATTTAAGTCTATGGATTTCTTTAACCCTTGTACTAGAGCTTCATACTCAGTGGTGTTATTGGTGCATTCGAATTCTAGTCTATGGGACAAGAAATGACGTTTACCTTTTGGATCAATGAGGATGCACCCTACCCCTGATCCTTCCTGAAATTTAGATCCATCAAAGTATATGGTCCAAATTTGTGAACAACAATCACCCTTTTCCTCTTTCTTATTACTTTATTTCTCCCCTATCTTTTGTTCCATAACCTCTAGAACAGGGTATTGAAAGAAGAGGGTGTCTTCTGTCAGTATCGACGACTTCTCTTGAAAATCCATTTCAAAGTTTTGAGTGAGAGGGGCATCGGATAAGAGAGGAGAAAAGTTCCCGAAGTGGGAATCGCAGGAATAATTTCCTAGCACGGGGAAATCTATGGATGACAGTTCATTCAGGGTTTCTAGATGAGTGACCGTATGTTTTAGGTATCTCTCCCTATCGATTCTGATCATATTCTTGTATCCCTTCAGTGGTAGCCAAAGGTGTTCCTAGTCTGTACTAAAGTACTCATTTAAATTCTCAGACCAATCTCAACTTAGTAATAACCCATAGGCCTCTTGGATGTTTACTACAATTATGTTAATCACTTGCACAAACTTAGGATGAGTCGCTATCCTGATCATTACATCTCTGAGTTACCCGATGACTTTGACTTGGGTTTTGTTTAGTTGTATCACATGTTTATCTCTCTTGAGAGGAACGAAATTTAATTTTTTGCAAATAGACAAGCGCATAACGTTGGAAGATTCTCTCGAATCTACCAAACAATTGTGGAGGCTCTTGTTGAAGACTTCAAATGTTAATAGAAACGATGGGACAAAAGGTTTTCCCTTCTTATCTTCTAAGCAGGTATTCACAGTTGGTTTATTTACTAGATCTATGGAAGTTAGATTTATTTGTTTCTCATTGCTTATCGTAGGGTTTTCTACTGATTTCAATGCTTGTAGCAGGAAATATTTGTGTTGATGGATTATGCATATGTCCATAACTGATATATTAGCCTTCAATTTCTTCAGATCTTCAACTATGTTGTACTCCAATTTGGGCGATTCTCATGTATGGATGCTAATAGGGTTCTTACAGGGAGAAAAAGGTGTTACAGGTATGAAATAACTGAGAGGGGGGGGGGGGTGAATCAGTTATTGTAAATTATTAACAATTTCTCTCAATTTTATCTTCGAATCATTAATCTTAATGGCAGCAAGTCTTTACTGTGAAAACCAGTGTTATAAA
>ML782283.1:327779-367044 GCA_009831015.1 Picea engelmannii
AGCGTCTGTGTTTGCATTTGTGTTGCAGCATGTTTCAGCATCTGTTCTTCATAAACAATCGATTGCCATCAATGACAACCTTGATCATCTGCGCCTTGATCATCTGCGTCATCTCTGTTGTAGCCATATTTCCAACAAAAGGTACTTTCAAGTGATCAAGAGTTGACCTTTCCCCTGAAATTTGAGTGGTAGTAGGATCCTTTGAGATGGGAGGACCTTTACTTATAGTTTGCAGAACTGAGATCTTTGCGGGTGGTTCTTGAAATTGAAATAGGTCGTCGAAAGGCATAATTAGGCCAGGATCCCATATCAGCATGGTTGTATCTTCTAGTGGGTCAATCTCTTCCTGGTCAGCAACATTCATAACCGAACAACTTGGTTGTTTAGATAGGGAAACCTCATGTAAAAACCGTTTGGCCATCAAATTCATGGCATGAACTCATTGAGGGCAGTCTCTTTTAGAGTGATTTTCCTAGTGATAAGTAGAAAAATAATCAAATGCGACATTCCATAGATCGATATTCAAGTTAGTTGGGGGAGGTTCAATGGATTTGAACGGTGGGTTCCTTTTAAAGAAAGGATTATAGGGCCTTTGGCCTTGGTTTCCTCCCCCTGTGTTTCTCTTCATGCTTTGATTTTGTACGATAATCTATTAACCATGTGTTGTAGATATTCTATGTCTCCATTACCCTTGTCGGGAGTTTGTTCTGCTTGTTTCACTGGCGATCTAGTTAGAAGGAGTCCTCTCTTGGGATGAGGTTGAACTTATTTCTTAACTAAAGAGAGTTGGCCTTCTTTACACCCTTTCATATGGAATTATATCGTTTTAGCTTCTTCAAAATTCTCATCTAAGGTTCGTTTGGCAGCCCTCTTAAAAACATGGAAATAGAAGCTAGGAGCACATTAGCATATACTTTGTTTTGAAACTCCTTATTTGGTTTGGCTTCAGGCTGGAATTTGTTTAAGATGGTCGTGAATCTTTGATTGAAATGTTTAACCTTCTCTTTCGAACTCATGGTGGCGGTGAACAACTCATCCATCGGAGCTCCCGTAGTAGTGTCTTCTACAAATTTATCTAGAAAATATTTTTAAAACTTTGTCCAACTAGTTATGGATCCTACATGTAAGTTAAAATACCATGTTGAGGCCGAGTTCTCAAAAGTGTAGGGGAACAACCTGAAAAATACATCTTCATGTTGGACGTTCATAAGCCTGATCGCTAGTATAAATTTATTGATATGATCTTCAGGAAATCCTGAGGTTTCGGGATCGAACTTAGGAAGTAATTTCTCTGGATGTCGGGGAAGGTTATGGACTGGTCTTGGGAGGCCAAAGTGTCTCTGGCCAACCAGGGTTGATCATTCAGAGGTGGGATCACCCTTTCTTCATTATGGTCATTGTTTCCTTCCATATCTTCAGACTCCGAGTTAAAATCCTCCTCTTTCGAAAAATCATCTGGTTTAGAGATGTCACTGGCTAATGTTTCAGGTGTCAGATCAAGAGGATCTTGGATTTCAGTGATTGTGAAATATGTTAAGTCTTCTACTGTGTGCACGAAAAATTAATCGCGAGTTATGACCACTGGCCTACTTATCTTTTTTCTTCGAGGAAGTATCGAAGCTAAGGACAACACACTGATCTGTCGGGCGTATTCTCTTGTGATTCTTCTAAATTGATTTAATTCCTCGTGAGGAAGAGCGTAAGGTATTTCATGGTGAAAATATTATTCCTCGGGATGGGGTGAGTTACTCATTTTAGGAGTACTCAACGTGTGTGGGCTATCTTGGGAATGACTAGCCATGCATGTGGGTTTTTTTGAATCTATAGGTTGTTTGAAATACTATGTAAAATATATATCCAACCATTCATTCTTGGCCCTCCTTCTAGCGCCAGTTCTGTTGATGGGTCCTAAATCCATTTAGTTCAACAACAGGAACCAAACCTACCACAGAGGCCCAATTAGACTCTCCAGTGTTTAATGGTGGAATGGTTCTCCAGATCTCGTGATCCGATCAATTAATCGATGGTATTTACATTTTTTTGCGAAGGCGTTTCATTTAGTTGGGACTTTCTCTTCTTGTATTTTCTCTTAGGTGGGACCGAAGTAAGATTGTAAGCCGGTATAAACCAACATGGAAACAAAATAGAATTAAGTTTAACTATTGGAGAAGAGGTTGAGCTTGGGATAACCCACTACTCAAGCATGCAGATGACAATTCTATACCACATGCCTAGTAATAATATGTTAAACATGTGAGCATCCAATTACTATCTGAGATACTAATTATCAGAAAGAAAACACATATGCGATAAAACAAAGGCAAGAAGAATAATCCACCTACTTTAATCATCCATCACATGATAACACAACGATTCATCTTCATCATTAAAGTAAAGAACAAAAAAATATTGCACCAAATAACTTCACAATAGATTAAATAACTCTTACTCATGACAGAATCATTCATGAAACGAGATACGAAATAGTTCTTCTCCACGTCCAATCACACATGCATTTGATGAAAATAACTTTGACTCTGGTCCAGAAGGACTTCTCTGTTAATGGTAGCTCGGAAATAATTCTTGATAAAACCAAAACAGAAGAGTTTCTTGAAACAACCATCGACCTTTAACTAATTGATCGATGCCCTTATTTATAATCTAAAATTTAACTAAAAATAACAGTTAAGTGTAGTTTAAACAAAACAAAACTGGCCACGTGGAATTCTTTTCTAACAGTTTTCCAACAGTCGTCTCAAGATATACCTTCGAAAGGGTGACTTTTCTCATACTCTGACCAACTAATAAACAACTCCTCGTAGGTTTGGGCCCATAGAAATATTTGTCATTCCATTGGAGCCACGTAAATTCCTCTAACGTCCACCGCATGCACCCAGTACTTCACCAGACTGGTGTTTAACTGTTGTAGCAAAGTCTTCACTCTAATTGGTTGTTCCATAAATAATTTCACTTCTCCTGGAGATGTGTCGATCACCTTCGCTAGCTCTTCGGCCCATAATGAATCTTTCTTGGTATGTGATTCGACCATGTCACACAAGTCGTCGAAGTCGTCAGGGGTGTCGAACTCTAGGAGTCTTATATCCTTCATTGCTTTGTTGATTTTATCCCAATGTTTCTCACATTTGGGACACTACTCTTGAGTTTCCCGATGTGTTTCCTAAGACATCTTATCCCAGTACTTAGTTGATCACTTCATGCGATCAAGACTGCTTTTTCCCAACATCCAGATGTCATGTTCTTCTTTATCTCAACCCTATTGGACTGCATCAATGTATTTGATTCTCTCTACGGATTGTTCCACCCTTTCATACCACCGCTCCATATCCTTGCACGTCGCGAGTTCCATGAGAGTGTCTTGCTGGAGTTCAGATATATTTGCAAAATAAAGGTGTCGTTCGTGTGTGGACTTTTTGTAAGCCTCTTCAAACTCGCTTCTCAAGTATACTGTGGTTTGAGTGGTACTCTTATAGTATTCATCTAGGTGGAACACATGTTCTATTTACTTTAGGGCAGTGACCAAATCCATTTCATCTCATTTGGCTCTGTCCCAGGTGGCTTCCGAGATAGCCATACCCACGTCGAGGAGCTCCGATGTTTAGGCATTTTCTATGTTTATCAACTTCTCCTCTGTAGTGATGAGGATGGAGAAATCCACCATGATAATCCTTTTCTTTTTGGTTCTTTGGACGATGGCCTTCATCTTTTGATCGTAGGAGATCACATAAATATCAGCTACCTCGTCGACAGGTTCGGGATTCTGCTGATCACCCGATGTGAGTGTGTTTCCCAGATTTCTAGTGGTGTATATCTGTTCAAGGTCGGGTTCTTGAACTTCCTCGTTGTGCTCCGAGGGCCCAGACACTATTTGTAGCTTGTGGGGGATCTAAGTGTCGACGTAAATAGAGGCATCGGTAAAATACTCAATAGTTACTTGTTCATCGGTCGTTGAAACATCGATTTCCTTTTGTAAGGATCCTTCCTTTGGCTCATTTGATTCTGACTTGTCCTTCAAATTGTCTGCTCGGGTTTCTGGCGCATCGAGGCTCTTGGTGTCGGGAACACTTTCAGGTTCTATTTCCTTTTGTGGGACCTCCTGGGTTTGGACCTTGGGATCAGGAGAAGAAATCTTCTCAGGTCCCTTTTCTTCTTGGACAGTTATAGGGGTCCCGAAAGATGTATCCACGCTCTCATCATCACTATATATATTTATAAACTCTCTCAAAGGATTAGGCGCACTTGTTTCTACTGATACCTGACCTGTCTCTGGTTGAGTCATCACACCTGTCGATGATCCAACCAGTGGCATTGTGAATTCAGGGTCATTTGACCCATTGATGTTACCAAGCTTCATCAAATCAAGGTCGCTTGGCCCCGTCGAGCTTTCTTCTAGGCTATTGGTTAGAAGCCTTGGCATCTTGACAAGGTCTGGGTTATCCCACATCCGATTCATCATATGATGGGACTATTGATACATGAGTTCCCCTCTCTCCTTCACATCCTGAGCCTCGTGGAAATTTCTATCCTGTATCAAGGTCACTTGGGAAAACTTTGTTGTTTTGGTGGCTTCTTGAGGAGCTTGCACCACTTCAACTGACTCAAATTCTATACTTTATTCTCTGGCCCTGAGTACCTCTTGAGACAATTGTTCCAAGACTGTTTCTTGCTCATCCCAACTCATTGCCTTGAACCTGGTTGCCTTAGGATCAACCATCCTTGCCACCACCTCATCCCGATTTTGAGCATTTTCGGTGAAAATCTCATCTTCAAACCTGTCATGGGCATATGGACAAAAATATGATACTTGTGATGCGTTATTAGAGACTAGGCCCTTTGGGTCATGCTTGCGAAAATGACCAGTCTGGAATCATAACTCCAATTGGATTAATCCTTCTTTCTTGGCCTACGCAGTGTCCTTTACCATGTAGAAACCAATATGAAATCCATAGGGTATGAAGGCCCACTTCTTATCTTTTACCAAAGTAACAATTTAACCTTACAAGATGGTCTGATAGTAGATTCCCTATACCACTACTTGATCGGGGACATAAATAGGAAACATATGGGGTGCTCTGGTGGCGATGAAAACCATGATGTAGGTATTGCTCTCATATAGATACCAGTGGCCAACTTTCGATACAATCCTTTTGGTTGCATCCGACAAACTTGGGCACTCTTTCTTGAACAAAAATAAATAAATACATGAGATAAACTGATCGCAGGAGAGAGAGTAGGATTTCTTCTACCTGTTCTTCCACAAGATGTCTAAATACACATGGATTGGGAGCTCTGATGCGTTCCAACTAAATTTCATTTTGGCAAAGACATTTCTGGCACAAATGATGTCCAATAGATAAGAAGCCTAATAGAAGGATGGGGTTTCTCCCTCTTTTGGCATTTGAGCATGTCATATGCAAGTGCTCAGTTGTTTGGAGATGTTGTCACCCCAGTTAAAACCTATTCTAGAAATGGCTACTGTATAAGCTAGAGGCATCCAAGCCTCTGAAAACCTGGAGTGGTCTTTCTCCCCATGAAATCGGCAAAGGAGGTCTATTAGATATATGTACGACTCCCTCAGGTTAGCAATTAGGTACCAGCCGAAGGTCCGATTGGTGAAATTTTTATCCTCTCTCCGCCATAATGCCATCGCCTTGTTGGTGTTGTGCTTCTTGGAGATTTTCTGGAGGTAGGTTTCTTCAAAGGCATTGTTCCTCCAACCAAAAATGATCTTTAGGCATGTGTACATAGTAACATTGGATAAAATGTAAGAAATTAATCATAAAACATCCATAGACCGATACATACCTATAACGCTTACTAAACCTATTGTTTAATACTCACTGGGCCTTGGAAGCTTTCCCTAGATTGCTCATATGGCTCCTCTGGATGTTTCGAACTGCCTTGCGCACATAATAATCTTGTTTACAATATTTCAAAGGATTTAACAGGGAAGATCCTACCAGTAGCATCAACCAATTAATTCGAGTGATGGGTGAAATTCAAAAAAACCTGCCATCGAATGTCTGCAAATAAATTCCATGTGAGTGGATGGCGGGGCACGGAGGGTGATGCACTATATCGACACATTCAAATGGTCCTTTTGATTCGCACAAAAATTAGCAACTAATGCGGGATTTTGGAATTAATTAATTCTTTAAATGCTTCGAATGCATCGTCTCTTCGAGCTAAAACATCCCATCAGGTTGCTTTCATAGTGATCATATCAGGAATCGACGATATCCTTATGTATGTTCCCGTTGACATCCTCCAGAGAAAACCTTCGATGCCGAATGATTTTTTCATATGATGTTGACGTGGCAAAACTGGTTCGGGGTATGATGCAATGAAGACCGGTGACATAACTCGCGAGTATTAATAGGAGTCAGAACTCTCTTTCAATTTCATGTTCTTAAACTAATCCTGGGGATCACCGATGTCGAAATGATATTAGGGGTCAGCGATCGGGGAAAACCCTATCGCATACTTTTCTTTGGGTTAGTTCCTTCGAAAATTCCCGATGTTGAAATATTTCAGGAATTGGGAATCGGGAAAAAACTTTTAGCATCATCCAACAGTTTGCCACGATTTGATTTTCTCTGAATTCGATGAGCATGTCGGGTATCAAATATCGGTGATAAAATTTCTTTCTTTTGAAGTATTTACTCGTTTCACCTTTTCACGATGCCGAAATGGATCGACAATGGGTGAACTCCGCAGTGATGCTTGTCACGAAAGAAAACTCCTGTCTTCCAATGTCGAATTTATTAAGCGCATCGGGTGAAGTGCTTTGGCTATCTGATTCCTTATTTAAATGTTAAATATTTTAAGTCGAGGATTTTCAATAAAACTTTTCAAATACTTAACAAGACTAAAAAATGGTAAGAAAACGCAACATTTTCCAAAATGGAGACGAATCAGACAATGCAAAGAGATCAAGTGGTACCCAAAAAGAAAAATTGGACATAGAATATTAGGGTGTGTTGAGTGCTCAACAGGTCCCAAGCTAATCTAAAAAAGGAACCACCATGCTAACATTGTGCCACTCTAACCATAATCGTCCGAAATTCATTCCCACTTTTCATCCTCCTCTCCTATAACCCCATTCTAACATACTTGTAAGCATTAACCCGAATGCCATGACTAGTAGTTGACATAGGCATTCAAGTGTAGTCATGACCTACAAATCCAATGCCATAATTGATATCGAATATCAGAAAAGGAATTATGTCGGGATCACTGGAAATGACTCGGAGTTGCTCATGGACTCTAAACCCCTCTCCACTAGATACCTCTGTCACCTGTGCTACTCCATACTCTAAATAAATCACCAGGAAGTGTGTGAAATAGTCAATTGATGAATACATACTATCTTCCCACTACACCCTCAATAAACCTGTGACGCAATCTATCAACATGCCTTCCCACTCTTTCTTATAAATGGGTAAGGACTGCATCGACCCTACTAGTTAGGTGTGCCCCAACCTACTCCACTGACAAGTCATACACTCCTCTATATCTCCCAATGCATTTTCTGCAAATTCTCTCCATGCAAACCTCTGCCTATAAGTGGTAAAGTCACCAGGGTCCCAAGCTAGCATGTATGATGTGAAGCACCCTCTACTCGTAGCACTTATGTGCAAGTTGCTTACACATCCATCTTATTTCCCTTGATAATATAGAAAATCATAAGCTGCATAAACTCAATCAACTACTCAGGACACCACTCCCCCAAGCAGCCAATCCTAAACATCCTCAGAGTACACTCTGGAACGTGAAATATGGCTATCCCATCTGTGTCAGCTACCAAGTTGTCAAACATTGTATCCTTATGGTTTGAATATAATATCTTAGAGGAACCATCATGTTGATGTTGCACCCTTCTAATCATGACCATCTGATGGCCAAGATTAGACTGCACTCTCCTCTCCCAGACCCCCAAACTGAAATCCTTGAAAGGAATAAAATCACTATCCTGAATCATGTCTCTGCAAAGCATCTCAGTAAGGTCAAATTATTCCAATCCACGAATAGACTCTATCATGGGTGTCGTGAGGGAAAATCTACCTGACCATATAGAAAAAAAATCAACAATGACCTTGTCGATCCACATCATCATCTGAAGAAGTGTATCACTATGATGAATGCCAGGATCCCACCCCTATATTGGAATTCCACCACTCCCAATGCTTGTTGAAATATCTGTGAATTGATCCAACAAAATCTAGATCTCCTCTGGTGCACTCTACACACCAATCACATGAAAAACCTTGGTCATGTCCACAATGCCACTTGTCTCATCCAAATGGCTCAGGTGAATCTCCCATGTCTTGTTGTATATAATGAGAGAATCAAATAAAAACCATGTATGTCTCTGTGGCTTCCTACAAGACTGGGAAGTGACTAGTGCATTGGTTAACCCCAAGGGTATGACCATGAAATCGTAATGAAATATGGAAGCAAACCTGGGACTGTCCTGCTCCTTGTCCCTAATATGATGATATCCCAGATGAAGATCGACCATCAAGGGGTATAATTCTCCTTGAGTTTCTCCCATCATCTCACTGATATTGGGAAATATCCACTCAATCGTCTACTCGAGGAATCCGTCGAGAGGTCTCCCTGGTGGAAACACCCCACAACTCCACTGTACACTACCATGTGCCAAAGAATACCCCTGTACACTGCCTCTGATAACTGAATCATTTTGTAGGATCTTGTGTCCTGGAGGCACTATTGTATTATCAACTCTATTGGTGTCGCTTGAAACTATATCCCATAGTGTTCCCATGTCTCCCATATACCTATACACCTAATCCATGGATGCGTATACTTCCTTGCGGGAAGTCCACGAGGGATGTGCTCAACTATATCCTTCATAGATAAGCCTTGAACCTTTAGTGGTTTATCTATTAAGCCCTAATATTGGCTCATTACACCTTAATTGGGGCATATTATATTAGTAATGTTATTTTATTTATGTTGGCTTTAGGCCATTAGTTGTAATTATACCTCCTAGTCTTCTATATATACCAAGGAGAGATTTTCATTTTGAATCATCTTGTACTTGAACATTTAAGTGGGGTAAAAGGAGGTTTCCCCCTCGAAGAGGCTTATTATCTGAAATTATCTCTTTTTCATGGCTTTGAGTACTTTTATAAGGTTTTTCTATGCTATATTGATATATGGTTCTTAACATATGGTATCAAAGCTCAAGTACTTGGGGCTTCTCTGCTACATCTGAGACACCTTGTAATTTTTTCTATAACTTTTTTTCTACAACGTTTCTGAAGGAACAACTTGGAGGATATTTAGTAGATAGATAAAGGTACGTTGGGTTCAAATTTCAGCTCCTGAGGCCTTATACTTTTGGAGATACAGCCTATACAAGATAGGGTTTTGGAATTATCTTGAACTGAGTCATTGCGGAATTTTCGATATAAACATTTTTTTGTAATGTTTCAGACCCTGAAATCTAGATTCTATTCACAAAAATTAGTAAGGTATCTGTGGTAAAAATTTCAGCTTCTGGGTCATCTTAAATTTGTATATACACCATGTGTACGATAGGGTATCTAACTAGTCCTATTGACTAGTCTCAAGAAGGTGTTCCAGGTAAAAAAATCATAAATTATTCCTAGAGTATCCAAATTGAATGTGACTAGTTTCATTGGATCATGGACAATATGTAGTGCTTCTGGTACGAGTTTCATAATTTTATATCAATTATTGTGTGTGGGGCACGCTATACAAGTGAGATCTCCTGGAAAGGCCAAAAAGAGGCAAGTTGTGGGAAGTTACCGTAAATTCCACTTGCCACATCCAATTTTGATCAGACCTATGGCATTGCAGAGAAGAAATATCAGATAACTACATAAAACAAAGTTTCATACCCAGAAGGGTTGAAACTTGGGAGATACAACAGAAGAAAGATTGTCTAGCAGAACCACCTCAAAATCAAGGTTCAAAAGTGATACTTGGCCAACATGCCACCCAAAAGGGGAACTTCTACACCAAATAAGCCTCCAGACAATCCTACTTGGACTCTTGATGAAGGTGAAGAAATGCGTAGGGACATAAATGATTTACAAAAGAATATAGTAACAAAAGATGAACTACAAGAGATGATGGAGGGTTTAAAAGAAGATATCATGGAAGTATTGAAAAATTTCGTAACAGAGAAGACACATGAAAGTGAAAATTCATCCCATGAAATTCATGATGAGGACACAAGGAAGGCGAATCAGGAATGGAGAAACTCCAACTTTGGTTTGAAGACCAACCACGTTCCTAAGATCCATATGAGGAAGTTTTATGGCAAGGACCCAATCACATGGATACTTCAGATGGAGCAATTCTTTGATCTCCATAATGTGCCACATACAAAAAAGGTACGAATTTCTTCTTTATATTTAGAACCTAATCAATTTGTATGGTATCGATGGAAAAACACATTATGTACAAAAAAGCAAAACAAAATATGATGGCAACTGCATTTTTAAGGAAAGAAGAAGATATTGAGGGTTTACTATGTGTTATTTCTATTCTACAATTTGATTGGGTCGAATAAGCAAGGATAGAATGGAAGCAAGATTATTCAACAACTAGAAGAGGACCCAAGTGCATTAGATAAATTTATGTGTAATATCCCCCTAGATTGGTTGATGTAATTTGTTAAAAATTGTTGTAAGAATTTATGTTTTTCTGGTTCAATTGTTTTATCAAACAGTTTGAATGCCACCTCAAAAACCCAACAAACCTCCTTCCTTACTACTATTGTAAGATTGTGACTCTATGGGGAATATTAACAAAACACTTTACCACAATACCCAACCTATTGTGATCCCTTCATGTTGTTGATATAGGCTTAGATATATCGTTCTTTGTGTTTTATTGTGTCTAAATGAATGAATATATAGATAGATAGATAGATAGATATATAGATATATATGCCAAAAAGGAGATGAATATTGCAAATAGTAGCCTACAACAAGAATTTCTCCAAATAGTTTGTGCAAGTAATTCCAAACAGTTTGTACAAGTAATTCCAACAACAATAAATGACTCTATTCTCTATTGCACTTTACAATATAACAATACTATGGATATCCGAAATCGGCCTCAATATCTAGAAATCCACCCAACAGTCAAGAAAATGCTCCCACAAACATTGATCCACATGAATCACACTGAAGAAATTTGAATGATCTCTTCGTATGAATAGTTAGGATAAATAGTCTCATCATTGAAACCAATCTCATAAAATATCTCCTAGGTTTTTTGTCCCAAGAGTCCAAAATCCAAATGTAATATACCAAATATAAAATGTATGCAGAATTGAAATAAAATGCTAGTAATGGCAGAATAACAACAATATAACCAGAACATCAACCACAATAACATTGAAATGATATAACAATAACAACAGAAACAACACTTTGAATCTGAAAGCAATGTTCATGGGCCTCTTCGAGGGGTAAACCTCTAGTTGATCAGAGCTCTATTACAATAATATCCAAGCTAGGGCTCTCATACCCTCGACTCCTATTTATACTAAAAAGAATCATCTAGAGGAAGATCCTTCTAGAAGTGGAAGCTTCTATTAGGTCTTCTTACATCCACCTTATTCTATTTTATTGAAAGGCCTTATTAATATTGACCTTTATTACATCTGAATATATTGTTCTACCTATGTGCGGGTTAGGACCCTAACATGTCCGCCCCTTTAAAAACAACCTTGTCCTCAAGGCTTGAGATGAGGAAATTGTTGCAGAATGGTAGTTGGTTCCCAAGTGGCGTCTATTGGAGTTGTATCTTTCCACTATACTAGCACTTCCTTGATGGTTCTCTGACATAGACGATGCTCACACTGGTCCAAAACTGCTTCTGGTTGTAGCCAAATGGATCCTTCTTCAGCTAACTTTGCAAGGTTGGTTTGAATTTGACACTTAGCTCCAATCACCTTCTTTAAGAATGAAACATGAAAAACAGGATGTAGCTTCGAATTGCTGGGCAAATATAATTGATAGGCGACTTGTCCCACACACTTGAGTACGATATAAGGACCATAAAATTTGGGTGCTAGCTTCTGACAATGATCAGCCTTGAGCAAAGTTTTATTTTAAGGTTGCAGTCGAAGAAACACCTAATCCCCTTCTGCAAATTGACATTCAGAGTGACCTTGATCTGCTTGTTGCTTCATGTGATTATGTGCCATGACCAAATTCTCTTTGAGGGTATGAAGAATAGCCTCTCAAGCTATAAGTGTTAGGTCAACCGCCTGGACCTTTGAGGCACCCAGTAAGTATGAGAGAACTAAAGGTGGCTTCTATCCATATACTGCTTCAAAAGGATTCATACGTGTGGCTGTATGGTATGAAGTGTTGACCACCATTCAGCTAGGGGTAACCATTGAGCCCACTGATTTTTATTTTCCAAGGCAAAACACTTCAAATATGTTTCCAAACACTTGTTGAAAACTTATGTTTGGCCATCAGTCTAGGGATGATAAGCTATGCTGAGATGCAATTCGGTGCCTTATATCTTGAACATTTCTTGCCAAAAATTGCTTGTGAAAGTTGGGTCACGATCAGGAACAATTGAGTGCAGCATGCCATGAAGCTTGAAGACCTGATCCATGAATATTTGAGCCACCGTGGATGTTGTAAATGGGTGTTGAAGGGCACAAAAATGATCATACTTGGAAAGGAGATAAACAACCACCATGATGACGGATTTATTTCCCAATTTGGGTAAGCCAGTAATAAAATCCATAGAGATATCCTTCCAAATAGCAGGTGGAATCGGGAGCGGTTGTAGTGTGCCTAACGATTTGACTGTTTCTCCCTTGTTGTGTTGACACACATCACATTCAGCTACAAAATTACGAATTTCCTGTTTCATACCACCCCACAAAAAACAACGTTTGAACCTGTCATAGGTTTTGGTGAACCCAGAGTGCCCTGCTGTGGGTGTAGCATGAAGCTCAAAAAGTACCGTGGATTTAATCTTTGATTGTTTACTTAAATACAAATGTCCATTGTATTGAAGTTCCTCATGGAGCCAAGAGTACCCTGGGGAAGTTGGAGCCTTGGGCTGCAATTGGTGGATCAACTACGAACTTTTGGGATCTTGTAGCCATTCCTGGCGAATGGCTTGGAGCCAATCTGGTAGAATGAATGAAAGAGAAAAAAAGGATCCTTCGTCTTCATATTTTCGAGAAAGTGCATCCACAACCACATTGTCTTTTCCTTTCTTATAAATGATCTCATAATCATACCCAAAGAGTTTAGTCACCCATTTTTGTTGTTCTCGGGAGGAAATGCGTTGTTCCATAAAATACTTGAGGCTTTGATGGTCTATCTTAATTTGGAAACGTTGCCTCAATAGACAAGGACGCCACATATCCACGACATGGAGAATAGCCAACATTTCCTTTTCATAGATGGATTTGCCTAGATTTCTTTCAGATAGTTGCTTACTGGTAAAGGCCAAAGGTCGACCCTCTTGCATAAGGACAACACCAATTCCTTTCCCTGAGGCATCACATTCCAACACAAAGGTCTTTATGAAATCTAGAAGGGCGAGGACTGGAGTGGTGCACATGGCCATCTTGAAGGTCTGAAAAGCTTGAGCAGCGGCTGGATTCGAAGTGAAAGAGTTCTTTTTTAGGAGAGCAGTGAGAGGTGTTGCAATCTTCCCATAATTCTTAACGAACTTGCGATAATACCCTGTTAAGCCTAGAAATCCATGCAATCTCTTCAGAGTCTTTGGGTGAGACCATTCTTGAATAACTTCAATATTTTTAGGATCCACCCTGATGCCATCTTTGCCAACCAGATGACCTAAGTATTCTACTTTTGAGGCGCCAAAAGCACATTTAGACTGTTTCAGGAAAAATTGGTGCTGAGAGAGTGGATGGAGAACTCGATCCACATGAGCAAGATGGTCTGTCCAGGTTTTTCTATAGATGAGGATATCATCAAATAAAACTAAGACAAAATGGTGGAGAAAAGGACGGAAGACATGATTCATGAGGCTTTGGAAGGTGGAGGGGGAATTACACAAGCCAAAGGGTATGACCAAAAACTCATAGTGGCCCTCATGAGTTCTAAAGGAAGTCTTGGGATTGTCTACCTCTTTCATACATATCTGGTGGTAGCCTGAACAAAGATCCAGTTTAGTGAAGAATTGGGTGCCACTCAATTCATCCAGGAGGTCATTAATGACAGGAATGGGGAATTTATCTTTGATAGAAAGTTTGTTGAGGGCACGGAAGTCAAGACACATCTGCCAAAGACATTATTTCTTTAGGACCATGACCACAGGAGATGAGTAGGGGCTCGTACTATGGCAGATAACGCCTGCATTAAGGAGTTCCTGGACCATTTTATCAATTTCATTTTTTTGGGAAAAGCGGTGATGATACAGACAGATATTGGGAGGAAGGCTTTTAGGTACAAGGGGAATGGAATGATCATGAACACCACGAGAAGGAGGGAGGCCTTGGGGAGTGGAAAAGACCAATTGATGTTTAGAAAGGATGGCTTGGAGGTCTTGCAGTACCGAGGGTGTCTTTGTTGCTTGTATGGCATGGAGTTGGGTGATAACACCAGAATGACCCTTTTTGAGCAGTGTTTCCATGCGATAAGAAATAATGATCTCAGGTGAACCAATGATGATGCCTTGGAACTCATATTGGTGGCCCTCTTGGTCGAACTGCATGGTTAAGTCTTTAAAATCCATGAGAATGGGACCCAAAGTCCTTAGCCAATCTGCACCCAACACAATGTCACAACCACCCATGTCGATAGAAAACATATGGGATTTCAGGTGGTAGTCATCAATTTGGAGATGCACATTTTCACAACGCCCTCCACATTTCATGGAACTGACATTGGTAATCATGATTTGGAAATTATTGATGACATGGATGTAGCAATGAGTTTCTTGGGAAATGCAATGATGAATAAAATTATGGGTGTTGCCACTATCAACAAGAATGATGACCTTCTGATGCTTGATGTAACCGATTAGGTTGAGGGTTTGGGGAGTGGAAAATCCAGTGAGAGCATTGAGGGAAATGACCGGTTCTACTACGGGAGGGTCCGAGGGAGGGGTTATGTCAATGGATTCAGGTGACTCAGACACAGAGGGAGTTTCTTCATCTTCTTCCGAAATCTCCTCGGAGATGGCCATAAAAATCTTTTGTTCTTTACACTTGTGGCCCAGGAAATATTTGTCATCATAGTTATAACAAAGGCCTTTGAGTTGGCATTCAACCATTTCATCCCTGGTCAATTTTTGGATCTTTAGTGGAGCAGAGGAAGTAGTGGGATTTACTGGTTTAGGGTGAGGGATAAAGGAGGGTTTGTGGTTTTGAGTAGATACATCTTGTTGTGCTTCTTTAGTTCTTTTGGTAGCCTCCACCCAACTTTTAGTTCGAGCCATGAGGACATGGGACCGAATTTCATCCTTGAGGCCGCTAATAAAACACTCTCAAAAAAAGGCATCAGACATGCCCTCTATTCTAAAATCCAGGCACTCAAAGGGAGCTATAAAGTCTTCCATGGTTCCTAATTGTTTCAGCTTTGTCAAATGGACAAATTGTTGGTGTCAGTGTCAAAGCGTTCATAAAGCTCTACCACAAAGTGTGTCCAAGCAATATAACCTTGACGAGAAGTTTTTCTCCATTGCCAACATTGCCAACTTTCTTGATCTAGATGGAGAACACAATACCAGAGTTTGGCCAAGTCCTCTGTAATGTCGTATAAAGAGAAGTAATGTTCCATTTGGGTTACCAAACCAATGGGGTCCAAGCCATCAAATTTGGTCACATCCACCCGCGGGAGGCGTAGGTCACGTTGAAAGTGATGGTTCTACAAGTTATGGGAATGAGACGAATGGTCACCTTCATTATGTGGAGGTGAGGAAGAGGAAGGTTTATCTGTAGGGATATGCAATTTGGTGCAGAGTGTCGAAAAGACTGATTCAAGCTGGGTGGTGAGGTCTTGTTTGATTTCCCCCATTGAGGACTGCATGGTTGTATTGATGGCGGTAACATTGGCACTGAGTTGTTTCACTTCTTGTTTGGTCTCAATGAGACCATATTTCAAGGTGTTGAAGCGATCTTCCAAGTCTTGGCTATGAGTATGTGCCATGAGGATGAGGAAATTGAAAAGGGGCGAGTGGGGTAAAAAATTTTGGCCAAAAAATTGATATGGATGAATGTGATAAGGGTGAACAGATGGATCCAATGGAATATGTCTCAAATGATGGTGAAAAAATTTCCAGTTGTTTTTTTTTTTTTTACACAGTTGTACTCCGGTCTGAAGAATACTACAAAGAGGAAATGCCCAAATGCTTAACCAAAAAAAAATGTGTAGTAACTTAGCAACACGAACACAGTTGCACGGAAATAGATCTTGTTTGTTTTAATTTGTTTATGTTTTTGTCCCCCAAGGGTTAGGTATTCAAGGGTTTTACAGACAAGGGTTTGCCCTGTGCTATATCTCTCTGATATACATGCAGGATCCAATAGTAGTACTCAGCCCAATATACCAGGGCACTAACTAAGGTGGATAGACCATACCCTTAGCCGTACTACCCAACTACCCAGGTACTAGAGAGTATCTTCTCGAGTGTTGTTCTCGGTGACACAATAGAAGTTAGGCGACCAATCGGTTTATCTAAAGAGGGCTTCAGATAATCTAGGCCGATCCATACATGGGTGTTGTCTGATGCGCTACCACTCGAAGGGGTACCAAAAGGGGTTACAAGAGTGGCCAACAGATGTGAACTTAAGTACCACTTGTATTTCCTACGTGTATGAATCCCTCAACAGCGGGTTTATGCACGTAAGGACATATCTCTATGGCTTAAAGACGTCGAAATACGTCTCTACCCTGAAAAAAATTTAACCCACACTTTCTTCCGAGGAAAATGCTATGATACCACTTGTAATATACCAGATATAAAATTTATGGAGAACTGAAATAAAATGATAGTAATGGCAGAATAACAACAATATAACCAGAACATTCACCACAATAACACTGAAATGATATAAGAATAACAACATAAATAACACTTTGAATCTGAAAGAAATGTTCACGGGCCTCTTCGAGGGGGCAAACTCCAGTTGAGCAGAGCTCTATTACAATAATATCCAAGCTAGGGTTCTCATACCCTCAACTCCTATTTATACTAAAAAAAAGCATCTAGAGGAAGATCCTTCTAGAAGCAGAAGCTTCTATTAGGTCTTCTTACATCCACCTTATTCTATTTTATTGAAAGTCCTTATTAATATTGACCTTTATTACATCCAAATATATTGTTCTACCTATGTGCGGGTTAGGACCCTAACACCAAAAGAGTTCTCTCAATTCGTTTTTAGAAAATAGAAAGTAAATAAAAAGAGAAAGGACTCCCTCATTCTATTTTTTACTCTTTGTTGACCCTTTTGGACCCTTTTACCATTTTAATAAATTAAAGTGACTTTATAAACTTAAAGTCACCTAAAACACTAATTTTTAATGTTGGAAAGTGATTAATGAGCTTTTAAGATATTCCTAGATGTTGGAGTCTCTTTTTCATCATCCCAACCTATATATATTTTCGTCCCGATTCCAACGAGCTATTACACGAAGGTATGCCCTCATATAATATGATCCATATAATACCTTTAGTGTATTTAATTAAAGTATGTTCAATAATAACCCAAAATTACAAGAATCGTCATAATTCCATAGAACCAAGAGAAAATTGTGCGGAAATGATCCTGATGATGAAGGATGGCGAATGGACTAGTTTGGGCCCCATGTAACCCCTCCAAATCGCTCGAGCTCATTATTAACCTCATTTTACCCCTTTGGTCAGACTCACATATGCTCATAAGGTCACCTCCGACTGCAAAGCATGGAATCCAAAAATGGGGACATTACATTCCTCCCTTCCCAAATATTGCTTGTACTCAAGTAATGCCATCACAAACTAATGCTCCATAGTCTAAACTGAACTGAAACTGAAAATGATACCATAATCCCAAACCACCCTGGGAGATGTGAAACATCCTCTACTCAATGTGTGGTCCTGCAAGGTGTGAACATAAGAGTCCTCCTAAATACAGTCGATAAGTAGAGAAAATCGTTCCTGGAACAACTCGATCAACACCTCAAATAACTTATCTACTTGGAAACCAATCTCATGAAAGAAAAATTTGGTTGTCGCCTATGTGTTAGCTATTAGACCATCTAATATTGAAATCCTTGGGTCATGTTGATGGGTCCTAAATCCCTTTAGTTCAACAACAGGAACCAAAACTGCCACCGAGGCCCAATTAGAATCTGCAACGTTTAATGGTGGAATGGTTCTCCAGATCTTGCGATCCGACTAATTAATCGATGGGATTTACGTTTTCTTGCGAAGGGATCTCCTTCAGTTGGGACTTTCTCTTTTTGTATTTTCTCTTAGGTGGGACCGAATTGAGATTGTAATCCAATATAAACCAACTTGGAAACAAAATAGAATTAAGTTTAACTACTAGAGAAGAGGCTGAGCTTGAGATAACATGCTACTCAAGCATGCAGACGACAATTCTATACCACAGGCCTAGTACTAATACGTTAACCATATGAGCATCCAATTACTGTCTGAGATACTAATTATCAGAAATAAAACACATATGCGATAAAACAAAAGCAAGCATAATAATCCACCTACTTTAATCATCCATCACATGATAACACAACGATTCATCTTCATCATTAAAGTAAAGAACAACAAAATATTGCACCAGATAACTTGACAAAATATTAAATAGATCTTACTCATTACAACATCATTCATGAAATGAGATAGGAAATAGTTCTTCTCCACGTCCAATCACACATGCATTTGATGAAAATAACTTTGTCTCTAGTCCAGAAGGACTTCTCTATTAACGGTAGCTCGGAAATAATTCTTGACAAAACCAAAAAAGAAGTGTTTCTTGCAATAACCATCGAACTTTAACTAATTGGTCGATTCTCTTATTTATAATGTAAAATTAACTAAAAATAATGGCTAAGTGTAGTTTAAACAAAAAAACTCGCCACCTGGCGTTCTCTTCTAACAGTTTTCCAACAGTCATATCAAGATATCCCTTCGAAAGGGTGACTTTTCTCATACTCCGACCAACTGATAAATAACTCCTCGCAGGTTTGGACCCATGGAAATCTGTGTTGTTCAATTGGAGCCATGTAAATTCCTCTGACCTCCACCGCATGTGCCCGGTACGTCACCAGACTGGTGCTTAACTATTGTAGCACAGTTTGTGCTCTAATCGAATGTTCCATAAATCGTTGCACTTGTCCTGGCAATGTGTCGGTCACCTTTTTTAGATCTTCACCCCATAATGAATCTTTCTTGGTATGTGATTCGACTATGTCTCACAAGTCGACGAAGTCATCGGGGGTGCCGAACTCTGGGAGTCCTATATCCTTCATTGCTTTGTTGATTTTATCCCAATGTTTCTCGCATTTGGGCCACTGCTCTTGAATTTCCTGGTGTGGTTCCTGAGACATCTTAACCTAGTACTTGGTTGATCGCTTCATGCCATCAAGACTCCTTTTTCCCAACATCTGGATGTCGTGTTATTCTTTATCTCGGCCCTATTGGATTGCATTAATGTATTTGATTCCCTCTACGGCTTGTTGCACCCTTTCATACCACCGCTCCATATCCTTTCATGTCGTGAGTTCCATGAGAGTGTCTTCCTCGAGCTCAACTATCTTCGTAGAAAAAAGGTCTCGCTCGTGTGTGAACTTATTATAAGCCTCTTTGAACTCGCTTCTCAGGTATACCGCGGTCTGAGTGGTACTCTGATAGTATTCTACCAGGTGGTGCACAAGTTCTAGTTCCTTTAGGGGGGTGGCCAACTACTTTTCATCTCATTTGGGTCTGTCCTGGGTGGCTTCCGAGATCGCCATCCCCACACTGAGGAGCTCTGATGTTCGGGCATTTTCTGTGTTTATCAAATTCTCCTCTGTAGCGATGAGGATGGAGCAATCCACCATGATCCTCCTTTTATTTATGGTTCTTTGGATGATGGCCTTCCTCTTTCGATCGTAGGAGACAACATAAATATCGGCTAATTTGTCCACAGGTTCGGGAATCTGCTGATCACCCCATGTGAGTGTGTTTCCCAGTTTTCTGGTGGTGTATATCTATTCAAGGTTGGGTTCTTGAACTTCGTCATTGTGATACGAGGGCCCAGAATCTATCTATATCTTGTTGGGCATCTAAGTGTCAAGTGGAATAGAGGCTTTGGGAAAAGACTCGATACTTACTTGTTCATCGGTCATTGAAACATTGGTTTCCTTTTGCGGGGATCCTTCCTTTGGCTCATCTGGTTCTCACTTGTCCCTCGGATTTCCTTCTCGGATTTCCGGCGCATCGAGCCTCTTAGTGTGGGGAACACTTTCAGATTCTATTTCCTTTTGTGGGACCTCCTGCAATTAGACCCTGGGATCAGGAGAAGAAATATTCTCAGGTCCCTTTTCTTCTTGGACAGTTGTAGGGGTCCCGACAGATGCATCCGGGCTCTCATCATCACTACATATATTTATAAACTCACTCAAAGGATTAAGCGCGCTTATTTCTACTGATACCCGACATGTCTCTGGTTGATTCGTCACACCTACCAGAGATTTGGTAGGTGGCATTGTGGATTCAGGGTCATTTGACTCGTCGATGTTACAAAGGTTCATGAAATCAGGGTTGCTTGGCACCATCAGGATTTCTTCTAGGCTATTAGTCGGAAGCGTTGGCATCATAATGAGGTCTGGGTTATTCTGCATCCGATTCATCATCTGCTGGGCCTATTTATACATGAGTGCCCCTCTCTCCTACACATCCTGAGCCTCAGGGAAATTTCTATCCTGTATTGGGGTCACCTGGGAAAGATCTATTGTTTCGGTGGCTTCCTAAGGAGCTTCCACCACTTCGACTGATTCAAATGCTATTCTTTCTTCTCTTTCCCTAAGGACCTCTTGAGCCGATTGTTCCAGGATTGTTGCTTACTCATCCCAACTCATTGCCTTGAACCTAGTTGCCTTAGGGTCAGCCATCCTTGCCACCACCTCATCCCAGTTTTTATCATTTTCAATGAAAATCTCATCTTTAAACCTATAATGGGCATATGGCCAGTAGAACGATACTTGTGATGCGTGCTTCAAGACTAGGCCCTTTGGTTCGTTCTTGCGAAAATGACCAGTTTGGAATCGAAACTCCAATTATCTTAATCCCTCTTTCTTGGCCTGCACGGTGTCCTTTACCATGTAGAAACCAATATGAAATCCATAGGGTATGAAGGCCCTCTTCTTATATTTTACCAAAGTAGTATTTTCACCTTGCAATATGGTCTAATAGAATATTTCCCCTACCACTAGTCAATCAGGGACATATATAGGAAACAAATGGGGTGCTCTAGTGGCATCGAAAAACATGATGTAGGTATTGTGCTCATCCATATACTAGTGGCCAACTTTCTATACAATCCTTTAGGAGACATCTGACAACCTTGGGCACTCTTTCTTGAACAACAAAAATAAATACGTGCGATAAAATGATCACATATGAGAGAGTAGGATTTATTGTACCTGTTCTCCCACAAGATTCCAAAATACACATGGACTGGGAGCTCTGATGTGCGCCATCTCAAGTTCATTCCGAAAAAGACGTTTCTGGCACAAATGACGTCCAATAGATAAGAATCCATATAGAAGGATGGGGTTTCTCCCTCTTTCAACGTTTGAGACTGTCGTATGCAAGTGCTCAGTTGTTTGGAGATGATGGCACCCCAGTTAAAACCTATTCTAGAAATGGCTACCATATAAGCTAGAGGCATCCAAGCCTCTAAAAACCTAGAGAAATCTTTCTCCCCAAGCAATCGGTAGAGGAGAGCCATTATATAGATGTACGACTCCCTCAGGTTAGCAGTCGGGTACCAGCCGGAGGTCCGATTGGTGAAATTTTTATCCTCTCTTCACCATGACGCCATCGCCTTGCTGGTGTCTTATTTCTCATAGAAGCTTACAAAAAAATCGATTTTTATTCATTCTTCCAGCTCTCTGATCTTGTAGTAATTATGCACTTCCACTGGGAGGAAAACTCCGACACATCTGCCACTGTCTTCATTAATCAAACATCTTTGTGTGTCAGTTTGATCGATAATCCATTTCAGGAGTTCTATGCAGGGGAATACCGGATTCCTGCTTGCCACCATGTGCAGATATGCCTTTCGGACATTTGGGAAGAATTCAACATCGAGTCTCCTCATATCAGGATCGTTGCACATGGTATATTCGGGGAATTCCTCCCGCTTGATTTTCTTGAAAAATTCTTCCCAGCGTGGGAATATTGTTTTGGTCCCAATGTTGGCCTCTGTGTCTCCAAAGGTCGAAGGCTGAATGAAAGCCTTCTTGGTGGCTATTTTGATGGAGGGCACCGGCTTTGGAACAAATCCCAATTGTCTTGCAACCACTGGGGAGGAACCTTCTCCCACCTCTGGTTCTTATAGCTTTGGCTCTCTTGGAGATTTCCTTGTGGTAGGTTTCTTCGGAGGCATTTTTCTTGCAACCAAAAATGATCTTTAGGCATGTGTACATAGTAACATTGGATAAAATGTAAGAAAGGAAGCATAAAACATCCATAGATCGGTACATACATGTAATGCTTACTAAACCTATCGTTTAATACTCATTAGGCCTTGGAATATTTCCCCATATTTCTCGTCTCTCTCCTCTAGATGCTTCGAACTGCCTTGCGCATAGAATAATCTTGTTTACAATAATTCAAAGAATTTAATGGGGAAGATCCTACTAGTCGCATCAACCAATTAATTCGAGTGATGGGTGAAATTTAAAACAACCTACCATCGAATCTCTGCAAATAACATCTATGTGAGTTGATGGTGGGGCATGGAGGGTGATGCACTGTATCGACAATTTTAAACGGTCCTTTTGATTCGCACACGAATTAGAAACTAATGCAGGATTTTGGAATTAATTAGTTCTTTAAATGCCTTGGATCCATTGTATCTTAGAGCTAAAATGTCCCATCGTGTTGCTTTCTTAGTGGGAAGATCGGGAATGAGTGATATCCTTATGTATGTTCCCATTGACATCCTCCAGAGAAAACCTTTGATGCCAATTGATTTCGTCGTACGATGCTAACATGGCAAAATTGGTTTTGGGTACGATGCAATGAAGACCAGTGACTTAACTCACGAGTATTAATAGGAGTCGAAACTCTCTTTTAATTTTGTGTTCCTAAACTAATCCTAGGTATCAACAATGACGAAAATATATCGAGGGTCGACGATTGGGGAAAACCCTATCGTATACTTTCCTTTGGGTTAGTTCCTTCAAAAAATCTTGATGCCAAAATATTTTGGGAATCGGGAAAAAACTTTTAGCATCGTCCAAAAGTTCTTCATGGTTTGATTTTCTCTGACTCCAATGACCACGTCAGTTATTGGCTATCGGTAATAATATTTATTTATTTTGAAGTATTTACTTGTTTTTCCTTTTCCCGATGCCGAAAGGGATCGAAAATCGGTGATCTCCATAGTGATGCTTGTCACACAAGAAGAATCCTATCTTCCGATGTTGAATTTATTATGCGCGTCGGGTGAAGTGATTTGGCTATCTAATTCCTTATTTAAACGTTAAATATTTTAAGTCGACGATTTTCATAGTTTCAAGAAAACTTTTCAAAGACTTAACGAGACTAAAAAATGGTAAGCAAACGTAGCATTTTCCAAAATGGAGACGAATCAGGAAATTGAAAGAGATCAAGTGGTACCCAAAAAGTATAATTGAACATAGAATTTTAGGGTGTGTTGAGTGCTCAACAAATGGTGACTTATTGGGTGAAAGTAGAATGTTTGTTCTTCCTTCAGGCTCGGTCGATGCAGAAGTTGGTGGAGAACTTAACTGGTTTTAAATCAGAGCCTCTTTAACCCTTGCATTCGAGATTCTTCGGTTGATGCTTATGGGTTTGCCTGTGGGGTTTTTAACCTTTATTCCTCCTTCATTTCCTATAACCCTGACTCATGCCCTTTTTGACAAAAATCTAGTAAAGTATTCACTGGGCCTGAAGCCTTTATTTACCTTTAATCATTTTCTATGGTGTTGGTCCACTGCCAGCGAGTGTCCATAGCCCCGACGGAGTCACCCCGACATCATAGACCTTGATCCACTGCCAGCGAGCATTCATATCCCCAGTGAAGATATCTGCATACCCTCTCCTATTGTTCACTCTTTTGATAATATCACTTTTATTTCAGCATGATGCCTTCAGCGAGTGGGAGAGGATGATGTCTGTTTATTTTTCAAAGTGACATGGTTAAGGTGGATCTTTTGCTACCTTTTTTTATCGGGGTTCATGTAGTCCTTTCGAACTTTCATTCTTTCCCTTAAGGTATTACCAAACCACTAAGTAGAAACTTCTGACATTTCTTCGAAGTTGTTCATTTGTGCAGGTTAGATAGAGGACTCCTCAAAGCAACTGCAAGCTCCTCAATGCTTTTTTTTTTTTTATATGAGCAATGAGTTAGGAACATAGTTTTCTATGTCAAATGATTTAAAGTCGACCATTGTCTCACTGAACACAACCTTCAAAAGAACAAAATTCCAAAAGCAAAAGAAAACAACAACAAAAAAATGCATTTCGCAATCATGAAAACATTCATACAAAACACAAAACATTTTCCTTTATTTATTTATTTTTATTATTATTGGAAATATTGTTTGAGGGCTTGGACATTTACTGGTAGGGCATCAGTTTCCCCCCTCATATTCTGTAACCGATAAGTTCATGCCCCAATCTTCTCATCCACCTAGAAAGGTCCAAGCCACAGATTCTGAAACTTAGAATGCTTCCCTTTTGGCTCATTTGCTCTGTCCCATTTTAGGACTAGGTCTCCTACTTCAAATTTTTCTCTTTAGCCTTATGTTTATCATACCATCTTTTCACTATCTGTTGATGAGATAGAAATTTTGACTTAGCCTTTTCTCTCTCTTCTTCTAGCATGAGCAGAGTATCAATTATTTGTTGTTTCACTAATGAAGGTTCCCCGTTGGAATGTTGGGCTAGTTGAAGAGATCGAAAATAAATCCCATTTGGGAGAATGGATTCCCGCCCGTAAACTAGAACGTACGAGGAATTTCCTATAGATTCCTTGGGTGTGACCCTATCATCCCATAGAGCATTATGGAATAGATTATGTCAATTCCTTTCGTTATCTGCAACCATCTTTTTTAATATTCTCACTAGGTTCTTATTGGTTGATTCTTTCACCCCGTTTCCCTGTGGATAATAATTTACAGAGTACCTAATTATGATTCCTTTGTCTAGAGAAAACTCTGTCAATAGAGTGGAATAAAAATAAGTTGCATTATCAAAAACTAGAATAGAAGGGACACCAAACCTTGTGATCAGTTGTTGTTCTATGAATTGGATCACCACCTTCTCATTTACACGACTCAGAGGGATGGCCTCTGCGCACTTCGTGAAATAATCGGTGGCAGTAAGTATATACTTGTGTTGTTTCGAAGAACTAGGTGTAATTTATCCTATGATATCCAACCCCCATTGCTCTAAAGGCCTAGAGACAGTCATTGGTTGGAGCGGGACTGCTTCTCTCTTCTCCCTCCTAGCGCTTATTTGGAAATTTTTGCAGTTTTTAGCATAGGTGTGAGCATCTTAAGGTGGGCCAATAATATCCATCTATTGGTATCTTATGAGCGGTGTTGTTTCCTGCGAAATGTCCGTCGGTAGGGCCATCATGGAGATCCTTCATAACTTTGTCTGTGTCTTCACATTTGAGACATCTTAATAGTACCCCATCATAATTAATCCAGAAGAGTACCGAATTTATGAGGCGATATTGTGTGGACTTTAACCTAAGAGCTCTCCTTTCCCTAGGATTGAGATTTTCTAGACAGGTCCCATGGTGCAAGAGATAAGTCAAATTCTCATACCAAGACTCTGGACCTGGGGAAATATATGATATTTCACCACACCATAATTCCATTTCATTCTCCCATCCATAATCTTCATTTACTTGGTCTTGGGCTTCGGTTGCGAGTTTTCATAACCCTTTCCCTTTAACTACTTTGGAAGATTTTATATATAGATCAAATTCTTGAAATATTTCCATCCAATTCCCTCTTCTCTCCCCCATTTCCTATTGAGTGAATAGGGATCGGACCACAGGGTGAGGCACGATAACTTTGGTGTGGTTCTTGAGGATGTAAGACCTGAAGTGTTTTACTGCCTTATATACTGCATAGGTTTGTTTATCCATGGAAAGATAATTTAGTCAGGCTCCTTGGATATTAGAGCTCATGAACGACACTAGAGCCTCATTGTTGTCATCATCATTCTGAGTCAATACTGCAGCTAACGACTGGTCGGAGGAAAAAGTATAGAGGAAGAAATCCCTATTGAAATCAGGACTTTGTAACAAGGGGGCCTAAGATATAGAAGTTTTAATATTGATGAAAGAATCCTTTCATTCATCATTCCACTTAAATTTGGCATCTTTGCAAATCATCTTTTGTAAGGGTTTGATAGTTTTCGCAAAATCGGGAGTGAATTTCCTCATGAAATTAATTTGCCCAAAAAAAGACTACATAGTTTTCTTGTTGTGAGGCAATGAGAGTTGAGATATGGCCTTAAACCTTTATGGGTCTATGCGAATGCCTTCTTGAGATATAATGTGGCCTAGCACCTTACCTTCCTCGACGCCGAAAATAGTTTTCTTGGGATTTAAGGATATATCGTATCTCCTACACCTTTCGAAAATCTGAGTTAAGTGTTGGATGTGCTCTTCTATGTTCTTTGAATACACATCTACATCATCTAGATACACTACCAAACACTTGTTGATTAGTCCCTGAAATTCCATGTCCATGGCCCTTTGGAAGGTCGCCCTTGTGTTGATTAACCCAAAAGTCATGTGTTTATAAGAGAAGGTTCCCCACTTTGTTCAAAAGGTAATTTTCAAACGATCTTCCTCTAAAACAAGGACTTGGTTGTAACCTAAGAAACCGTCCCATAGAGAGAATATCTCTAACCCAGACATGGTTTGCAAGAGTTTCTCCATTGGTAGGACTGGGTAATTTTCCTTTTCTCAAGATTTGTTTAGGTTCCTAAAATCTATGCATAAGCGAATTTATCCAGAATTTTTTCTCAAAGGAACCAGATTTGCTACCCATGCAGAATGCCTAACCTAGAAGATGATCTTAGCATCTAAAAGTTTCTTGAATTATTGATACATGAGAGGTTCCAGGGATGGGTGATACTTTCGGATCTTCTGTTGGAAGGGTTTCACCTCAGGGTTTAACGGTATAATGTGTTGAATGATACAAGTGTCATAAGTTTTCAGATCTCGGTAGGACCATGCGAAGACATATTGATATTGTCTGAAAAGTTTAAGATAAGCCCTTCTTTCCTCTTTAGATATAGTCTTTCCAAGATTCACATTCTTTGGGCTTTCCGGGGTTCCGAGATTTATAGTTTCATCCAGGGGACAGGAGCTACCGGTCTTTTCATTTTTAGCCCCCCTAAATCATTCTTTCAGGTCAAACTGATTTTCCAAATTAGCTATCCCTTTCGGGATGGTGTGAGATTTTGATCTGTCAATATGTTGACCTGTCTGAGTATCATTTTCTGTCGGTTTCTTCTGGAATACTTCATTGTCGATGGCCAAATATTTGAAATTGTCTTGGTTAGTCAATAAGTTTATGATCTATTCATATCCTTCAAAGACTTTCCAATTAGAAATGTTTTTAGGAACCAATGATTTGTAGATTAGTTCCACAGTGAATCAAGAGGCTTCATAATCTTCTAGAGGTGACAACCTTGAAGCAGTTGTGGCCAGGGAATCAGCAAGGATATTCTTTTCTCTGGGGATCGCGATGATATTGAAAGAATCAAAATGCTCTATTAACCTATGTACTTCCTGCTGATAATTATTTAGGTGTGGGGAATTGCAATGTATAGTATTCCTTACTTGTCTAATGATAATGTTCGAGTCTCCGAAAACTTTCAATTATTTGACATTTATGTCTATGGATTTCTTTAACCCTTGTACTAGAGCTTCATACTCGGTGGTGTTATTGGTGCATTCGAATTCTAGTCTATAGGACAGGAAATGATGTTTACCTTTTGGAGCAATGAGGATGCTCTCTGCCCCTGATCCTTCCTGCGATTTAGATCCATAAAAGTATATGGTCCAAATTTGTGAACAACAATCACCCTTTTCCTCTTTCTTGTTACTTTATTGCTCCCCTATCTTTTGTTCCGTATCCTCTAGCACAGGGTATTGAAAGAAGAGGGTGTCTTCTATCAGTATCAACGAATTCTATTGAAATACCATTTCATAGTTTTGAGTGAGAGGGACATCGGATAAGAGAGGAGAAAAGTTCCCGAAGTGGAAATCGTAGGAATAATTGCCTAGCATGGGGAAATCTGTGGATGACAGTTCGTTCAGGGTTTCTAGATTAGTGACCGTATGTTTCAGGTATATCTCCCTATTGATTCTGATCATATTCTTGTATCCCTTTAGTGGTATCCAAAGGTGTGCCCAGCCTGTACTAAAGTACTCGTTTAAATTCACAGACCAATATTGACTTAGTAATAACCCATAGGCCTCTGGGATGTCTACTACAATTATGTCAGTCACTTGCACAAACTTAGGATGAGTCACTATCCTGATCATTACATGTCTGAGTTACCCCATGACTTTGACCTGGGTTCTGTCTAGTTGTATCACATGTTTATCTCTCTTGAGAGGAACGACATTTAAATTTTTTCAAATAGACAAGGGCATAACGTTGGAAGATGCTCCCGAATCTACCAAACAGTTGTGGAGGCTCTTGTTGAAGACTTCAAATGTTAAGAGAAATGGTGGGAAAAAAGGCTTTCCCTTGTTATCTTCTAAGCAGGTATTCACAGTTGGTTTATTTACTAGATCTTTGGAAGTTAGATTTCTTTGTTTCTCATTGCTTATCGTAGGGTTTTCTACTGATTTCAATGCTTGTAGCAGGAAATATTTTTGTTGAGGGATTATGCATATGTCCATAACTGATATATTAACCTTCAACTTCTTCAGATCTTCAACTAAGTTGTACTCCAGTTTGGGATATTCTCACGTATGGATGCTAATAGGGTTCTTACAGGGAGCAAAAGGTGCTTTTGGGTGATTGAGAGTTGACCTTTCCCTTGATGTTTGAGCGGTAGTAGGATCTTTTCAGACGGGATGACCTTTACTTCTAGTTTGCACAACCGAGATCTCTGCGTGTGGTTCTTGAACTTGAAATAGGTCATCGAAAGGGATAATGAGGCCAGGATCCCATATCAGCATGGTTGTATTTTCTGGTGGTTCAATCTCTTCCTGGTCAGCAACATTCATAACTGAACTGCTTGGTTGTTCGGTTAGGGAAACCTCATCTAAAAACTGGTTGGCCATCAAATTCAGGGCATGCACCCATTGAGGGCAATCTCTTTCAGAGTGATTTTCCTGGTGATAAGTACAAAAAGAATCAGATGTGACATTCCATAGATCAATATTCAAGTTAGCTGGGGGAGGTTCAATGGATTTGAACGGTGGGTTCCTTTTAAAGAAAGGATTATAGGGCCTTTGGCCTTGGTTTCCTTCCCCTGTGTTTCTCTTCATGTCTATGATCTTGTTTGATAATTTATTAACCATGCCTTGTAGATATTCTGTGTGTCCATTACCCTTGTCGAGAGTTTGTTCTGCTTGTTTCATTGGCGGTCTAGTCAGAAGGAGTCCTCTCTTGGGATGAGGTTGAACTTCTTTCTTAACTAAAGAGAGCTGACCTTCTTTACACCCTTTCATCTGGAATTATATTGTTTTATCTTCTTCAAAATTCTCAGCTAAGGTTCGTTTGGCATCCCTCTTCACAAACACGGAAATAGAAGTTGGGAGCGCATTAGCGTATACTTTGATTTGCAACTCCTGATTTGGTTTGGCTTTAGGCTGGAATTTGTTTAAGATGATCATGAATATTTGATTGAAATCTTTAACCTTCTCTTTCAAACTCATGGTGGCAGTGAACAAATCAGCCATCAGAGCTCCCATAGTAGTCTCTTCTGCAAATTTATCTAGAAAATATTTTTGAAACTTTGTCCAGCTAGTTATGGATCCTACATGTAAGTTAAAATACCATGTTGAGGCTGAGTTCTCAAAAGTGTAGGGGAACAACCTGAAAAATACATCTTCATGCTGGACGTTCATAAGCCTAATCTCTAGTATAAATTTATTGATATGATCTTCAGGAAATCCTGAGGTTTCGGGATCGAACTTAGGAAGTAACTTATTTGGATGTCAGGGAAGGCTATGGAATGGTCCTCGGAGGGCCAAAGCATCTCTGGCCAACCAAGGTTGATCGTTCAGAGGTGGGTTCACCCTTTCTTCATTATGGTAATTTTTTCCTTCCATATCTTCAGACTATAAGTTAAACTCCTCCTCTTTTGAAAAATCGCCTGGTTTAGAGACGTCGCCAGTTAGCGTTTCGGGTGTCAGATCAAGAGGATCTTCGATTTCAGTGATTGTGAAATCTATTAAGTCTTCTACCGTGTGCACGAAAACTTCGTCGGGAGTATTGACCATTGGCCTACTTATCTTTTTTCTTCAAGGAAGTATCAAAGCTAAGGACAACGCAACGATCTATCGGGCATATTCTCTTGTGATTCTTCTGAATTGATTTAATTCCTCGTGAGGAAGAGTGTAAGGTATTTCATGGTGAAAATATTATTCCTCGGGCTGGGGTGAGTTACTCATTTTAGGAGTACTCAGCGTGTGTGGGCTATCTTGGGAATGACTAGCCATGCATGTGGGTTGTTTTGAATCTATAGGCTATTTGAAATACTATGTAAAATATATATCCAACCATTCATTCTTGGCCCTCCTTCTAGCACCAGTTCTGTTGATGGGTCCTAAATCCCTTTAGTTCAAAAGCAGGAACCAAACATACTAGATAGGCCCAATTAGACTCTCCAGTGTTTAATGGTGGAATGGTTCTCCAGATCTCGCGATCCGACCGATTAATCGATGGGATTTACATTTTCTTGCGAAGGTGTTTCCTTTAGTTGGGACTTTCTCTTATTGTATTTTCTCTTAGGTCGGACCGAAGTAAGATTGTAAGCCGGTATAAACCAACTTGGAAACAAAATAGAATTAAGTTTCACTATTGGGGAAGAGGCTGAGCTTGGTATAACCCACTACTCAAGCATGCAGATGACAATTCTATACCACAGGCCTAGTAATAATATGTTAAACATGTGATAATCCAATTACTGTCTGAGATACTAATTATCAGAAAGAAAACACATATGCGATAAAAGAAAGGCAAGCAAAATAATCCACCTACTTTAATCATCCATCACATGATAACACAACGATTTATCTTCATCATTAAAGTAAATAACAACAAAATATTGCACCAGATAACTTGACAATAGATTAAATAGCTCTTACTCATTACAAAATCATTTATGAAACGAGATAGGAAATACTTCTTCTCCACGTCCAATCACACATGCATTTGATGAAAATAACTTTGTCTCTAGTCCAGAAGGACTTCTCTGTTAATGGTAGCTCAGAAATAATTCTTGACAAAACCAAAACAAAAGAGTTTCTTGCAACAACCATTGACCTTTAACTAATTGATCGATGATCTTATTTATAATGTAAAATTAACTAAAAATAACGGCTAAGTGTAGTTTAAACAAAACAAAACTCACCACGTGGAGTTCTTTTCTAATAGTTTTCCAACTGTCATCTCAAGATATACCTTCGAAAGGGTGACTTTTCTCATTCTCCGACCAACTGATAAACAACTCCTCGTAGGTTTGGGCCCATGGAAATATGTGTTGTTCCATTGGAGCCTCGTAAATTCCTCTGACGTCCACTGCATGCACCTGGTACTTCACCAGACTAGTGTTTAACTATTGTAGCACAATCTGCACTCTAATTGGTTGTTCCATAAATCATTGCACTTGTCGTGGCGATGTGTAGGTCACCTTCACTAGCTCTTCGACCCATAATGAATATTTATTGGTATGTGATTCAACTATGTCACACAAGTCGTCGAAGTTGTCAGGGGTGCCAAACTCTGGGAATCCTATATTCTTCATTTCTTTTTTGATTTTATCCCAATGTTTCTCGCATTTGGGACACTGCTCTTGATTTTATCGGTGTGGTTCTTGAGACATCTTATCCTAGTACTTAGCTGATCGATTCATGCGATCAAGACTACTTTTTCCCAGCATCTAGATGTCACGTTCTTCTTTATCTCAGCCCTATTGGACTACACCAATGTATTCGATTCTCTCTACAGATTACTGTGCCCTTTCATTCCACCACTCCATATCCTTGCACGCCATGAGTTCCATGAGAGTGTATGGCACCCTAGTTAAAACCTATTCTTGAAATGGATATCGTATAAGCTAGAGGCATCCAAGCCTCTGAAAACCTGGAGCAGTCTTTATCCCCATGAAATCGGCAAAGGAGATTCATTAGATATATGTACGACTCCCTCAAGTTAGCAATCAGGTACCAGCCGGAGGTCTGATCGGTGAAATTTTTATCCTCTCTCCACCACGATACCATCACCTTATTGGTGTTGTGTTTCTTGGAGATTTGTTGGTGGTAGGTTTGTTCGAAGGCATTGTTCCTGTAACCAAAAATGATATTTAGGCATGTGTACATAGTAACATTGGATAAAACATAAGAAATGAAGCATAAAACATCCATAGACTGGTACATACCTATAACGCTTACTAAACCTATTGTTTAATACTCACAGGGCCTTGGAAGATTTCCCCATATTGCTCATATGGCTCCTCAGGATGTTCCGAACTTCCTTGCACACATAATAATCTTGTTTAGAATATTTCGAAGGATTTAACAGGGAAGATCCTACCAGTCGCATCAACCAATTAATTCGAGTGATGGGTGAAATTCAAAACACCCTACCACCGAATCTCTGCAAATAAATTCTACATGAGTTGACAGTGGGGCATGGAGGGTGATGCACTGTATCGTCACATTCAAATGGTCCTTTTGATTCACACACAAATTAGAAACTAATGCGGGATTTTGGAATTAATTAATTCTTTAAATGCTTTGGATCCATCGTATCTTAGAGATAAAACATCCCATCAGGTTGCTTTCTTAGTGGGCATATCAGGAATCGACGATATCCTTATGTATGTTACCGTTGACATCCTATGGAGAAAACCTCCGATGCCGACTGATTTCGTCATACGATTTTGACGTGGAAAAACTAGTTCAGGGTATGACGCAATGAAGACCGGTGACTTAACTCGTGAGTATTAATAGGAGTCATAACTCTCTTTCAATTTCGCGTTCCTAAACTAAGCCAAGTGATCTCTGATGCCGAAACGATATCGGGGGTCGGCGATCAGGGAAAACCCTATCGCATACTTTCCTTTGGGTTAGTTCCATCGAAAATTCTCGATGTCGAAATATTTTGGGAATTGGGAATCGGAAAAAAACTTTTAGCATCGTCCAACAATTTGTCACATTTTTATTTTCACTGACTTCGATGAGTGCATGGGGTATCGAATATCGGTGATAACATTTCTTTATTTTGAAGTATTTACTTGTTTCACCTTTTCCCGATGCTGAAATGGATCGACAATCGGTGATCTCCGCAGTGATTCTTGTCACGAAAGAAAACTCCTGTCTGCCGATGTCAAATTTCTGAAGTGCATCAGGTGAAGTGCTTTGGCTATCTGATTCCTTATTTAAATGTTAAAACTTTTAAGTTGAGGATTTTCATAGTTTCAATAAAACTTTTCAAATACTTAACGAGACTAAAAAATGGTAATAAAACACAACATTTTCCGAAATGGAGACAAATCAGACAATGCAGAGAGATCAAGTGTTACCCAAAAAGAAAAATTGGACATAGAATATTAGGGTGTGTTGAGTGCTCAATAGGTCCCAAGCTAATCTAAAAAAGGAACCACCATTCTAACATTGTGCCACTCTAACCATAATCGTCCGACCTTCATTCCCACTTTGCATCCTCCTCTCCTATAACTCCATGTTGACATACTTGTAAGCATTAACCCTACTACCATGAATAGTAGTTGACATAGCAATCCAAGTGTAGTCATGACCTGTAAATCCACTCTCATACTTGATATCGAATATCAGAAAAGGAATTATGTCGAGATCACTGGAAATGACTCTGAGTTTCTCATGGACTCTAAACCCCTCTCCACTAGATATCTCTATCACCTATGCTACTCCATACTCCAAAGAAATCGCCAGGAAGTGTGTGAACTAGTCAATTGATGCATACATACTATCTTCCCACTACACCCTCAATAAACCTGTGATGCAATCTATTAACATGACTTCCCACTCTTGCTTAGAAATGGGCAAGGAATGCATTGACCCTACTAGTTGGGTGTGCCCCAACCTGCTCTACTGACAAGTCATACACTCCTCTATATCTCCCAATGCATTTTCTGCAAATTCTCTCCATGCAAACCTCTTCCTATAAGTGGTAAAATCACCAGGGTCCCAACCTAGAATGTATGATGTGAAGCACCCTCTACTCGTAGCACTGATGTGCAAGTTTCTTACACAATAATCCATCTTATTTCCCTTTATAATATAGAAAATCATAAGCTGCATAAACTCAATCAACTGCTCAGGAGACCACTCCCCCAAGCAGCCAATCCTAAACATCCTCAGAGTACACTCTGGAATTCGAAATATGGCTATCCCATATGTGACAGCTGCCAAGTTGTCAAACATTGCAGCCTTAGGTTTCCAGGCTAATATTTGAGAGGAACCATCATGTTGATGTTGCACCCTTCTAATCATGACCATTTCATGGCCAAGATTAGACTGCACTCTCCTCTCTCGAACCCCCAAACTGAAATCCTTGAAAGGAATAAAATCACTATCCTGAATCATGTCTCTCCAAAGAATCTCAGTGAGGTCAAATTATTCCAACCCATGAATAGAATCGATCATGGGTATCGTGAGGGAAAATCTACCCCACCATATAGAAAAAAAATCAACAATGACCCTGTCGATCCACATCATCATCTGAAGAAGTGTATCACTATGATGAATGTCAGGATCCCACACCTATATTGGAAGTCCACCACTCCCAATGCCTACTGAAATATCTATGAATTGATCCAAAAAAATCTAGATCTCCTCTGGTGCACTCTATAGACCAATCACATGAAAAACCTTGGTCATGGCCACAATGCCACTTGTCTCATCCAAATGGCTCGGGTGAACCTCCCATGTCTTGTTGTATATAATCAGAGAATCAAATAAAAACCATGAATGTCTTTGTGGCTGCCTATAAGACTAGAAAGTGACTAGTGCATTGGTTAACCCCAAGGGCATGACCATGAAATCATAATGAAATATGGAAGCAAACCTGTGACTATCCTGCTCCTTGTCCCTAATATGATGATATCCCAAATGAAGATCGACTATCAAGGTGTATAATTCTCCTTGAGGTTTTCCCATCCACTCATCGATATTTGGAAATATCCACTCAATGGTGTGCTCGAGGACTCCGTCGAGAAGTCTCCCTGGAGGAAACACCCCATAACTCCACTGTACACTACCATGTGCCAAAGAATACCCCTGTACACTGCCTCCGATAACTGAATCATTTTGTATGATCTTATGTCCTAGAGGCACTATTGTATCCACAACTCTATTGGTGTCACTTGAACCTATATCCCATAGCATTCCCATGTCTCTCATATAACTATACACCCAATCCATGGATGCATATACTTCCTTCCAGGAAGTCCATGAGGGATGTGCTCAACTATCTCCTTCGTAGCTAAGCAATGAACCTTTAGTGGTTTATCTGTTAAGCCCTATTATTGGCTCATTACCCCTTAATTGGGGCATATTATATTAGAAATGTTATTTTATTTATGTTGGCTTTAGGCCATTAGTTGTAATTACACCTCCTAGTCTCCTCTATACAAGGGAGACATTTTCATTTTGAATCATCTTGTACTTGAACATTTAAGTGGGGTAAAAGGAGGTTTCCCCCTAGAAGAGGCTTATTATATGAAATTATCTCTTTTTCAAGGATTTGAGTACTTTTTATGAGATTTTTCTATGCTATATTTATATTTGGTTCTTAACATATGGTATCAGAGCTCAAGGTCTTGGGGTTTCGCTGCCACATCTAAGACACCTTGGAATTTTCACTATAACATTTTTTCTACAACGTTTCAGAAGGAACAACTTGGAGGATATTTAGTAGACAGATCAAGGTACATTGGGTTCAAATTTCAGCTCCTGAGGCGTTATACGTTCGGAGATAAATCCTGTACAAGATAGGGTTATGGAATTATCCTGAACTCATTCATTGAGGAATTTTCTCTATAAATAGTTTTATGTAACGTTTCAGACCCTGAAATTAAAAGTCTATTTACAGAAACTAGTAAGGTATCTGTGGTAAAAATTTCAGCTTCTGGGTCATCTTAAATTTGTAGATACACCCTGTGTACGATAGGGTATCTGCCTAGTCCTATTGACTAGTCTCAAGAAGGTGTTCCAGGTAAAAAAATCATAACTTCTTCCTAGAGTATCCAAATTGAGTGGGACTAGTTTCATTGGATCGTGGATAGTATGTAGTACTTTTGGTACGAGTTTCATAATTTTATATCCATTATTGTGTGTGGGGCATGCTATACAAGTGATATCTCCTGAAAAGCCCAAAAAGCAGTAAGTTGTGGGGAAGTTACCGTAAATTCCACTTGGCACATCCAATTTTGAGCAGACCTGTGATATTGCAGAGAAGAAATATCATAGAACTACATAAAAGAAATTTTCATACCCAGAAGGGTCGAAACTTGGGAGATACAACAGAAGAAAGATTGTCTAGCAGAACTACCTCAAAATCAAGGTTCAAAAGTGATACTTGGCCAACATGCCACCCAAAAAGCGAACTTCTACACCAAATAAGCCTCCAGACAATCCTACTTGGACTCTTGATGAAGGTGAAGAAATGTGTAGGGACATAAATGATTTACAAAGGAAGATAGTAACAAAATATGAACTACAAGAGATGATGGAGGGTTTAAAAGCGGAGATCATGGAAGTATTGAAAAATTTTGTAACAAAGAAGACACCTAAAAGTGAAAATTCATCCCATGAAATTCATGATGCGGACACAAGGAAGGTGAATCAAGAATGGAGAAACTCCAACTTTGGTTTGAAGACCAACCACGTTCCTAAGATCGATATGAGGAAGTTTGATGGAAAGCACCCAATCACATGGATACTTCAGATGGAGCAATTCTTTGATCTCCATAATGTGCCACATACACAAAAGTTACGAATTGCTTCTTTATATTTAGAACCTAATCAATTTGTATGGTATAGATGGATTTTTTCTCTCAAATCACTCGTCACTTGGACAATTTTCATGGAAGAAATGATATCACACTACGAGGATACAAGGAGAAATACCTTCTTTAGCCAATTGATAAATCTCAAGCAAAAGGGTTCAGTTACCGAGCACATTGAGAACTTCCAAAGATTGAATATAAAGGTAACTAATATTCCAGATGAGCACTTGATTGATTTATTCATAGGAACTTTAAAGGAAAACATTCAACATGCGGTTTGCCTTTGGGAACCCAAATCATTGGAGAATCCATTTAAGGTGGCAAGAAATGTTGAAAGTAAAAATATGGCTATGGCTACTAGAAGGACCAATCCTAACATCTATAGAGAGAACAATGCTCCTTCTTCTAAAACACCTCAACCTACAAGGTTGACACCTCAACAATTGGAGGAAAAAAAAGCAAACGGTTTATTCTTTAATTGTGACAACAAGTACAGTAAGGGACATAAGTGTGGTGAGAAGAATTTATTCTACATAGATTGTGAAGAGGAGGAAGCAGAGGAACATGAACCATCTCAAGATGAAAACGTAGAAGCAATTTCATCTAAAGAGTTGACTCCCACGATATTGTGTAATGCATTGGCTAGAATTAGCACTCCTCAAACCCTCAAGATTGAAGGTACATCAAAAAGAAAAAGGTAATATTCCTAATTGATTATGGCAGTACTCATAATTTCATTCACTATAAATTAGCCAAATCTCTCAATTTCTTTGTATATCCAGCACGAGAGTTTCAAGTAATGATTGCAGATGGAGGAACTATCAATTGCTCAAGAAAATGCAATAAGATCAATCTTACTATGGGGGAATATGTAATGAATAGTCCAATGATTGTTATACCCATGGGTGTTGTAGATGTTGTACTAGGAGACCAATGGTTACAATCATTAGGAGCAGTGGCTTTTAATTTTCAAGAACTTTTCATGAAATTTTCATTGGAAGGAAAATAAATTGAGTTAAGAGGTATCACAGGGAAACTCGGTAAGGTGATAAGCTCTAATGGCATGCCAAAAACATTGAAAAAGGAGCATCAAGTCTTTATTGCACAACTATGCTCACTAGATGTTCAAACATCTAAGCCATCTATTCCTCAAGATCTCCAAAGGATCTTTGATAAGCATTCCAAAGTATTTGAAGATATTCCCAAAGGTCTTCAACCCACTTGAAATCATGATCATGAAATTCACCTAATTCTTGGGAGTGTTCCTCCTAACATCAGGCCATACATATACTCTTACGCCCATAATAGTGAAATTGAGCGCATGGTTGAAGAAATGTTAGATGCTAGCATTATTAGACCTAGCCAAAGTTCTTACTATGCACCAGTGGTAATGGTATTCAATAAAGATAGCCCATGGCATATGTGTCCAGATTATAGAGAGCTCAACAAGATCACTATTAAAGATAAGTTTCCCATTCCCATCATTGATGAATTGTTAGATGAACTACATGGAGAAATCTATTTCACAAAATTGGATCTTCATTCAAGGTATCATCAAATCAGAATGAAGAAAGAAGATATCCCAAAAACAACATTCCCAACTCATGAAGGCCATTATGAATTTTTGGTCATGCCTTTTGGCCTTACCAATGCATCTTCCACATTCCAAGGGTTGATGAATTCCATTTTCAAGCCCTTCATTCGAAAATTTGTGTTAGTATTTTTTGATGATATACTAATCTATAGCAAGTCTTGGGAGGATCATGTGCGACATGTTGACAAGGTGCTACAACTACTA